>OU898276.1:64755580-65273447 GCA_918026665.1 Diabrotica balteata | reverse complement strand
AGAATTCTTTGGCAATATACTGTGTTAACAGTTTAATCCTTGTCGAGACCCGGTTAACCTCGAGACAATTTCATGAATAGTTCCAGCATAAGTATGCTATGATAACAAAGCTCGACCACTAGAAAAAAAGGTGGATACCCATTGGGAACACCAAACTTCAAAGGGTTAAGGTCGTTAAGTTACGTACATCTTACAAAGGTATCTACTATATGTTTTTTGAATACGTTAATTTGTAATGTTTATCTGAATGTGAAAATTATGTGAAAATGTGACCAATGAAAAAGTCACCAATGAAGAAGTACTGCGGAGGATGAACACAACCGCGGATTTGGTCAACATTGTGAAGAGCCGTAAGCTGGAGTACTTGGACATATTATGAGAAATCAAGGCAGATACGAGCTACTCCAATGCATTTTGCAGGGTAAAATTGAAGGAAAAAGAGCCCCAGGACGAATAAGAATATCCTGGCTTGCTAACCTGAGAGCATGGTATAGAAAGACCCCAACACAGCTATTTCGGTATAGCAATCAACAAAATCATCATAGCCAGAATGATCGCCAACGTTCGGAACGGACAGGCACCCTGAGAAGAAGAAGAAATGTGATTATTTACTTATAAGTAGTAAAATGATACACAATACGTATAAATATGAGAATAAGAATAGAATAAATACCTTTAAGAAAAATATTTTATCTAAACTCATAAATAGTTATTAAGTGACTCGTTTATAAAACGCCAAAAATATATTTGTTTATTAATACTTTACTTTTCAAAACTTCTATAAGTTGGATTCAAGTTGTATTATAATGTGATTTCCTTTTAGTTTTTTGTCACTTTTGTTTGTATGAGGTTTTTTTCCTTATTAATATTTTTCCTATTTAATTATCACTTTAATATGATGATAATAATACAACTTTAAATCATTCAAGTCTGTCTTTAGTTTATGATAGTAAATGTGAATTTTCTTCTATTTCTATTATAATTATTAGTTCTTCAGACTTAAGATCGTTACGGTCCTGCAAGACCAATTATTTCTTCCTTTCGTTACGCTATCTTTTTTTGTTTTAGCACCGGAGAACTATATTGGTAAGTTGCCCCTATCTACTTCCTTTATTCTTTAGATTCATCGGTAAGTTCTTTTTATTCACCTATCCTTTCTACTTTCTATTCTAATGTATATAGTTAAAAGTCATCACAGCAAGGACATCAAACAAGGATGTATTGTGTTTAATACATACAAAAATGATAATGTATACATACAATATGACAGTATGGAATAGGTAGAGCTATGTATTAAACGGTGAAAAATAAATCCTTAACATAAAATATCTGATGACAGTTGGCAGATAAAAGATTCAGATGTTTTAGAAAGATTTACCAAATATTACCACAGTAAAACTGTAAGACGAGGAATAATCGATGACCTCAATAAACCTGATAAAAGGTGAACACGGAAAATCCTAGAACGGATACCAAGGGGGACGGCGAAAAGCATAGAAAGACCTCAGAAGAGATGGGTAGATAATATAAAAGCAGTGGCTGATGAACAGTGGATTATATTGGCGCAAGATAGAGAAAGATGGAAGCAATTTGGAGAGACCTACAATCAAAATAGTTGAAAAATGGTTGACGAAGAGAAGCGAATAGAGCAGTAAATCTGTAATAGGAGAAATAATTGTTGACCGCAGATGAAGAAAGATATCTCCAAGATGTTCTACAGATCTGTATCTAATTTAGTTGTACTTGACATAAAGGAGATAACAACTACAGGATATAAATTCTCTAGACTTCAGTTGGAGAAGAGGACGAAATATCTTTATACCTATATTTTAAAACAACCATATCTTAAATAATCCACACGCTTAATGGAACTTATAAAAATATAATAAAATCTTCCTAACCTAAAAACTCTAAACTTAACGAAAAAATAAAGCTTTAAAAATAATGTAATTATTGAGATTTACCAAAGAGAAAACAAAACAAAAAAAGAAAACAAATTAAAGATCAAGGCTTCCTTCTAAAATATTGACAACTAATTGCATGATCATCTCTTTATCTAATGATGGTTTATCTACTGCTGTATTACTCCAAATAGTGATCTGGTGCTAACTCCATACCATTTACATAATTTTTTTAACCACGACGTTTTTGTTCTACATTGATAATTAAAGCAAACATTTATAAATTGAATTTGGTACTCACTTCAGTTTTTACTATTTAACATCAACTTTTTTTCACCACTGTTAATTCCTACAATATCCAATAATGGCTGCCAATCAACTCCATTGACAAATACTTATATTTGTAAGACATTTCACTTTCAGAAATTTTCAGCGTTTATTAAACAATAACGGCGAAACTATACGACCATGTCGCACTCCTTTCAAAATACTTATCTTTTCCGATTGTCTTTTGGAAACACGAAGGCATTTTAGTTTACATTCAAAGTAGGAATGTTTTAGGAGTAGGAGTATTTCTTTCGTCAAATTACAACTTTTAAGAAGTTCCCTAAGCTTCTGATGATGTACCGCGTAAAATAAATTATCATATTCGATGTAGTAGTCCTTTCAGATCTTCAGAGATCACTTTAATTAACTCTCTTTAGATTTATTTCTCTTTTCAGAATGAAATTAAAATATAAATCCATCTAAATTGTTTTTATATCACCTTTGTTGCTGTTTTTTACTAACTATTGGTACATATATGTATTCACAGGCCAAACAAAATTAAAAGAAGAGCTGAAATAAAAAATCTTTCTTATAAGTAACCTTTCTTAACTAAAAGCCACAGCATGCTTTTAAGAAAGTACCCTTTACTTTTTTTGTACATGTACATTTGCATCCTCATATTGTCATTATTATTACATTATAAATTAAACTATCAATGTTATATTCACCGTTTTTATAACCACCATCAACATTTTTGTCAAGCATTGAATACTGATCCATTAATAAGCACTAAAGCTTACCAATACCTGTGTTGTACTTTTTTATTATGTTAGTTGTGATACTCTGATACTCACTCTTGTCTATCTAATTTTATACTCTTCATCGATATACCTCTTGTCATGGTTTCCATTCCAGAATCTTCTTGGTGATTTACCGTCATAGTGTAATTTTGATAAAGCAATCTACATCTTTCCGATAATCTTTTCACTGAGTTTTGAATAAATCTTAGTACACTTTTTCAATATATTAAATATTTCTGCACCATATGTTAAGAGCAGGTGAGACTTTTACTCTGTATTTTGACATTCCGAGGTGGAAAACGAAATGTTAAATACATCGTACTATCAATTAAAATTGCAGGTTATTCTGTAACTTTAAACATATATAAATATGAAAAAGAAGCTGATATATCTGTTTTTTGAATTAGTTATGTCATTCTTTCTACATTATCGTGGTTATAGCTGCCACTGGGACGATGTCTCTTCTTGTTAGATTGCTTTAATGACTATTTTCTTCTCTCACTTTTCTCAAAATCACCGCATGCTTTCATCATAACCACATATTTACAAAATAAAAAATTTTTGCATGTTCATTTTTCATCCATTGGGCGAAAACATAAAGTAACACACGGCCCTACTGTTTATTTTGCTTCTATTCCACTTTTATTTTTGCGCATAATTTTTATCCAAGAACTGAAGAGGTTTTGAGTTGTAATACTGTTAACGTCCCTTTCGCTTTTTGCAGTCAACTTACTGATTTTTTTCGAATAATATTAAAATATTCAAAACTTATCGCTTTATATGCTTTACATACATCATGGAGAATTTAACATATTTGTAAAATCATTTTTTGGGAACATTGAAATGATATTGATGTTAATTATTGGGACGATAAATTTTCGACATTGAAATTTTTATATCACTCATTTTGTTCAGGAGTTCATACTAATAAATATGTATAACACTTTAATTTTGTATTAGGTATGTTGATGCAGATGATCTTCAACCCCGGAGGCAACCAAGGTCCCAACAAATCTGACGATCTAGACACTGCTCCCGTCCCAACATCCCCATGGGCCAACTTACTTTCAGTAGGTCTGAAAATCCTCACTGCAATATTGGGAGGTGGAAACACAGGAGGAGACGGTATCGACAAAGTAGATAATGGAAATTCTCCAATGCAGGTGAGTGATTGTTAAATAAATATAATGCATTCGCAACTAAAGGACCCATAAGGAAAAGAAGGAATGTCGGTTGTTTTTAAAAAATGTTCATGAGGAGCACATTTTTGATTTCATTAAACTAAATTTAACTAAAGTTAAAAGTCTTGAACCCAAAATCAAATTATTGATTGTTTTGACTTTCCAAATTTTCCTATTAGTCCAGGATATAACGGTTTTCTGCTCAGAATTCTTTTTATATGCATGTATTTGCTTTAAATTTTGACAGTAGATGTAAAATAGCTTAATAGCTGTTATGCCGATGTGTGCTTTTTCTCTGGGGGTGGTTACCACCTCAACTCAGGTTGGAAAAAGTTTATAAAAAAACATGGTAGTCACTAAAATAGAAAATGTTCTTTAGAATTTTTTCGAAAAGTCAATTTTTGGAGTATTGCGTGACTGAAATTTCACAAATTACACGCCAAAAAGCATGTTTTCAAACGGTTTTTCGCGAATTACTTCAAAAATTTAGATTTAATCGGGAAAACTATTTGGATATAAAATAAAGCTTTAAAAATAAAGGGACTCGTTCTTTATTATGACCGTAAACTTAATATTAACAAAGTTATATCTGTTTGAAAGTAGTCTTTTATTCATAGAATACAAAAATCGAAACGTATGATGTTGAATAACTAAAAAACAGTAAGTTTTTCATGGAAAACTTATAGAAACTTTTTTAAAGACCTTAAAAAACCTTGAAAGTTACCACTGGTAAAAGAGATTTGTGTGTTATAGCTAAAATAAAGTTCGCTAATATTTTTTGTGACGCAGAAAGTAACAAACCCACCCCTGCCAAAACCACTCTGGTTGAAGAAACTATTCATTGTTCATTTACAATTTACTTTATTTGTATACAAACATTACATTATGGAAGTTTAACTAGTTTAAAAGGTGTAGTTTTGAAAAAATCAGAATAAAGACACTGTTTTCGGAATTCCTCAAAAAATCCCGTTTTTTTCAAAATAACTCACCAACTAAGAAAGATACAGAAAAAATGCGATAATACAAAAAAACAGCTTTTTTTAATAAAAATTTTGAGTTTTCTTTATTTCTATACACGAAAAGTTAAATGAGAATATTTAAAGTTTGTATTCGGATGCGTTTAGCATTTTCAAGACCTTTCAGCGCAACCCTTTCTAAAAAAAAGAGCTTGAAAAAATTTAATATACACCACTTTGTAGTTTATTTTAAAATCTACATGGTGATGAATATTAAATTTTTTTAAAGCTCTTTAAAGCGCCGAAAGAGTTTGAAGATAGTGCTAAACGCATGCGAATACAACAATCATACTATCTTGGATAGTATGATTGTTGTATTCGCATAGTAACTTTCCAGTAATGGAAAGTCTATGGAAAAAAATTATAATCTTTAATAGAAAAAATCTGTGTTTCGGTATTCTAGCATTTCTCTGTTTATTTTTTAGTCGTTAAGTTATTTAAAAAAAGAGGATTTTTTGAGAAATTCCCAAAATAGTGTCTTCAATTTATACTCGGATTTTTTCAAATCTAAACATTCTAAACCAGATAAACTTCCAGAATATAATTTTTGTATAGATATGAAGTAAACTGTAAATGAACAATGAATAGTTTTAACTAGGGTGGTTTTGGCGGGAGTGAGCTTGTTACTTTCTGCCTCACAAAAAATATAAGCGGACTTTAAAAATATAAGGGTATCGGGACATGAAGGTCATAAGGGCAATGAAAAAGCAGATGAAATTGCCAAACAAGGCTGCTCAATGCCATACATTGGAACGGAACTCTTCTGCGGTGTTGCAAAGACAGTAACAAGAGCGGCTACAAGGACGTGCGTAGCGCACAAATCTCTGGAATGGTGGAGGAATTCACTAGGACAAAGACAGGCAAAACAGTTCATTAGAGAATAGTCGCCAAAATTTACGCCAGACCTAATTAGCATAAAAAGGAAAACAGTCAAAGCCATAGGAGGTCTTCTAACAGAGCATTCTAAGCTGAATAGGTACTTAAAGCTGATGGAAAAATCAGATGATGATCTATGCAGATTCTGTCACCTCGAAGAAAAAACAGCAGAGCACATTCTATATCAGTGTAACAGTCTGGCAAATCTGGCGGTTCTTTGCGTTATGAGAAGAAAATCCACCGGCAAATAGCTACATGGAAGGTACAGTCTCGAAGCTATTAGACTTTTTAAAAAGGGTCAGGCTAGAGAATTTTATCTAGGACTAGAGGACCACAATATATCTAAAAAGGTCGCAGTGGAATAGGCCAAAAGGCCACCTCTCTAAATCTGTGTAACTTAATTTTCATGCAAATCACTTTTACTACTAGCCATTTTAAAGTTATTTTTAAGAAGGAAAAGACAGTTAAGATTCGATTTCACGTATACTGCGTCTGTGTATCCACTTATACGTATTTCACCCTAAAAGGAATCTTCGGAGCGCCTATTCACAGACGCTCTGAACGTGAAAACAAATATTTTTTGTCGTAGTAGAAGCAATATTAATATCGCTTCGTATGGACGCAAATAGCGACATCTGATAATAAATCCGTAAACTAATTTTTCGAAACCAAATTCAGATTTCTGCTTTAAGCTGTGCCTTCTAAGTTGATAACGATGTAATAATATGAATAGCCGCTCCGAAGATCTCTTTTAGGGTGAAATACGTATAAAAGGATGTACATACGCACTATACGTGAAATCAAATCTTAACTGTCTTTTCCTTTTATTTCGATATACTCTTTATGAGTACTAGAAATCAATTCGCTAAGGATTTTTGCTTTCTTTCTTTATCAACGTCTGTTTTGCCTTGCAATTCTTAGAAGCCACAGATTAAAGCAGAAATCTGAATTTGGTTTCGAAAAATTAGTTTACGGATTTATTTTTAAGAACTTTAAAAAAGTGTGTATAGGTTTTCCATGAAAAACTTCATTTTTCCGTTATTCAACATTATATGTGTGGATTTTTGTATTCGATAAATAAAAGTCATATTTTCGAACAGCCATATAATTGTTAATATTAAGTTTACAGTAATAATAAAAAAACGAATCTCTTTGTTTTATAATTTTCATTTTATATCAAACAGTTTTTCTATTCAAATCTAAGTTTTGGAGTTATTCGCGAAAAACCGTTTAAAACATAGCTTTTTTGACATGTAATTTGACATTGGAGTAATAACTCAAAAAATATTGTTGTTTTGTGTAAAACTTAGAGGTCGCTGGTTAAATGAAATTAGAAATAATAATGAAGAAAAAATGCAATATCTTGACTGTAAATAAATTAGCGAAAAATAGCAACTATAATTGTGAATAAATTACGAGAATTAACGGGCTTTAGCTCATACCATGGACTTATAAATAAAGAACTCTCTGACTGCTAGGTGGTTCATGGGACAAGTGCATCCCATAAATCAACCCTATTGTAATGCGATTTGAATGGTGACATGATTTCCAAATAACAAACGAAAGCCAAATTCTTTAAACAAACTAAATGTGTTTAAGCCAGTTTAACCATAAGATTTTACTGAATAACAGGAAACAATATATTTTAAAGCAAAGTCGTTAGAATATACCATTAAATTAGAACATATTATAGTACAATAAAAGAAAGTAAAAAAAAAATGGAAAAATATGAAAATAAATACTACATATATATATATATATATATATATATATATATATATATATATTTATATATATATATATATATACATATATATATTGTGGCTAAACACCCCGTACGGGGTTACGCCGCTTACGCTCTCTAGATCTATTTTACGAGGTAGATCAGTCCTCATTTTCTTTATTTAATTTTTCTTGTTATTTTTCTCCACTGTTTCCTATCTCTGGTTTTTTCTCTCCATTGTCGTACGCCCGCCCTGTTGAGATCGTTTGTTACTTCTTGTAGCCATGTAGATCTTGGTCTTCCACGTCTTCGTTTACCAGCTGGTGTCCATTCCAATATTGAGAATATTGTCGTAGATGATCCTGATCTCCATATATGTCCTAGCCATTTTGCCCTTTGCTGTTTTATTTTACAAACTATATCCTCTTTAATTTCGTTTAGTAGTTCATGATTCGTTCTTTGTCTATATTGGTTTTCATTAATTTTTATTGGTCCTAATATTGCTCTTAGTATTTTCCTTTCTAGTATTCTAAGGTCTTCCTCTTGTTTTTTTGTCATGCTAAGGGTTTCGGCAGCATATATCATAGTCGGTCGAATTATTGTTTTATATATTTTCATTTTCGATTTTTTGCTCAGTAATTTATTTTTTAGAAGCTTTTTATTTGCATAGTATGTCTTATTTGCTGTAATTATCCTTTCTTAAATTTCTGTTTCTCTTTCTCCATTGTTTGCTAATAATATTCCCAAATACTTAAACTTTTCTACTTCTTCAAATATATATTCTCCCAGTCTAACCTTTTTGTTTTCATATTTTTTGTCAAATCTCATTATTTTTGTTTTTTCTTGATTTATTACTAATCCCATTACTTTCCCTTCTGCTACCAATTCTTTTAACATACTTTCCATTTTTTTTCTGTTCTTTGTTATTATCACAATATCGTCGGCATATGCTATTATTTGTCCCTCTCTCGTTCTAAGTGTACCTTTGTTGATTTTTCTGACTATATATTCCAGGGCAAGATTAAACAGAGTTGCAGATAATGAATCTCCTTGACGTACACCTTTATTTATAACAAATTCTTCTGTGTCTCCTTCTTGTGTTTTTACAGTTACTACGGTTTTGCTCATTGTCATTTTTATTAATCGTCTTAATTTGTTGTGTATTCTCATTTCTCTCATAGCTGTAAGTAATTTCGCTCTGTTTATTGAATCAAATGCTTGTTGGAAGTCTATAAAAAGCAGTTCAATTTCTATTTTATATCCATAAGCTTTCTCCATAATTTGCTTTACCGTATGTATGGCATCTGTTGTTGACTTTCCTCTAATAAATCCGCATTGATACTGTCCCATGATATTTGTTGTCGCTTTGGCCAGTCTTCGTTGTATTAAGGTTGACATGATTTTATACTCTGTGTTTAATAATGTCGGTCCTCTATAATTATTACACATTTGTTGGTCTCCTTTTTTATGGATTGTGATAATTTGTCCTTTGTGCCATTCTAATTTATTATTAATTGGTATATTTTTTCTCTGAGTTCATGTCCACCATATTTTATTAGTTCCATGTTTATACCGTCTATACCTGGTGCTTTACCGTTGCGACTACTGTTTATAATTTCCTCAACTTCATCTCTCGTTGGTTTTTCTAGCTCGGTTTCTATCATCGTGATCTCTTCTTCCACATTTTCATTTAAGTCTTCGTCCTCTTGTACTGTTAATAATTCTTTAAAATAATTAGTCCAGATTTCTTTAAACTTTTTGTCATTTTCTGATACTTTTCCATTTCTATCCTTTATGCCTTTTATCTTTCCTTTGAAGGTTTTGTTCTGCTCGCTAATTTTCTTATAAAATGCTTTTGTGTTTCTATTTGTGTTTTCTTTTTCTATTTCATTTATCTTATCATTTAACCAGGTTCGTTTAATTTTTCTTATTTGTTTCTTACATTCTGTCCTTAATTTGTTGTATTCTTCTTTATATTCTTGTCTATTTGTTCTGATCCACCTTTGTCTTATTTCTATCTTCTTTTTGAACATATGAGAGTCTTGATTATACCATTCTTCTTTTTTGTTCTTTCTCTCTATCCCTACATGTTCACAAGCTGTTTTATTTATACATATATATTATATATATATATATATATATATATATATATATATAATATATATATATATATAATATATATATATATATATATATATATATATATATATATTTTATAAATACTACATACTTTCCCAAATAATTGTCTTTTCGAAAAAACTCTAAAGAACATTTTTGTCTTAAAATTCACAATTCTAGCGATTACATAAGAAAAGCACATTACCGTGGAGTAGATTTTGATTTTTGAGCTATTTTTTACTTACTGTCAAAAATTTGAGCAAATCTAAGCATTTAAAAAAATTGATGTTTTCTATTATTTTTACCGTCATATCCTGGACTATGTGCTATTCAAATATTATAATTAATAGATAAAACGTTTTACTGCAAAAAATATCCTAAATCTTTTTGAGATTTCAGCCTCATAATCAATAATTAAAAGCATGTTGTAATTATGCGCAGCACATTCTTTAAAATCTATATAAATCTAGATTCTGCTAAAAAAATCTGTTAAATCATCTAGAACTTCTCATGAATATTATGTATATTCTTCTGCATCCCTGAGTAAAGCAAGAACCATAAAATATCCTAACTGAAATCATTGTGAAAGACTAGGTATGTGGTTATTCTGGAAAATATTAGGGATATTAGTTGCTGAAAAATCGGCATTGAGGAGGAACTAGGAAAAATAAAAGATAATTGAGCGATAGCATTAAACAGCAATAGTGCAATAAAAAATTCATTTAATGAAAAAAAACCTACAACTAAGAAAAAATTAAAAGATTATGCAATACAGGACGAAGAACAAAGTCATTGTTACGTTAATTCGAAGACCGAACTAACTGTGCTGTTTTAAGTAGCAATAGTAGAATAGAGATCTATGAAATAAATCGGTTGTTTCATAAGGGTAAATCGTTATCGTCTTTACCTTCATCCCTATATGGGGCTATATCTTCTATATCTTCTTTTTGTGTAGGCTTCTATCTGTTTTTAAATGTGCCTTCAATAGTATGTCATTTCCATCGTTTTCGTGGTCACTGATGGTCTTTCTTTCGGGAAAAAGTCTCCCGCTGTCTTTACTATTCTATTTGATGTCGATGTCTACTCCTTCCTTCTAATCTTCTCTTTCTTACCCAGTCCTTAATATTCTCTACTTTGCATCTTCGTCGTATATATGTACTTCCAACTCTATCCCATAGTGTCTTACCATCATTTTTCTAAGGATTTTCATCTCTGCTGTTTTTAGCATTCTTTCTGTTTGGTTGTTAATATTGGTCTGACGTACGCGGCAGACAAATTTTTCCCTTATTGTTTGAGGCTTGTTATTTTCTAGGTCGTATACTCCGTTGATATTAAGGTCTTCCCTTTTCATTCTTATTTTTGTTGTTACAATACTATCTGATATATAATGACACTCCTTGATCTGATTTTTGTATCTTTGGTATATTAGTAAGGCTACACCTATTTTGACTCTATTTTCTGTAGCTACTCTACTGTAGATTCGTATATATTCACTTAATTTTGATTGTCCTTTCCTCTTTCTATTTTGTTTTCTCTAGAGTGCATATGTCTATTTGTTTTTCTTGCAGCACTTGGGTTATTTATTGGTCTCTTGTGTTGATAGATCTAATGTTCCAAGTGGTAACTCTCATCTGGGTTTTGGATATTTTTCTCTTGTCCCTATTTCTTGCGTTGCTAATCTTACCAATCATTCTCCACATTTTATCCGGGCTTACATCCACACTAGTATACAGGATTGGCCTCCCTAATTATATTTTTGCGTAAGTTTCTATCGTGGGTTATATCAACATCAGTCCCTTTCACAGGAATGTCACGTCTAATCATCTTTTTCTGTCAAACAATACACCAGCTACCTCCTTCTATTTCGTTCATTCACCTCTAATTTACATACGTATATTGTTATCAAGTATATATGCTGTAGAATTCCGTACAAATTGGATTCCATTAAACCATGATCAGATCTTTTTATGCTCATATTTCTTTTTCGAGATTTTTCCAATTGCAATTATATTTAATTATCTCTAATAACACTATCTATATTTCTCCAAATTGTATTAAGACTCCCTTTCATGTTCTAACTCATTTTACGTCCACTATTTGTTTTTGTGGTTTTTGTGAGCTACTCTCATATTTTCATTAGTTTTTTATATTAATTGAATTTCGCGCAAAACAAACTCATGTTGTTATTCTATTACAATCCTTATATTTATTATTTAAAAACATGCTACTGGTAATATATGGTCTAAAATGAAAACACAGAAAACTCAATAAAAAATAAACTACCATAATAGCATCATGAACAAAGCAATCTTGGGCGACATTTTGAATAATACTAACATAAAAGTTCATAAAAAGACCAGAAAAGAAAGATATAGAAGCTAAAAGGAAAATAAAATAACCAGCATTGGATTGCAAATTTTTATATAACTTCATTATAAAAATTGAATAATCTTAAAGAAACTAAGAAAGAGAAATAATAAAAATTGACCTTTAATAAAAATTGAATAGGTACTTTCTTTTTCATATCCTTCTTTATAAAAACTGTGTATATAATGACAAACAACCAAAAGCTTTGCATTTAGTTACTTAGTTTATGTAAATATATAGTTAAAAATGGCACTAGTAGTAGCTTAAACATTGCACAGGGTGTTCTGGCGGCCGTAGTAGAAGCTGTTGTGGGAGACAGAGATCCTGAACAAGTTAACAAGATTGCTAGACAGGCTGGTGAGGTACGTCTTTACGAAACTAACCCAAGTTCTTTAATTACTAACCCAAACTTTGTTTTATCCGAAAAACTGTTTTATATTAAGTGAAGTTGGGATGATAATACGGAATTTGATTCAAATAATTTAGGCAAAAAATATTGCAGCTGATAGTGCCACTCCTGTTTACTAATATGTATAAGTAAAAATATGGAAACATTGGTTCAGTTATTCACACAGTGAAATACGTAGACATTACTTATTTCCAATAGCCCTACAATCCTTTAAGAATTTTAGCTTTCTGCATATGCCTTAAAACGCCACGATTCATTACGGCTCGTTCCAATGGTGCTTTCCAACTGAAGTCGATACAGCTATATTTCTGATAACTCCCCATTACCACTTTTTATGGCATGATCCATTAATGCAAGTCTCGAGGACTTGACTATACTTGTTTCATTAGAGGTTGTTTAGAGATGTTTCCAATTCCTTGGTTTGGGCGAATCTTTCAATTACTTCTAGAATCTTGCTTAAGCCTCAGAATCTTTCTTAATATATTGTTTTCAAAGGTAAGGATACTTTTTTGTCCTTTTAGTGTTAGGCACCATGCCTCGCAACCGTATAATAACATTACTGGTCTTATAATAGTATTATATATTCCTAATTTTCGATTTTTTGACAGTAATTTTGATTTGAACCTTTTATTTAAAGCTCCCGCAGCCTTATTTCTCGCCGTTATTCTTGCTATTTCCTCTTTACCTTCATTGTTGCTATTCAGTATTGTGCCCAAGTACTTGAAGTCTTTATCGTATTCAGATTCTCAGAGTTATAATCTTGATAGTCTTGTCTGTGTTGAAAATCAGTCCCACTTAATGATAAATTACTAGAATGCGGTCTATTTTGCTGTCCATAATGGTTATGTTGTCAGCATATGCCAATATTTTTACTGGTTGCCACCAAATGGAATTAATGGAATTTCCTCTTATGTCTGTTACATCTACCTTACTAACAACACATTCTAGAACAATATTTAATAAAAGTGGAGTCACAAAGTCTCAGTGACCAGATTACCGATTTTGGTACTGGATTTAGGGTTCTGGACACATACTTTTGTTATATTTATCAGTTCTTGAGGAAAACCGTGCTCTGTCATTATCGTTCATAAACTTTTTCGTTCACTACTGTCGTAGGCTTGTTGAAAATCCAAGAATAGGTTGAGGACATCTAGATTTCATTATTTTTTATCAAACTTGTTTTGTATTGTTGACAACAGAGCCTACACTGTCATCATATATTTTCCATAATATTAAGTATATTTTTCCTTCCTGAGTATTTATTTCTCCCGATTTCATCTAACTTCCTATATAGCACACATGCCATTTTTATTCCTGGTCAGTTCCTCTGTTAACTGGTGCACTGCTACAGGTTTATAAAGTGGTCTTACATTCCATGGGTTGTTAGCCCTTCGTCTGACCCTCCTCCTTTACCTGGGCTTGGAAAAAGTAGTGGTTCATTATAAACCACTGGCTGGGTTACGTACACATTATAATAGTATAACTTTAACATCTACCAGGTAATTAATTCTTGGGGTATAGACGGTTTTGTGCATGCCACTTTTTTAAGACAAATGAAATAGTATTTAAAGCTTGTACTGGATATTGAAGTAATAAGCAAAACAAAACCAAAATATTGGAGAGGAGTAAAAAACAAAATTGTGGTTGTTAAAGCGCAAGAAAGAATGTGCATTCTGGGGAAAAATAGAATGAGCTGAAACATGAAAACGAGTCCTAATATAGTTTAGAGAAATATGACAAGTATTGTTAGAGATAAAGTAAATCAAGTACTTGAATAAACCATACAAAAAAAAAATTAGAAATACTGGTGATACACGGTGATAGTCAAGCGAAGTCCAAGATATAAGAAGAAAAAATCAAACTGTATAAAGAAACGCAAGAAAGTAGGTCTGGCAATAGATCTTGAAAATTTGAAGTTCGCCAAATAGACAGCGAAAGTACTTCTAGTTAAAACTAAATCAGAAGTGTATAAAGATATATAGAGTGAATTTGAAAGTTGAGAATGTTAAATCAACATAATAAGATAATAATAGCCAAACATATATACAGTAACATCAATGGTTATCAAAATAACAAACGAGGAACTTGTTCAATTATTACAAAAAAATAAATAAGGGCAAACTCGTTGGATCAGATAGTATAACTGAAGAAGTATATCCAATATAGGGAGAGGCAGGACTAAATTAGCTAACAGATTTATTTAATAGAACTATGCACATAGGACAAATGGCATATGAATGGAAAAGCAGTATCTAAGTACTTCTGTACAAAAACAAAAGACATGTTGAGAAATGCACAGACTATAGGGTCATAAAAATATATAGTTATGTCACAAAAATATGAGAAAGAGTGATTGATAGACAAAAATATTAGATAATCAGTTAGGATTTATACACGGCAGATCAACAACAGTTGCAACTTTATTACGAGTCACTATTGTAAAAATATAAGAATAAAGAATCCAATGCTGATATGGATTGAGGAACCTTGAGAAATAATGCCGATTTCACTAAATAATAAATGAGTTTCCGGTAATTGTGAGAGTTATGTATGATGGAGTAGAAACTAGTAATTGGGCAGGGGTCCAAATAATAATAGTTTTAAGTATTTTGATATTACAGGATGATAAGGAACTACATGCAAATACATGCAGTAGAATTAGATCCGGATGGATGAAAAGGAAGGAGACAATAGGTGTGTTATGTTGATAGAAAAATTCAAAGGAAACTGAAAGGCCAATTATATTAAACTGTCACAAAACATACTATGATATACAATGTTTTAACTACAAAAATTTGATACATTATAGTACTTGAAATAAATAGAGATAATGACGTGTATTATTTAAAAAAAAATGTAATTTAAACCACCATATAATATAAGAAACTTTGGATAAAATATATTTTAGATATAATTAAAAATTACATTTATTAATTTTCTAAAATAATATGTACATACTTCTTAAATTTTCGCATATTCTTAAAATTACTCCTAACAGTTCTATTCAGCTAAAACATTAATATGTATCTGTCCAGTTCATCAACATCGTGGTCAACCTTTTGGACGCCCTAAAGACCTCATTCTCCCACCGTTCCCTCCAAGCCAGAAGTCTCGGCAAGAAAGACTCAGTCAGTGATGCCGCAGTAGCAAGTCTTTCCATGATGAAAGGTTACATGAGGTCGTTGTCAACCGGAGACACCAAGTGTATGGAGAGATATGTATGCCAAGCCAACAGTGAGTGTTCAAAGAACGTCGGACAGAGTTCATTGTACTGTCATCTTGGAAGGTAAGAACATACTACTATCTTTATTTTATTATCTAAAGCACTAAAATCACATATAGGGCTTCTGAGGTCTTAGTCTTACGATCCCCCAGACACTACTACACTGATCACTAGTCAATGCAATACTGCTACTAGAAGCAGAGGACGGTTCATTTATATCGTTGATGGTGACTGGGTTTGGGTTGAGATTGGCGTCGGGTTTGGCATGGGGATTGGCGCGGGGATGGCGCAAACATTTTTGGTGGTAGGATTTTCATTAGAGGATGGCGAAGACGATATTTTCTTTATCAGAGGTCTAAATGTCGAAGGTAATCGAATGCCGTCATCTTTTTTATTGAGACAATTTGGTCTTTTTTCAATTTCTATGGTTTCTCAGATAATTCTTGGTTTATAGAAGCTGATGAAGGCTATGGTTCTGGAGTTTTCAAAATCAATTTTGTGACCTGTATGAAGATGGTGTTGTCCTAAACCTGAAATTAAATCGGAATTTCTAACAAAAATAGAATGTTTGTAAATCCTATTTTGGATTCTAAGACTTGTTTGACCTATAAGATCGGAGGCAGTCTGCAAAAGGAATTTCATGCACTCCGTGTTCATTTGGAATGTTGTCTTTGATTTATCGGAGAAGAGATGAAAGTTTTTGTCGAGTGGTAAATATTGTCTTTATTCTTCGTGATTTGAGAATTTTGTCGATTTTGTCAGTGATATCTTTGATCTAAGGAAGAAAAGCTTTCATATGATGAAGATCTGAGTCTTTAAGTTGAGATTCAGTGGAAATTGATGTCTGTGGATACTCCTATTGATGTAATTTTCGCGATAATCGTTTTAGATGAGAGCTTGTTAAAACTAGAGAGCTCAGCGGATCTACTTGCATTATCACAAAGAGGTATTGATCTGGAGACAAGGATATTTATGACTGAATTAATATGTGAAAATGGATTATGAGAGTTGGCATGCAAATAACGATTAGTATGAGTGGGTTTTCAATAAACAGGATAATGAAATTCTTGGGATTGGGTTTTGTTTATGATAACGTCGGGAAACGGTAGGGATGAATCACTTTCTATCTTCATCGTGAATTGGATACTAAGATGTAAGTATACCTTTCAGATGGGTTTGAAAAGGCACCAAAGCGTTCTTGCCGTGGGTCCAAATAACGAATGTATTATCAACATATCTTAGCCAACATGTGGGTTTGAGCATTGATGTCGATAGTTCTCGGGTCTCAAAATCTTCCATTAAGATATTGGCAATTACTGGAGATAGTGGGGAGTCCATTAGGGCACCATTTATTTGCTTGTCGAATTGATTCTGAAAGATGAAATAAGTGTTGGACATACAATGTTTAATGAGAAATAAGTGGTCTTGCTGAATACTGTATTTAGTTTTTAGAATATTTAGAGTTTCGTCTGTAGGAATGTTTGTAAATAGTAAAACGATGTCGAAACATACTAGAATATCTGACGTTGATATAGGGTATTGTTTAAGAACGATAAAATGAAAATAATTTTTGACGAACCGAACATTCCATTTCTCGGGACAGTCCCAAGGTACGGTCCATAAGAATGTCCAAAGGTACAGGATATGTCATTTCCAAAACAATCCTATTTATAGTTTAGTATTTATCAGTTTTTATTTTATATTCTCACACTTCATGTATATAGTACTTACTTTATTTTTCTGATAACTTATAAGTCTTTAAAATATTTTGCTTTTGATACAGTGCAAAATAACACTGTATTATAGCCAAACTTAACGGCGATTTTGGAGGGAAACTGCTGACATAACAACCTCTCTCTATATCGTTTATTTTCTGTGGTTTATCTAAGTTTAATATTATCACCAATAGGTGGCAGTTTATGTGTGTCCAAAGTAAATGCCGTCCCAACGTGCAGTACTCTCCCGTAAAGACGAACATCTTCGTTTTGTACTTCCTTTTGTACCATCTGCGCACCTCGCGGCTCTTCGCTTTTTTGGACTAGTGTACTCCCGTTTACATTATTTGAATTGGGGTTGTATTTTCATACGGTAAAAAATGATTAGTATCACATTCTTCAGGATATAGTGAGAAGTAAATTGTAAGAGAGCAGATGGTCCGGTAGGCTATAAACCTCATGGCTGCTCAGGGCAAAACAGCCTTTATTCCTGTCATAGCAGCTATCTATACATAAATATATATATATATATATATATATATATATATATATATATATATATATATATATATGTATATATATATATATATATATAATATATATATATATATATATATGTATATATTAATGTGATATTAAAAGTCTGAGGTGCGCCAAGCAATTAATTAGCCAATTATAAATCATTAATTAAACTTATTTAAATGATGAAATTATGATTCTATCACACTATTTAATTCTCTTATCTCAGGGTTATACTCGTGCTTCAATATCTATGCTTTAAATATGATAGGTAAGGTCCAAAGAATACCGGAATAATAAAAAACATATATGATACAACATTATATATTGCAATAAAAATATATTGAAATAAAATTCACACTTAAATATCTTCAATAAAAAAATATCTCATATAATGATTATCAAAATTTTGTTCTACGTACGTGAACCTTCAAAAATTAATGGCACATACAATATAAATTAAAATTTCAAATCAAAATTGTTGTCCTATATCTCCTGATCAAAATATTCCTATCTTTTCTAAAGCAATTGTAAAAATTGTGTTGTTAATAAAAAAAACTGACGAATAGTAAAACTATCTCTCTGATGATGAGTTGTCCATATCCTTGTTCCTTGTAGCCTACAGTATCTATTCTTAGCAGTCCCTTAGGTAATCAGCAATCTTACAACAAATTATTGCGAGCCTCTCGTCTTTAATGATCTCCTTCAAATGCACGTATCGTTCAAATTATGCTAGCCTCTTCTCCTCTCGATAAACTGAATCTCTCGTTCTGGCCTGAACAGTGACTCTTGGAATATAAGTAGAAAAGTATAACTTACAATATTTTACTGGATCAGCTTCCGTCAGATACACTAACTCCACGAAAACTCACAAACATTCACTTCTACTGCTTACTACCTCTGGGGAACCACCAGAGAACAACGATTGTTCGCCTTGTACCCTTGGAAAAAACGACTATCTTTTCTGCCTCAAAAATCTAGCTAAACTCTCATTCCTACATACCTATCCCACTTTTTCAATCTCCTCCAATAAAGCTCGTCATATTATCCCCATTTACCATTTCGATAACAAACAACAATTTTACCTACAATTATAAATTTCCTAAAAACTATTAACATGCTAATCGGTTTCTACAAATTCTTAAGAACTAACGGAGAAATATATTTTCTAAATATTTCTATTCTATTGTCTTATTCACTGTATATCGACGTACAAGTCTATTTGGAAAACCCGCTCGCATTGTTCACGATTTCACTAAGCTCACTCACGTCACTCGAATATATTTTACAAAGAAAATAATTTATGCATATCTTTAAATTTTGTTTACTACAGGTAATCCAGGATAATGGACTTTCATTTCTTCGAAATATCTTTATAGTTTATTAGTTGAATTATTAATATTTTGTACTTTGAAATATATTAAGAGCAAACCAATATTATTTTCAATTTTACATAGCTTAACAAATATATATAATATATATAATATATATATATATATATATATATATATATATATATACCATATTAATAACATCATTTATAAAAATTTAATGTTTTCAGTTACGCTATTAGCTACGTTATGGAAAAATCATTGGGATCTTCATTCGACGTCTTCTACGAAGCGGGAAGAAGAGGAAGATACGGTGATAACTGCCAAGAGAAATATTTAGAATGTAATGAAGTATAAAAACAAAACAGCATTGGACTCAGAATAACATTTTCGCGAAAAACCAATAGATAGGTACTTATTTAAACTGAACAGTGCGACTGGGAAGCAACAGTTGTACAGATTTTTAACCGTAATTAATAACAAATATACAGTGTATTTTACTATTGAATTAGTCGTATATACATGGCACCGTTCTATGGTTATTGTTTCAACTGTTGTAGCAACATAGAATGCGCATAGTGCTTTGAGTACATTTAGTTGCCGGATATACCTCTTTCAACAATAAACGCACTGTATAAGAAATTACTTTAAAAAACAGAACAAAAATATATAATTGTCTTTATTTTTTATCAAATTTTGATGTTTATCCGTTTGTGTTAAAGATCTGGTATGTTGCTTCCGAAATTAACAAAAAAAGTTGTGCAAAAGCAAATGAAATATACAAAAAATGTAATTCAACTTAAGTATTTTTTAACTAAATGAAATTTTTTAATATTGTAGTTGACACATCCTTGTAACATTTGACGTGGCATGGTACCATTGATTTTTCGTTTTGTGTAATTATTATGGTTTTGATTTTAGCATGATTAAGTATATTTATTTGCATAGCTTGTTTTGTTGTATTGTAAAATGACTGGTAAGATGTGGTGTTAGAATCCACAACGGTTTAATTTATTCGTGTTCAGTTGGTGTATGAATGTGATGATTTTAAATCGAGTGATAGACTTTTTAGTTATTTATTTTAATGTTTTTCACTTTTTTTGTGTTTGTAAAGATGTTTTGTTTTAAATATTTTGCAAATGTAGGTGTATTTATTTTAATATATATTATATTTATTAATTTACTTACTTTTACTTTTACAACTCACCTCTTATTTTCCTGATTTTCCTATAGGTAATTAATAAGCCCTCCTTCAGTACTTCCAGAGGCCTCACTCTTAGTTAGGTCCATATCCCCATATCCTCCCGTAAATCCATATGATAATTGATATGGAATTACACTTAAAAATGCTTTGAACTAAATTCTACAAAACCACATCAGTGGTTAAAAGAAACGATACGCCATGTTAATGCTCTCCATCGCATCGCCTAATATAATGTCTGCCGCAGTTGCAGACGAAAAACCAGGAATAAACAATTCAGGAACACGACATATAAAGCGTGATAATAATGTAGTTTTACAAATCTAAATTAGTTAAACTATCAAATGGGAAGTACATAGGTATTGAGAAAGAGACTAACTTTTGAGTGTCGACTTAACATTGTCCACTTGAACAAATAAACTATAACCTAACCAGAGCTGAGTGGAGGATCTCAGATTAGATATTTTGTTCTGACGTCAGATGAGCTGTAGAAATCTTTAAATTAGGTATAGTGACCGGACCAGATGGTATATTTCCTAGACTTCTTTAAGACAGACTAGGAACCACAATCCAAATATTTAGTGCAAGCCAAGCTCTGAGGTATATCCCAACGCATAGAGAATATTAGAGAAATTTCACTGCACCCATTGCAATGGGCGTATGTTGCAGGGAAGTTAGATGAAGCTGACCTGTATTTTTTAGTTTTGAGACTTGAAAGAAGCTATCCGTGTAGACATAAAATGGATTATCAATTTAAAAATAGCTAAGGGGTGCTTCAAAGAGAAGTATTATCATCAATACAAGGAAAATTCTCAAAAAAGACTATATCGATATGTTATGAACTACATTACACAGAGACATGGTCTTCTTCTTCTTATTGTGCCGTCTGCAATCAAAGGTTGGCGATCACTTCTTTAAATGCTTCCTTATCTTTTGCAATGTGAAATATCTTTTCAACACTGAGGTTAGTCCAATCTCTGATATACCTCTGCCAAGATTTCTTTTTTATTTCGAAGCCTTTTCTTCCTTCTAGTCTTCTTTGCATGACGTGCAGAAGAGAGAGTTTATGGTTTTCGAAGTACGTGGTCCAGATACGATGTTTTTTATGTTAATTGTGTTCATAAGCTTTCTACCATGTTCAATTAGTCTTAACACTGTTTCGGTTGAGACTTTTACAGTTCAAGGAATTTTTAAAATACGCCTATATAGCAACATTTCGAGAGAGACATGATAACCCGCCCAAAACTAAACTGGTAGTCTTCACGAATAGACGAATACTAGCCGGAAATAGAGCTGTCTGTTTAGGGGAACTAATTAACACTAATAGCAAAGAGTACTAAGCTTAGGTTGGTCTAAAAAAATCGATAAGAGTAAGATCGAAGCCTTAGAAATATGGGTCTATAGAAGAATTTCACTTGTGTCCAAGACAGAACATAGAACAACATGTTAATTCTGGAACAGCTTCATATAAAAAACAGTGTAACGGGATTTAATTAAGCATCCAGAAATCCGATCTAAGTAACTTAATTCAGGTTAAAAATTTAAAATCCTTTTAATAATATTAACAATTGCTTATTGCTTAGTGCGATTGTTTGTTTATGAAATTGAAAATATAGGTGTAACTAGAACACGGTTACCAAGGCGCTGACCCAGTAAAATTTTCAATATAATCTAAAGCTTATTTAATATTGTGTACAAATTATATTAGTAAAACATTATTATACAAACAAACGTGTTGAGAATGTAATACATTTATATTGTATACACAGATATATTGGTGTAAGAGTAAGCGGAACGCACCCATAGTGTCATGGGTTGACATGACAGACAATAATAGTAATGTCAATGAGTATCATGTAGTTGTAGGTAGTAGTAAGAAGTATGGTGGCTTAAGTTAGGTTAGTTAATTAGTATGTATGTTATAGGAAATAAAGCCTTTTATAATAGTAGTAAAGTACGACTATTTATTTTCCAAATCCACACCTTAACATGGTAGCAGAGGTCCGTGGTTGGAAAGTCGTACCTTTTACAACAGAAAAAGTTTGGTGCAGTTTGAAAAAAAAAAGTGTGACACATGATGGCAGGTAGTAGTGATTTTAGAATACCTATATTCGATGGGGAGAATTATAAAATGTGGAAAAAACGTCTTATGCTATTTTTGAAAATGAAGAAGTGTGATGTTGTGGTAACCAGACCGAAAAATGAAAATGATGATACAAATTGGGATGACGATGATGTAAAAGCAATGAATTATATATGCGGTGCAATATCGGATCGACAGATGGAGTACATCGACGAAAAAACTACGGCGTATGAGATGATAAAGAAATTTGATAATTTATATTTGAAAGAATCAACGGCATTGCAGATAGTATGTAGAAATAACTTGGAAAGATTAAAATTGAACAACTATGGAGACTGTGCAACATTTTTTAGTGACTTCGAAAAAGCTATAAACGAGTTAAAAAGCGCGGGTGCTAGTGTGTCTGAAAAGGAAAAATTGAACTATATGTTAAACACGTTGCCAGAGTCGTACAGTTATATTGGTGATTTAATAGATACATTAAAAGAAGATGATCAAACTGCAGACTACGTAAAAACTAAGGTTATGATGTCCGAATTAAAAAATCAAAACAATGATTTTGGAAGAAAATCCAGTACATTTGTGGTAAATAAAGGTCGACAGGATCGATCATGCTTCCAGTGTGGCGAAGTTGGTCATTTCAAGCGAGATTGCAAAAATGGCGCCAATCAAGCGTCGGGTAATGGCGGACAAACGACAAGCAGTAGAGGCTGGTGGAGAGAAACGCGAGGTCGACAAGAAGCCGGAAGAGGAAGCTACGTCAGAGGACGTGGCCACTCACGTGGACAGCGCGGAACGCATGGAACAAGTGCACAGCGGTTCAACCGACAAGGACAGAAGAACGAAGAGCGAAACAGTGCTTCTTGGCTTACAACAGTAGCTCTTGGTAAGGATATGTCAGTTATTGCACAAAATACTGAAATAGGTAATGTAAATAATTGTATTGAAATAAAATGGCTTTTAGATAGTGGTTGTACAGACCACATTATTAATGATGAAAAATTATTTGATAAATGTAAATTACTTAAAGATCCCATTAATGTTTATTTAGGAGATAATAGGGTTGTAAAAGCTACTAAAATTGGAAATGTTTTAAGTTACTTTGATGCTTTTGGTAAAAAGAGTTTAGTAGATATGCAAAATGTTTTCTATGTTAAAGATATGAAATCAAATTTGATAAGTTATAGCAAAATAACAGAAAATAATAAGATTATTTCTCTAGGTAATATTTCAAAAGTTTTTGATAAACTTGGTAATATAACAGCAGTTGCTTTAAAAAATAATGGCTTATATATTATGAAAAGTAAATTAAAATCAGTTGAATTGCATGTAAATGTTGCAAATAAAGATATGAATAATATGAATCAAAAGGAAAAATGGCATCGTTTATTAGGTCATGTAAATTTTAAATATTTGAATATTTTATCTAAAGATCAGCTGTTGAATGGAATTCCTAATGAGTTTGAATCTGAATTTATGAAATGTAAGATTTGTATTGAAAGTAAAATGCATAATATTCCGTTTGTAAACAGTAGAAAAAAAGCTAAAGATATTTTAGAGATTGTACATACTGATGTTTGTGGGCCTTTTCGAACTACTGGGTTTAAAGGTGAAAATTATTTTGTTTCTTTCATTGATGATTATAGTAAGATTTCTAAAGTATATGCTATAAAATCAAAAGCAGAAGTATGTGATTGTTTGAATGAATATACGAATGAAAGTGAAAATTTGACTGGAAAGAAAATAAAGATTTTAAGATGTGATAATGGGAAAGAATATTTGAACAGTAAAGTCTACAGATTTGCAAAAGAAAGGGGTATAGTAATTGATAATTGTCCTACATATGTACATGAATTGAATGGGACTGCAGAACGGTTTAATCGAACTATAATGGATATGTCAAGATGTTTGTTGGCTGAAGCAGATATTCATAAAAAATATTGGCCTGAAATAGTTTGTGCTGCGGTTTATTTGAAAAATCGTACTTTATCTGATACAATTGAAAAGAAAACTCCATATGAAATATTTTTTGGACAGAAACCTGATGTTTCTAATTTGCGTTTGTATGGAAGTAAAGTTTTTGTACGAAGACCAGAACAGAAGAGAATCTCTAAATGGGATAAGAAAGCTGATATGGGAATTTTAATTGGTTATAGTAATGTTGGTTATCGTGTATTATTAAATGGCAGAGTCATTGTTGCTAGACACGTGGATATTGTTGAAGAAAACGTTAAGTGTATAGGTTTAGACTTTAACGAATCAGATAATGATAATAATGAAGAGTGTTACCCTGATAAAATTGATGAAAGCTCTGAAAATGACTCAATAGATGAAACTTTTGAAAGTACAAATGAAAGTATGGATGATAGTGTGAATAAAAATGAACCTGAGTTACCTAGATCTCACAGAGCCAAAAATCCTCCAAAGAAATTTGATGACTACTATGTATATAATAGTAGTATTTTTGTAAATATGTGTAGAACTGATATACCACATACATTTGAGGAGGCGATAAATTCTAATGAAAGTAAGTATTGGAAAACAGCTATGGACAAAGAAATTGATAGTTTAAATAAAAGTAAAACTTGGAAATTGGTTAAAAATGATACAAACAAAAATATTCTGGATGTTAAATGGGTTTATACTAAAAAGTCTGATAATACTTATAAAGCTAGATTGGTTGTACGAGGTTTTCAACAAACTGATGAAATTGATGATATTTATTCACCTGTGGCTAAAATGCAAACATTAAAGATTTTATTGTCATATTGTTGTCAAATGGGCCTAGTAATTGAACAAATGGATGTTGAAACAGCCTTTTTAAATGGTAAAGTAATTTCTGAAGTTTATATTAAACAACCTAAGGGTTATGAAGATGGAACAAGTAAAGTTTGTAAATTAGTTAAAGCTTTATATGGTTTAAAAGAAAGTCCAAGGGCATGGTATGAGTGCCTAGATACATTTTTGATAAATTTAGGTTTTGAAAGAAGTAATATTGATCCTTGTTTGTACGTTTATAAAATTGGAAATGATATTATTTACTTATTAATTTATGTCGATGATTTATTGATTTGTGGTAGAAATTTAAATGAAATTAAAAGGATTAAAATTTTATTATCAGAAAAATTTAAAATGAAAGATATTGGTGAAATTAAAGAATATCTTGGTATTACTGTTGATTATGATTCTAGTAAACATGAAATGAGATTGGATCAAAATAAATATATTGAATTATTAAGGAAAAAATATAATTTAGAAAAAGGTAAACTGTATAATACACCTATGGAAGTAAATTTAAAAATTGATAAATCTGATCATTGTGAAAGAAATATTAAATATAAAAATTTAATTGGTGCACTATTATACATAAGTTCGGCAACAAGGCCTGATATAAGTTTCAGCGTAAATTATCTGAGTAGATTTCAAAATTGCTATAATGAAACGCACTTTAAATATGCTGTACGAATTTTGAAATATTTATGCTTAACTAAAGATTTAAAATTGTTTTATAACAGAAATGAAAAAGTAAGTATTATTGATTGTTATGTGGATGCCGATTGGGCAGGTGATCATTTAGATAGAAAGTCTACAACTGGTTTTGTAATAAGATTGTTTGGTAATGTAATTTATTGGAAATCTAGAAAACAAAAAAGCGTTACAAAAGCTTCAACTTTTGCAGAGTATGTAGCATTGTCAGAAGCAGTAAGTGAATTGATATTTGTAAAAGAATTGTTGAAAATATTTGATATTGAAATAATAAAGCCAATTGATGTTTATGAAGATAACACTGGTACAATTAGTATAGCTAATTATGGCAATTTTACAAAAAATTCTAAGCATGTTGAAATTCATTATCATTATGTAAATGATTATGTTAAAGCAAATGTTATAAATGTGGTTAAAGTAGATTCTGATGATAATATTGCAGATATTTTTACGAAGTCCTTGGGCCAAGATAAATTTGAAAAATTTCGAAGTATGTTAAATTTGAATTAATGTAAATACAATGTAAATGTAAGGAGGCGTGTTGAGAATGTAATACATTTATATTGTATACACAGATATATTGGTGTAAGAGTAAGCGGAACGCACCCATAGTGTCATGGGTTGACATGACAGACAATAATAGTAATGTCAATGAGTATCATGTAGTTGTAGGTAGTAGTAAGAAGTATGGTGGCTTAAGTTAGGTTAGTTAATTAGTATGTATGTTATAGGAAATAAAGCCTTTTATAATAGTAGTAAAGTACGACTATTTATTTTCCAAATCCACACCTTAACAAAACGCACGTGAGTTAGGTAGCTGGAAAATAACGGGAGTGGATCATAATTATTAAGAATTAAGAGTTAACAGTCGAAGCTAGTGTTGTCATCCGTCAACGGGGTACTCTCTCTATTATTGTAGTTAGAGAACCAATTAAGTAATTATGAGTATCCTGTGAGTTCGAGTTAATCAACCCCATGCAGGGGGTAAACTACCCCTAGAGTTCCACTATATGAAACTCCTGATAGAAGCAATCTAATAAATATTATATGATTATCCAACATTATTATAATCGGCTAGTGAAAAAATAAACCGAGCATCCCTTATTTACTTACTACAGAAAATACGCTGAGAGATCGAATGAGAATTGAAGACATTAAAAGGAAAGGTAATATACAGTGTATAAACGAATTGACACAAAATAGAAAAAAGAATGAAATAACCGCATAAACACAATGGGGGAGACCCGTGTCGTCAAAATAGCAAAAGATAAGTCACCAATCGGCAGAAGAAGTATCGGGCGACCACGCAAAAGATGGAGTAACAACCTTCCATAGAGGTATTAATCCGCCAATAAACAAGCAGAATGAAAACGAAGGAAAGGTAGACGGCCGAAGAGCAAGACAAAGATCTTCAACACGATGGGCAGACCTAATGAAATGTCTGGTGGGAAAATCCCTACATGAAGCCGTCCATATGGAACAGAGTCGCAGCTAATGGAGACAGCAAGCTAATAATATTTAGAGTGTAACCACGCCCTGACAAGGGCTCAAGAAATTAGGAAGATAAGATACAGGCCTAAAGTAGCTTTAGAGGTGTGCATTTTTCCAAGATGAAATATGAAGTAGAGGAAATACAAAACCCAGGCTGCAAAGTTATAGCTGGTACTAAGACGGATAAAATTGCAGAAGGTTATTATGCAGAAATTTACAGTAGTGGTGTAGATGTAAGCATTTTTAGAGAATATATCTCTATACTCCACATAGAAATTTTTATGCAATCTTGTATTGTGTAAGAGAAGTTAACATAAGGTATTTTAAACTTAAACAGATCAATATATGCACAGATAGTAAATCTTATATTGAGGGCTCTTAGGAGACCTAAAGTAATCTCTAGGCTAGCGTCGAAATGCCGGGAACACGATAAGCAACTGTAAGGTAATAGTGTCGCACCGGTACGACTTCCAGGTCATAAGGATCATCGCAACGAAGCAGTGATGATTTTACTATGTGTAGAGAGAGTTAACATAAGGTCTTTTAAACTTAACAGATAAATATGCACAGATAGTAAATCTTATATGAGGCTCTTAGGAGACCTAAAGTAATCTCTAGGCTAGCATCGAAATGCCGGAACACGATAAGCAACTGTAAGGTAATAGTGTCGCACCGGTACGACTTCCAGATCATCGGCAACGAAGCAGCTGATGATTTTACTAGAAGAGATGAGCCACAAAATACTTCGCTCCAAAGCCCTTCTTCTTCTTCATGTACCATGACCTTTCAGAACGTTGGTTACCATCATAGCTATCTTAATTTTATTCACTGCCACACTAAATAGCATGCTTGTATCAACACCATACCAATCTCGCAAGTTCTTCAACCATGAGGTTCTTCTTCGTCCTGGACTGCGTTTGCCTGCTATTTTTCCTTGCATGATATTTTGTAGCAACCTATATTTGGGACCTCTCATTACATGTCCGGCAATAACAAGTCCAATAACTACGGCATAATGATGAACGTCAAAAAAACCAAATATATGACTTTCAGTAAGAATCCAATACATGACACTAGTATCGCAATAAACGGTACCCAACTTGAAAAAGTAAGCGAATACAAATACTTGGGAACTCTCATTAATGAAACAGGTGACCAAAATCACAAGATAAAAAGACGTTTTTAAATTGCCAGGTCTACCTTTATAAAAATGAAAAAATTATTTTGTAATCGTGATATTAGTATTCATCTACGAACTAGAATGTTAAAATGCTATGTATTCAGTACTTTGCTTTACGGTGTTGAGGCATGGACTCTTAAACAGAAGAATATTAAAAATCTTGAAAGCTTTGAGATGTGGTGCTACCGCCGTATACTAAAAATGAGTTGGGTGGATAAAATTACAAATGAAGAGGTAATACGCAGAATAAATAACGATCCAGAAGTTATTATATTATGAATATAAAAAAGAGATAACTTGAATACTTAGGCCACCTGATGAGAGGACAAAAGTACACGTTCGTTCCTACAAAATATAATGCAAGGAAAAATCCAAGGACGCAGAAATCCAGGCCGTAGAAGAATTCCTGGATGAGAAATGTAAGAGAGTGGTTTGGCTGTACCACTAACGAATTATTCAAAACAGCAGTTAATAAAATTAGAATCGCCATAATGATATCCAATCTCCGATAGGAGAGGCACTCAAAGAAGAAGATTACATGTCCGAAATATTCTAGCTTTCTCTGCTTGATACTTTTTATGATCTCAATAGTTTTGCTGAGACGTTCTAGTATTGTGGAGTTTCGAATCTTCTCCACTCAGGAAACTTTTAAAATTCTTCCAAAGTCCTTAGGAGTGTCAAAAGCACTGTCTACAACCGTAAAAAGATTGGATTTTAACACAGTATAACTTTTACTGTGATAGTATACTCGGTGAAGCATAGCTTAAGCAGACATCATCTCAGAATCATAATACGCTTGCTTACTGAAGATGCGCCAGTCAAAAACACCTGCATAGAATGAGTCTGCTTAATGAACAGTTAGAATGTAGACTCCGTGAAAAAGAACTTTAAATAGTCAACCATATTGTTTGACTGTAAGACACTAGATTGCAGAGGGCTAACAATTTTTGGAGATTACCAAGTAATTTGAAACACATACGACACCCAATCACTAGACCAGTACAAGCTGATACAGAATTCCAGAATTATGGAATGGGTATCATAAATGAATGGAAAATACACAATAAGTCAATTGGCTGGAGTTCTATCAGTTTTAAACCAGATAGCTTGCATAAAAAAATTGGATTAAGTATCTCAAGGTAACGTTGGAGTTTAACCGCACTTGAAGAATTCATAAAACTAATATCGCTAACAGGGCTACACTAATATTCTAGACTTACCGAAGAGTCAAATGTAAAACCTGGGGATTAAAACCAAAGATTGCCTGCTGCTCTTTCACAGCGGTGATACAAGCAACCTGTGGATTTGTACAGAGTTCATCATCACAGTCATTAACATCTTAGTAGATGTGTTGTGGTTCATAATTGGGCTTTAGCAGCTCGGACAGTTTGATTGATAATATTTCTCCACTGGTCGCGGTCATCAGTTATATGTATTGTCTCAGTATACTGTTTATTGAGAAGCTTTTTAGTAATGTCCGCCCATCGCTGTGGAGATCTTCCGCGTTGGCGTTGAGTCTGAGGCCTTCCTTGGACCACCAACCGCTCCATTTTGTGATCACTTCGATGGATATGGCCAAAGAACTTTAAAGAACTTTAAAGAACTTTAAAGAACTTTAAAGAACTTTAAAGAACTTTAAAGAACTTTAAAGAACTTTAAAGAACAACTTTAAAGAACTTTAAAGAACTTTAAAGAACTTTAAAGAACTTTAAAGAACTTTAAAGAACTTATTAAAGAACTTTAAAGAACTTTAAAGAACTTTAAAGAACTTTTCAGAGTTATGTGCAGTCATTTGCACCCTATACAACCTTTGTAGAGTTTCACAACTCTACCAAGATATGCACGAATATCACCGGAGTCCCCAATAGTATAAACAAGGGCTACCAAGCCCTTAATAGGTATTCCCCGCTGTATTTGATATATTTCACAGGTAACCTTTATAGTATGTTATAATATAATATCCTAAGATTACTAGGACTGAAATTGATGAACCTTTCTTTCATACGTATTCATTCATGATAAAACGATAACTTACATTTGACCGAAATGGTTAAATCTGGCAAATGGTACTCTAGGACACCACAGGACATTTACTCCAATTAGGATTTAATATTGTTCACAGATGAATCAAAGATTGCCCAAGAAACCCGGTCAGAGATTTTTGAATAAACTACCAAATGTTTAGCCTTGGTCAACACACTACTGTTTTCCAGGATGAAGTTTTTGCGTTTATAAAATACACCGTTAAAATAATAAGGCTTAGAGCGATGGAAATTAATATTTATACTGACAGCCAGACGGCTAAATTGGCAGTAAAAATTCTCTTGCTAAGTTAAAAATTGTAAATAATTGCAAGGACCTTATTGATAAACTCTTATAAGAGTACAGGGACTATCAATTCTAAGGCGTCACTATACGATACTGTAAGATATTACATTTAAACGAGATAAACGAGAGTTACAAAAAGCACAGAACTTGTGACTGGTCGCTTATGAGAAAGCCATTGTACAAAATAGGTAAGGTAAATACACATTGTGCACAAAATGCAAACTAGAAGAAGAAATTGCCATATACATAATTTGCGAATGTGCTTGAACTGAAAAATTGAACCGAAAGGGACCCTTAAGCTCTCAGAAAGTAAGCTACTGACTTTTGTTAAGAATGTAGGAGTCCTTGGTAAAATTTAATGTAAAGATAGAGTGCGGTACAATGATCTTACGATCACGTACAATGATCAGAGGCTTTCGTGTTTTGCCTGAGAAAAGAAGAAAAAAAAAGAGACTACAAGTATGTTTTTTAACCTTGACAGTCATACATATTAATTCTATAATTTGAATTTTTAATGAACAAATATAGGTTCACATTGTAAGAAACAACATTCCTACCGATAGGACTATTAATCAAACTAAGAATATCCTCCGTTCATATGTAAATTAACTTATTTTCAAATAAAATATACAACACATTATTAGGAAAATGTAATAGATATAGTCGACGTGAAAATGGTTTAAACAATGCAATACACGTCACTTTTTCTAGGCGTACGACAAAAACGAACGAGCTGTAAGAAATGAGCTTGAACAGCCCCTTTCTTACGATCACCATCGGCGATAGTGTGCCAGAGTAATGATAGTGTGCGAGGTACCTGGAGCCAGTACGGCCTCGGCACAGTATAGTGCTTTAAAAAGCACTATACTGTGGCCTCGGCTCCTGGAGTTTTGTGTAAATTCGATACAAAATCAGTGGAAAGTCGTTACTCGGGGAGTTTTGGGATCGCTGAACACTAATATCATGTCGGCAATGGCACAGTTTAATGCTAAAAGAATTATTTAGCAATATACTGTGGCAATGGTGTCCAAGGCTTAGTCCGAGCCTTGTGCTCAGGAGAGGGCTGGTCACTTGTTTGTGCATAGGTGACCCTCACCGTTATTTATTATATTCGTGATCAGCAGAATTTCCACGAAACTCTAGGAGATAAGGCACGTTCTCACACATCATATGCCTAGCACATCATCGCCGATATAATATTAATATTGAACGACCCCAAGAATCCCTCAAGTAACGAGTTTGCCTTGATTTTGTATAAAATTTCCACAAGACTCCAGGAGACGATGCTCGTCCTGGCCATCAGGGGCATCGGAGATCATCACCGTCATAGTACTCGTGATCAGCGACACCCAAAAACCCCAAGTAACGAGTGTACACTGATTTTGTACAAAATTTCCATAAAATTAAAGGAGAAGAGGCCCAGATGCACCAAGTTCATCGGAGACCATCGCCGTCATAATATTCGTGTTTAGTGACCCCAAAAAACCCCGAGTAGTAATATTGAACTCATTTTCGTCAATTATTTCCGATTTACAAATTTATCATTTTTCATCACTTTGAAACCCACTTTGGAAAATGTATTTTATTTGTTCAATAATGTAATTTTCATTTCCACATCATCATTTTTGGTCACAAAATTTCATACAAATCGAATGCAAAAAGTTTAATTGAGGTCCATCCTACTGCAAAAATTTGGTAGGTTTTGGATTTTTACTGCTTGATTGCCTCGTCTATATGATCGAGTAATTTGATTTATAGCCTACAGTACCTAAAAAAGAAATATTCGTTATTTTTGGTTTATTGTTTGCTTTTGCCGTTGGACATAATTAACGATCTATATCATGGGTTTTGATTTGGTTTCTTTCTCAGTTCGCCTTCAAAGTATCCTTTGCTTATTAAATACAAATTTATTTGTTACGTTTCGTTAAGTATCCTTTCTCACCTCTCCCACATCACTCTATTGACTGATATGCACCGCTCTCAAATCCTCCTCCACATCCTGCAGTCATCATTTTCTTGGTGTACCTCCCCTCCTTAACCCTTCCATTGTTTCATACACTTTTCAGATGTCCCAGCCACGCTCGTTTTCTCGACTTTACAAAATTAACTATATCCTCCCTTTGATCAATACTTGTTGATAAGAGAGAAGAAATCAACTATTTTTAAAAAGAAGGTATTCTTCCTTAATATTAATATGTACCCGAGAGTATGCTTTATAAACAAAATGTGGCATGACTTTAAATAAGCTCCGAAAGAACCTTTAAATACACACAGCAAAACAAGAATAGATAAGTGATGAAATTCCGCAACTCATGAATAAAAGAAGAATATATAAAGGTAAATGCGAACAGTCAAAAGCAATAACGCACCAAATACGTAGTAAAATATTAGTAAGTAAGTTTAATGTACCAAATAAGTAGTAAAGGTTTAAGAATTGTCAGGTCTACAAAGACGGTATCAATCTAATACGACACCAACGAGAATATTGATAGACCTAGAAGAAAAACTAAAAGTGTGTAAAACTTTAGTAGATGATAACAACGAAATAGGTATCTAGTCCAGAAAATGTAGGAAGATATGTGGGAAAAATACATCGAAGATCTGTTTGATGACGAGAGAACAGAACCATAAATGAATATAGTACAAGAAACAATACTTGATATATTAACATCGCAAGTTACAAAAACAATCAATACGGGAAAGCCACGAAAAGCCTCAGGTCTATATGAAATATACGTAGAGATGATAAAGCTTATCAATGAAGAAAATCTTCAGACGTTATCAATATTATTTAACAAAATATATACCACTGGAATCTTCCCAGAAGACTGACTTAGATCGACATTTATACCTATACCCAAGAAAAATAAAGCAAATAGATGCTCATAGTTCAGATTAATTAGCCTGATGAGCCATTTCTGAAAATTTTACTCAAAATTGTACATCAACGAATATACAGAGAATGCGAAAGAAACCTGAGCGACAATCAATTTGGATTTCGTATGGGGCTTGGTACAAGGGAGGCATTACTTGGCCTCCAGATATTACTACAAAAATGCCGAGATTAGCGAAAAGACGTGTTTCTCTGTTTTATCGACTACGAAAAAGCGTTTGATCGAGTAAAACACACAGAACTCATAGAAACCCTAACACAACATGGTATAGACCATAACACTGTAGCACTTATTAAAAAACTATATTGGAATCAATAGGCGTCTATCAAAATAGACAATCGTCTGACAGCAGAATCGCCAATAAACGAGGAGTTCGTCAGGGCTGTGTACTTTCTTCACTGTTATTTAATATATATTCCGAAAAGATCTTTTGCTAATAAACTCCTAATAAACTCTACGTTATCGTTGGATATCCGATACCAATTTGTAAAAACGTTTATTTATTCCATATTGCTATACGGAGTGGAAACATGGACTCTCGGAATTAGGGGAGAGTCTACAGTACCGTCACCTTAAGGTTTATCAACAAAAAAATCAAAATGCTAAAAGGTACATGTTTAATACTTCCTGTCATGTATGAAAGGACTATTATGCTGTCAATGAAAGTAATAAACAATCATAATGTTTCAAAATAATCACTTTATTAATGAAAATTAAAGATAAGGAAAAATCAAACTTTATAAAATTGGCCTCCAGTACCGGCCAGTAAATATATTACCAATTAAACAATACAGAAATCACAAATATATTGTTTGGATAGCTCTGATATGTTCGCACAAGCCTCATGAACCCAAATATTACAGTTTCCACACTGTATCCAATCCTCTTCATGAGATTCAGTGCACAAAGGACAAACTGTCTCTTCTTCAACCGGTCTGCTAGGAGGAGGTAGGTTTTCATCTTTATTTTTCCTACTTTTCTTACTAACATATCTTCCTGACAACAAGCTTTTACCTTTTTGAACATATTTTCCTGAGACCTTATTTTTTTTGTTAACGTCATTTTCCACAAGTAAATTCTTCCCTCGTTTAAGTGATTCGACGCTTGTTTTGCCTGCTTTTTTCTCTTCCAGCATTTTTTTGTATGGAGAACCAGTTATAATTTCGCTTTTTTCAGCTTTACGACGCCGGGCAGTTGCTCTTCTTTTAGAAGCATCAGGAACCGGTGAGAGTTCTGTAAGTGCAGCTTTAAAATTGTCTGTGGATAGGTCAATTGTAGCTTCTTCTTGAGATTCTAATTGCCGCAAAAAAGCAATTTGTGATTCTCCATTAGCAAGAGTAGTTTGGTTGTCGGAATGCACAGAATTTGTAATATGGGCTACGAGATCAGGAGCAGGAGTAGTAGATGTTGGTTCTAGCAGTTGGGAAGATGAAGGCAACGGTTCTGATGTTGAAGGTGTTGCTTCTAGCAGTTGGGAAGATGAAGGCAATGATTCTGACGTTGATTGTTGTTCTGTAATGTTGGTTATGTTAGAACAAATAAAGTCCAAATCATTAAAGACATTTTTATCAAAGGGGTGTATGCCTGTGCAACGAAAGCCACTAACTGCGATTTCCATTCGAGAAACTCGATTAAAAGCTGAAGCAACTAAGCCAGCAATCTCGTATTCACTGATTCTAATACCGGGATTTAATCTCATCCACAAGTCACATGCATTATTATAAGCAGATTTAAATGGCTTCATGAACGTACGATCCAGTGGCTGTAGCTTATGGGTCGTATGTGGTGGGGTGCTAAGCATATGGATGTTATTTTTCCGGGCAAATTCAATAACATCTAAGTCCTTATGACTCGCATGTCCATCTAAAATCAGGAGAACTGGATTCTCGGCTGTAGGATTAGAATACTGCACAAAATGATGCATCCATTTTAAAAATAATTCGGCATTCATCCAGCCGTTTGGCTGAGCTTCGCCTACGCTCTCATTTGGGGCGTTAACCATTAGTCTTTCATTCATTCGGACTCGTGGAAATATAAAATATGGTGGAACAAATTGACCTCCAGCGCTCATTGCAAAAAGCACCGTCACGTTCTTTCCACGTTCTGCTGAAGTCAGTTTTCCTACTTGTTTTTGGTTTTTAGTAGCTAAAACTTTGGCATGTTTTTGGACAATGCTGACACCAGTCTCGTCGCAATTCCATATTTTATAAGGAGTGAATTTAAACCTCTGTATCAAAGTCTCTAAACCATCAAAGAAACGCTCAACCTGAGGTCTGTTAAATCCTACTGCTCTCATTAAGCTCGTTGATTCAGCACTCCGCAATGATAAATCACTATGTCTTTTCATAAAAGAATAATAATAGTTTTTCCCTGCCATTTCTTTTTCTTTATTAAACTGGTGAGGTAACTTCAACTTCTCTGCCAGTTGAAAAGCAAGACGTAAAAATTCTTGCCTGTTTAAAGGCATTAGTCTATTGGCCAAGTCTTTAACATGTGTCGCCAATGTTTCTTCATGTTCAGGTGAAAAAGTATTGTGAAAACGACCCATAACTGGCTCAATGGATATCTCTTTATTATTTTTAATAGCACTTACTCTGTCATTCAATGTAGTTCGTGGTATCTGATAGCGTTCGGCAGCTTGGCGTGCACTCATCTCATTATTCAGTACCTTTTCCACGGCTTTTCGCATGTTCGCAGGATCCCAGCTGCCCTTTTTTTGCCTCACATGAACATTATTTTTATCACTTGGCATTTTTGCGTACCTGTAAGTAAAAGAAATCTTTTAAAAACGAACTTTATTATTGGCCGGTACTGCAGGACAATGCAGTGGCCGGTACTGGAGGAAACGAAAAAAAAAAAGTTTGTTTACAGGTAAAAACAAACGCACAAATATTGATTTAAAGTATACTTTTTTATAGTTATATAAGTACACTATACATACCAGGAGTTATTTGTTTTAAACTGGATCTTTAAATGTTGAAAATCACCAACAGAATTTTAAATATGCAGTGTACGTCTATGATGCCCAACACAAATCTTTGCACTGACAAGAATCCTGTCGCGACAAGTTGACACCGCGCTGGGCTTGTACTTATAGGAGTGTCTCGCACTAATACCGATAATCATCACCGTACCATCTATTATAGGTTTGTAGAACTTTCAACGGTACTGTATGCCGGCCGGTACTGTGGGACTCTCCCCTACAAGTATGAGGCGTATAGAAGCCTCTGAGATGTGGGTTTTTCGAAGGATGCTGAAGATCTCTTGGACAGAGCACGTGACCAACAACGAGGTGCTAAGAAGAATTGGTACTGAGAGAGAACTCCTAAATATTGTAAAAAATAGAAAAACGAATTATCTAAGACATATTTACAGAGGAGAAAAATACAACTTCCTACGACTTATAATGGAAGGGAAAGTGGAAGGAAGAAGAGGTCCAGGAAGAAGAAAAGGCTTCTGGTTGAAGAATGTAAGAGACTGGACAGGTATGGACACACATTCGATACTAAGAACAGCCCAAGACAGAGAGCAATTTGCTGCAGTTATAGTCAACCTTCAGTAATGGAGAAGGCACCTTAAGAAGAAGTGTAAAACATAGTATTGAGGAGCTTTTTAACGACTATAGACAAAGAATTCATCTTCAACGAACGTACGCAAATTAAAGTGCCTACATAACAAAGAAAGAAATTCAGTCAATGAGCTGAAATACAATATTAAAATAAAGAGAGGGGTTCGTTAAGATTGTATGCCCTCGCCAATCCTTTTAAATATATACCTACTTGGAAGCCCAATAATTATTCTGAGATATGCAGACGATACATGACTGATTTCTAATTCTACTAAAGAATATGGCCTCTCGCTAAATACGAACAAAACAAAATTGTATGCTTGTAAGAAAATAAACCCGGAATATGGGAAATATATATCTACTTACGTACATAACCAGCCGATTCAGAGAGTGACAAGATGCAATTATTTACGTAACTACACTTTTCAACGAAAATGTTGACAACTCTCAAGAAATAAAGATCAGAAATGAAAATTCCCTGTGTACATTTATGAAAACGAAACAAGTAGGTATTGTGTAGTTGAAATTTAATTTATGAATTAAAGATAGTTAATATTAAGAAAATGGTGTGTAAAGGGGTAGTGAAGCGCAATACATGATGTCGTATGCTGTTGGCATCACTTAGCCTCTCCTACTCAATTCCTATCTTCACCTCCAAGCTGGTACACACCGGTAACCTGAGCAACCCAACTGGAGACTGGGTAACCAACCCCAGTGGATGATGGGGTAAGAGCAGACGAAGAAGGGAGCCTTCGTCCTCCGATGAAAAGGGGGTTGAGCGAAGGGTTAACAACCCTTCCTTGTAGAACTCAATTGTTGCGAATACAATGGCTAATGAAACAAACGGACGGATCTCACAACGACGAACTCAGCACAGAAAAATGGACATGATTATGGATTTAAAATTTGGAACCTGGAACGTGCGAACCTTCTTAAAGGCAGGAGCTATGATAAGTATGGCAGAAGAACTTGAAAAATACGGAGTTGAAATATTGGCACTGCAGAAAATCAGATGGAAGAGCCAGGGAGAAATTCATAAGAATAAATTCTCACTATACTACTCCGGAAATGAAATGAGACAAGGTGAAGGAGGAGTAGGATTTATGGTAACCAAAAAACTACGGAAAGCCATTATCGCATTTACACCAATATCAGATAGAATTTGCACCATAAGATTTAAAGGTAAATTTCATAACGTGACAATGGTTAATGTATATGTACCGACGGAAGTGGCTGATGAAGAAGCGTTGAAAGATTCTACGGAGAACTACAGGATGTGTGTGATAAAATCCAAAGACACGATGCTGTTATAACGTTAGGCGATTTTAATGCTAAACTGGGGAAAGAAGAAACGTTTGCAAATATATTTGGGAAACACAGTTTGCACACTGAAACCAGTCAAAATGGACTCAGGGTGGCACAGTTCGCAGCAGCAAATAATTACGTAGTTGTCAGTACTAACTTCCAGAGAAAAGATATCCATATGGAACATGGAAAATACCAGGAACTAATGAAGCCAATCAAATTGACCATATACTCATCTCAAAAAGATGGGCTGCTTCGACTTATAATGCAGCAATAAATCATCGGAAGAAGATCAATAGGAAGGAAAAGACATTCCTGATATTGTTCTAAAACTATTTTCTTGTGGCATTCAAAACAACAAACACGTGGTGATCTATTTTGTCCAAAACCAAACCTAACAATGAACAAGAAAGGACAAAGAATTGCATCTATAAAATACCTTGTGAATGTGATCAGTTTTATTTAGGTGAAACATCAAGGCCATTAAATGTTAGAATAAGTGAACATCAATCTTATATTAAAAATACAGACTTTGATAGATCTCAAATATGTAAACACACATGCGATAGTGAACATAGGGTTCAATGGAATAATTCAAATGTAGTCCTAAAAGAAACGGATGGTAAAAAAAGAAAAAACAAAGAAGCGGCTCTAATTATGCTAAGTGAGACCAATTGTGTCGCAAATTCCTCGGCAGAATGTAGTAGGATCTGGTTACCCATATTGAAAGAGGAAGTTATTAAAACCAGTATTAGTAAGTCAGTAACATATAGAGGATACATCATTTGTTTTTTAAATAACAAACATATAAAATCAGAATTTGGTGTTTATTGAAGGTAAACTACTTGGCACGACCAAATACTTACCACTTCGGGATAGTATTATGAGGTTTTTTTCCTGGTTTTTCCCTCATAATTTACTATGGACTCACTAACAGGAGAATTTTACTGTCATCATGGCATGTGTTTGTCTTTTTAAAGACGAATTACATGCTATGATTTGTTCTGACGGATATTCAGTCAAGTTGATTTCATGTAATCAATATAAATGAGTCAGATAAAATTAAATTATTAGAAGAATTTTTCACTAAGTAACAAAAAAACAAAATTTGTTTAATTTACTGTTTGTATTTTGATAAAGATTTCCGAAGTGGAAATTGAAACGCCAATAAACATATCTTAACCTTTAATTGTGACTTATTCCCAGTTAAATAGTAATTATAAGTTATTACTGGTTGAAAAATCTGTTTGAATGGTTTAACACCACTAATAACCATCTATACAGAGCCTCGGTCATGCGAAAGTATGAAGAGCTTTGATGATTGCCAACCTTCGGAACCACAAACCACTGTGTTTGGAACGAAGGTGGTACTTAAAGAAGAAATATGCTTAAGAATTGCAACTACAAGCAATATGGCAGTATTGTGTTTACAGACCAACCACTGGAATTTCATACTAGTTTATAAACTAACATATAAGCTAATGATTTATTAATGTGGCGATACCTATGTAACTACAATAATCTGAGTGTTAAATACGATAAGAAGATTGTCATATATAAAGATCTCGAGACTCAAATAAGGACACTGGCAAATGAAGAATGGAAAGTACATTGATGATACTCACTCAACTATCAATGCTTAACTGCAATTATCCTCTTAATTACTTGAGTCATTCTGACAAACATACTAGACAACATTCAAACAGTCTTAGTGAACATAACCATCAATACATGAACCATTTCATAGAGGGGTAGGATTTGTTAGTGTCATTGATGTGTGTCAACTACAGTGTTGCTTGATATTCAATGACAGCAGTGACGTTGCATAGCTACAGCCACCAAGACCCATACTAACTATTCACTCTCTCATCTGGGCTTGGGACTGGCAATGGCAGAGTTCACTGACAGATGATCACTGTTATATGGCACATATTTTGCTCATCTGTTTATTGTTTTTCTATACTCTGGACAAAAGTATACTTTACTTTAAAGCATTTCACATTTTTTGAAACACTATTTTTAACATAATTTCTCATGGTATTTTTCCAAGGATTGTTAAATAATCTCTATGGTTGTCTGACAAAAATAACACTAAAATTTTGATTTTTATTAAAAATATTTAATACAAAACACCAGAATTTAACTAACATTAATACTTTTTTAAAGTTTTTCTTATAAGCGCAATTCTCTGTTTATGTGCTTCAGTGGTTAGACTTCTCTTATAAGGCCTCAATTCATCTGTACCAAAACCAGGTGTCCACATATTGTAATTTCTGTTTAAAAATTGCTGCACATCTTTAACCTCGATTGTGGTGTTGTGGCGATTTTTGGCAATCAGAGCTGCACCATTAAGGCATCTATCAACAAATTCATCAACATAACCTAAAATGATTTCTTCTACTTCTTCCTCAAGATTAAGTGTTTGATCTGTTTCTCTAACAAGATCCTGAAGACGTTGTTTGGTTAATACCTGTAGGGGTTCACTTGATGATGTACTGTTTTGCTGAATGATTTTTTGTGCAGGCTGTGCATTTTGGACTGGCATGTTTTGGACTTGTATATTCTGTACTCCTACTAAATTTGTACCTACAAAAGAAGGAAATTATTAAAGATATATAAAGTAGGTATATGAAGCTAAAATATTAAAACATTACTATACTATTCGAATTAATTGGGACAAACATGTTTTTCTTATCTGAATTAGTATGTGATTACTGGTGATCTTCCGAACCACCTCAAAGTGGTTATACCTGCTTAGAGGCACAGTAACAGGTCTACTTTGACTATAATTTACTAGTTTGGCTGGTTTTAGAGTGTCAGTAGTTCAGTTGCAAGAATTTTTGTTTAGCAGCTGTTGGTTATAATGGCGTGTTCTGTGTAATACTTATTATTTTTGCTTGTTCAAAGATGGATATTGCTCCTACCAAGCTTGTTAAAGTACTCACTCTTAATGAACATAGGTCTATGACTGTGAGAGATAGGGCTACAGCAGTTGGAGTGGGAAAATCAAGTGTTTGAAGAATTTTAATAACATTTCAAGATTTCAGATCATCCTCTCCAAAACGAAAAGGAAAACAGCTCCAAGAACTGATAAAATTCTAATAAGAAGTAGCAAACTAAATCCAAGAAACACAAGCACGGAATTTAGAAGGGATCTATTGGATTATAGTGATAAGAAACTACCTTAACTGTATGGAAAAAGCTACAGGAAATTGACTGGAAGGCAAGAAAAGTAAAGAAAAAACAATTCCTAACACAGAAAACTAAGAAAAACCCCTATTCTGCAGTCATATAAATCAAGTTTGATTAGATGAAGCGAAGGTGAACCTCTGCAATAAGATCATATCTGACACACTGCTAAATACCCTACTGAACAGTTGTTTTGAGCTTTTTATATACATTGAAATATTACACAGAATGATTGTTCCATTAATCAAAAACATTAATGGACATTAGGCCCCTTGTCCCAATTCAAAATTGGTACAAACTTTTATGAGTAAAAATAAAGTAAAAGTGCTTGATTGATTTGATAATCCACCAGACCTAAATCACATAGAGAATTTATCCCATATTCTCAAGAAATGTTTCAAAATGAAATTCTCAAAATGAAAACTAAGATGAATTGCATTACAAAGAAAAAATGATAAAAAGTGCTACACATGTGTGGTTCTATGATGAAGTCAAGAATGTGTGTGCTAAACTAGTGGAGTCAATGCCAAGATATGTTGCAGAGGTCATTTCTGCTAGGGGAGGACATACTGAGTACTAATACATAGATTTTTCAGGCTATGTATGGAATGTAATGATTAACAGCTAAGCTTTAAAAAAAATTGTCTTTTTTTCATTTGTCCCAATTAATTCTAAAAGTATAATCTGTATAAATGGTTAAAAAAATCTAACAAACGCAAACATTATTTTTAAATTAAAACAAGATTTCCTCGTAACAGCAACAGGCACATATCTAAGCATAAAATCAGTCAGTAAGTACTGCCTCCAATGGTGTTTCTTTATAATGTCCTTTATATTTTATATCTATACCAAAGCCCATGTCACAGTATTCCTTCATTATTTAAAGAATATAGACGCATATGCATACTTTATCATATTTTACCAAAGTGTGACTTTAGCCAGTGAAAAACTACTGCAAATTCAATTATTATTAATGAATCAACTAAAATACTTATTGCTACTAATAATTCAAATGTGATCATACATTTACCTCCCATTGAATCGACAATAGGTATTCCAGTCTTGATATCTTCATTGTGGTCATTGGAATTTGTATGAGGTATAGCATTAACTACAGGAACCCCATTATTAACATTTGTCATTATTGTGTGAGTTATGGGAACTTGATTTATCACTATATTTTGTTGCTGCATCAAGCTATTCGTTAAATTGGGTACAGACATATTTTAAACTAATTATTGTGATTCTCTTCGCTGAATTATTCCATATAATGACTATCAAGAATAGAAATAGATTTTTGTAAACTTTCAACTTTCTCTATTATGACGTTTTAAGTTTGACATTTGACATTTATTGTCATACTGTCCTTGATTGAACCATTTCGTTCATAGGCAATTTCTACATTATTATGTAGTGACCTCATTGAATGTTGATATGATTTAATATTATGATTGAATTTTTCTTCACACTTCATATTTTTGACATTTAATTTTTCGTGTATATAATTCTGAATCATACGTATGTCATACATTTTTTATAATAGTCATAAGTTAGTTAGTTTACTGTAAACCCAATGACGTCAATGTATAAACTCTAATAAAAACAGATGGCGGCATGGCGGATGACAGTGACAGCTGCTTGTTGATGACATTCAAATGTAAATATTGCTATTGTAGTAATACTAAATGGAATATTGATTATTAAAACAGAATATAAGTATCAAATACAATGGTATATAATGGTTTATAAGTGAGACTAGTTAAACAGTGAATTAAACATTAAAACCAAACACAATGAGCAACCTGACAGCGGCAGATGCAAGTGCTCTAACACTGGAAATAGGCCCCTTTGAAACTGTTCATAGATGGAAACGAATGCCAGAATGTGACGAATTTGTGGGTGCTAGGTACGTACATAATTTATTTTCACGAGAATATATATCACGTTTATGTTTTTAGGAGAAGTAAACATACTGTGGTAGCATATAAAGATGCCATTTATGTATTTGGTGGAGATAATGGAAAGAGCATGTTAAACGATCTTCTGAGATTTGATGTTAAAGAGAAAAGCTGGGGAAGAGCTTTTGCTACTGGATGTCCCCCAGCTCCGAGGTTGGTACCAGCAAAGATTTGAATTCCATACAATATACATTTTAATTATTAAATATATGGTTTTGTTAATAAAATAAAATGAAATATTAATAATCTCTAATAATTGTTATTTGTTAGATACCATCACTCTGCTGTAGTCCACAACACATCTATGTTTGTTTTTGGAGGATATACTGGTGATATTCATTCTAACTCTAATCTTACAAACAAAAATGATTTATTTGAGTATAAATTTCATTCTGGACAATGGATAGAATGGAAATGGTTTACAGGGCAAACTCCTGTTCCAAGATCAGCTCATGGGGCTGCCATTTTTGATAACAGACTCTGGATTTTTGCAGGATATGATGGGAATGCCAGATTAAATGATATGTGGACTATACCACTATTTGTAAGTTATACAACTTTACTTCTGTAATAGTATTCACTATATATGTGTGTTTTATTGTCCTAGTTTTTAGATCATTAGGTTGTTCATGTATTATTGAAAAACTTTTCCCTCTATTTGAAGCTTTCATTTAATCAAATCATACATTTTGTTTTGTTTGTAGGTATTATCAATTTCTGCTTTTTAGTTAATTGTTATTTTTTAAATTAGGGTGAGGCAAAAAGTTGGGAAGAAGTTGACCAAAAAGGAGAATGTCCACCAACTTGTTGTAACTTTCCAGTAGCAGTAGCTAGAGACTGCATGTTTGTCTTCAGTGGTCAAAGTGGAGCAAAGATAACTAATTCTCTCTTTCAATTCAGTTTTAAAGAAAAAACGTAAGTACTGTTTTAATTTTGTGTTTGAATATCTTTATTTTTCCTTATTGTTATTAGACATACTTTTCTGCTCATTTTATACTTTTTTTACAGTTGGACACGAATATCTACAGAACACATACTGCGAGGAGCTCCAGCTCCACCAGCTCGTCGGTATGGTCACACAATGGTGGCATTTGACAGACACTTGTATGTATTTGGGGGAGCAGCTGATTCTACTCTCTCCAATGATCTCCATTGTTTTGATTTAGACTCACAAAAATGGTCTGTTGTTTTACCAGATGTAGAATCATTTGTTCCATCTGGTAGATTGTTCCATGCAGCAGCTGTGGTTGGAGATGCTATGTTTATTTTTGGAGGCACTGTGGATAATAATGTTAGGAGTGGGGAGATGTACAGGTAAATCTTTAATTTTATGTTATTCTTTGCGAAGATACTTTACAAAGAAAACCAATTCATAAAGAATGAATAAAGTAAAATTTACTTGAGGTATAACAAATTTGTTTGAAAATTTGTCAATAGAATAGTGGTGTGAATAATTCAAAAGATTCAGCTATTATTTCTAATAATAGGAATTGGAGGAGGAGGCGTTTGTATTAGGCAGATAATAACTTAATATGTTTAAATTCAAAATGTAATTGTTTGTACCATTACTGTATTATTTATACTGTTTGATATTGTAGATTCCAATTTTCAAGTTATCCAAAATGCACCCTACATGAAGATTATGGAAAATTGCTTGAAACAAGGATGTTCTGTGATGTACAGTTCATGGTAGGTCCAGAAGAACAAAAAATAACTGGACATGTAGCATTAGTGGCTGCAAGATCTGGTTATTTAAGGAAACTGATTAGGCAAGCAAGAGAAAACCGGGATTTGCATTTGGAAAGGTTATTTGGTAAGTGATCAAATCAGTAAAAAGATAAACTTTTGAAATGTTATTGAATTTTGACCAAGAAACCTATAGTTTCATTTGCCTAACTGTATTTGACTTTGGTTCTAAAAAATAATTGTCAAAGAAATATAAATAAGATTATACTATTAGTGTGCCTTTGGGATTATAGTAGAGTAGACTCTTATCTTTTGGATGAATATACAAAGGAAGTTAACAGAGCCAGCTTAAATTCTTATTCCTAGACTGCTTGTGTATTGATATAACAACTTCAAAACTTCTAAATTGTAGAATTTATCAACTTATAAAGGTTATCTTAATTCTATTTCAAGATTCTATTTCATTGTAATTTAGTATCATATGCACAAGTGTGCCATATTCTCCACACTCATACTAAATACAAGTATGTATTTACATATTTACATATACAAGTATGTATTTAGCTATTTTGTAATTAGATGACATTACACAAGGGCCTAAAACTGTATCAAAAGATATTAACAAATAGATACAATGACACTTTGACACTGATTATAATCTGACAATGAGTGAGTTTGAAATATATGTTGCAATATTGGTCATGAGGCATTGCCAGATGCCATATTTGAAGTTAATTTAAATTTAAAATATATTTTCCATTTTATGTGATGAAAAGAGAACTTAAATAAAATAACATGTATCATTTTAAATCAGCTAATAATAGTATATTATTTAGGGACCACATCATTACTACTTCTGTTCACAAGGGTGAGGTTGAAAAAAAAAACGCAGTTGAACAATGCCACTGTATCGTGAGTGGCCGCCTTTAGGCAAGCCCCTCTTTCGTTTATCGGAGATGGAGATTTTGAGCGGTGTTGGCAATATCATTCCACTAGATGTTTCTAAAATAACTACAAACTCCTGAAATAACTACAAACCATTAAGTTTATTTTTGTTATTAGTCTGTTGTAGTAGATTGGTAAATACAATGAAAAATATAGGCAAATATCCGATTTATTTAAAGATACGAAGAAGATATAACTCTCAAAAAGATCCGCAAATCGGATTATTACACGGCGATTGGCAACATTGACTGAGCTGCGCTCTAGACTATGGTGCGTTCTAAAAAGAGACGGGATAGTTGAACGATATTTTATACAATGTCCAACACCGGGTTATGGATTTATTTTTGTCCAAGTTTTATATTGGTCCACTATTTCAATGCAGTTCAAACAGACATATCGCACACCAGCATGAAAAGTGTAGCAACTCAAAAATGTGAGTATTTGAGTTAAGGTCATATTTGAATTCCTCGAATAATTACCTATTCGCCAATAAAACTGCAGTAATTGTATTCCCCTAGTGTGTCACAGGTGGCGATGTAAGTCGGTTTTGCTGAATGATTACTCGTTCGCCCTCATTATAAAACCGCGCCATTTTTAGTTACGCTCCGACTTTCGTGCAGAGTGTACGGTTTCACAGTGTGGCATTTTGAGTTGCAACGGTTTTGGTGAGTAAACTTGATAAAACTACAATAATTATTTAGATTTAATACAATTTAGCTGATGTACTCAGATATTTTTACAGCAGCATTTTGAATTGTAGCAGTTTTGTTGCTTAAATTTTAATTTGTTTAAAGTTTATTTTGTTTTGCTACAGTTTTTAATGAACTATTTTTTGAATTTAGGGTTAAATCGGTATTAATGGTGAATTCATTTTGTAACGTTAATTTAGTTAGTTCTTGATATTTGGGATAATTTTGAATATTTTATGTTAACTATAAGAGATTTATTTTTATTTTATAGATTTTGGAATATTAAATTTTCATTTCAAATTAATAAAAAGATATTTTTGAGTTGCTTCACTTTTGACGGTTTAGTTTATTTATCGTTATTGTTTCAGTATAATGCCGAGCCGTGGCCGTTTATTGTTGACATGGCTTTACAAAAGCATGAAAATAAGAACATTAATAAAGATTCTTCCAACATTTCATCAGTTCAAAGTATTCCTTTGCATGACACCACAAATTCTTTAGAATTCAATTCAAAGGAATCTAATCAATATAGTCGTCAACATGATAAGTCTTCTTTTATGCCTGGAAATGAAAATTTACTACCCGACAATAGCATATATTTAAATGAAACTCCAACCATTTCCAACGAAAACACCTATAATCATTTATGTCTACCAAGTACTTCTAATATTGTTAATATGGATCAGAGAAAAAATTATTACATATCTCCCATTCGAAGTAACGAAAGCGATATAGATGATTCCGATGCTCATCCAAATTTTGATGTCTCTCCAGACAAATCATTCTCAAACAGATTAATTCCTACAACTAATAATTCTTCATCCAGCAGCAGCAGCAGTTCTTCGACTAGTTCTGACAGCTCCGATAGTGCATCTGAGTCTACAGTTTTGAATATTGGAGATAATGGAGAAAAGAAAGGAAAAAAAAGAGTCCGAAAACCTGAGAATTGGAAGACGAATGTAGCAAAACAGTTACGAAACTCAGGTAAGGCATACGTTTCTATGTCTAAGTCAAAAAAAGAAATTTCAGGAAGAATGGTTCGTGAAGGTTGTGGTGAATTATGTCGTTTGAGATGTAATAATAATATTAATATCGAAGATAGGCAACGCATTTTTAAAAATTATTGGGAAATGGCTGATCTTCAACGTCAAAGAGATTACATCTTACGACACATAGATGAAATCAAACCTAAGTACAGATATTCTAGCACCCAAAATTTAAGAGCACTGAATAAGGCATATTTTTTTGAAGTGAACGGTACTCGTATACGGGTTTGCAAAAAATTTTTTAAAGCTACACTTGATTTGAACGACAGGCCAATTGATACAGCGTTTACTAAGAAAACTAATTCTGGAATTGTTCAAGAGGAACTTAGAGGCAAACATAACAATCACCCCACTGTTGGCTCTGATATTATAAATAGTGTTATAGAATTTATAAATGATATTCCGAGAATTGAGTCACATTATTTAAGAGCCCAGACATCACGTGAATTCATACAGTCCGACAAATCATTATCAGATTTGTATAGAGACTATAAATTTACTCGTGAAAAAGATAACTTGCCCTTTCTTTCCCAAACAACTTTTAATCGTATCTTTCACACAGAATTTAACATATCTTTTTATATTCCTAAGAAAGATCTCTGTGATTTGTGTGAAAGTTATAAAAATGCTGATGTAAACGATAAACAAAAGTTACTTGAAAATTATGAAAATCATCTACGAGAAAAACAATTGGCAAGAATAGAGAAAGAAAACGACAAAAATAGGACTGATGTTAAAGTAGCTGTATACGATTTACAAGCAGTGATGCCTGTTCCTAAAGGCCAAGTGATATTGTTTTATAAATCCAGAATAAACTGTTTCAACTTTACGGTGAGTGATTTAAAAGCGAGAAATGTTACATGTTATTTTTGGGATGAAACAGAAGGTAAACGTGGTGCAACAGAAATTGGAAGCTGTGTACTGGCTTTCTACAAAATTTAATAGCTGATTATCATAATGAAGGTAAAAATTTAGATATCATTTTTTACTCTGATAATTGCTGCTGCCAGCAAAAGAATAAATATTTATTAAGTGCTTATGCATATGCTGTTTTTTACATGGGAATTAAATCTATTACACACAAGTTTTTGATTCGAGGGCATTCACAGAATGAAGGTGACAATGTTCACAGTGTAATAGAAAAACAAATTAAAAGACATGTTAAGTCGGGCCCCATTTACATTCTGCAACAGTATTCCACACTGATTCGTACTGCAAAAAAAACTGGTCCGCCTTATACCGTCGTGGAAATGACACATGACATGTTTTTTGATATCAAGGCATTGCAGGAAGAGTGGGGAACAAATTTCACTATGGATGAAGATAAAAACCAAGTTAAGTGGCATGACATAAAAATTCTTCGCGTTGAAAAAGAAAGTCCTGGAGTCTTTTTCTATAAAACGAGCTACTCTGATGTAGATTTCAAGAAAACGGAAGTACAGAAAAGGAAAGCTAAAGTAAATAGAGAATTATTTTCAGAAGGTTTAAAACTTATGTATAATAAAAAAATTCCATTACCTGATGCTAAAAAAAATGATATTAACGAACTTATTGAAAAAAAATATAATTCCGAAAACCTATTATGATAGTTATTATAAAAAAGTATTAGATTAGGCCTAATTAATGTATTGATGGCAGTTTATTTTTTTACATTGCGAATAGTATTTATGTTATTGTCAATATTCTGTTGTATCTCAGTTTAGTTTTTTCCAATTGTGGATAGTTTTTATGTTTTTGTCAACATTGTGTAAAAGTAATGACTGCTTTTGAATATTTTTTGTATAATATACTTTGTTTAAAATAAATAAAATAATTTTATAATTAAAATATGACTTTAATAATTACTTTTTCTGAAAGTTTCTTGTCTATTTCACTAAAAAAACTACAGTTTTGTGTTATGATTCACATTGACAAATTTAGATTAAAAGCGTTGCATCTTAATTTAATTGCAATAAAAGTGAATTAATTCAAAAAAATTTTGAAGTCATGACGGTTTTCATTTTTCGAAAGTGTAATAAGTCAAAAAATCTCACTTTTTTCTATTAAAAATGCAAGATTAATACTCATGTGATACCAAAATACTTCGTAAACCAATGTGCTTCCAATATGATTTACAAAAGCTTTTAAATCTTTTATTATATCGAGTAGATTAGATTTTTTCAATTTGTCGAAAAAGTGGTTTTTTGAGTTACTACACTTTTAATATAGGTGTGCGATATATTAAATTGTATGATCCGTTTTAAATTCGTTCAATCTGTATACAGAAAGAATAGTCATCCATCCATAGGCTTTAACTTTGCAAGAACTCCCTGAATAATTTTAACTCAAGAAATTGTCTATAATGTTGGAGTTCACTCTCTGTACAATTTTCAAAATTCGAGACGACTGCATCTGTTTTGATATCAGTAAAAGTCTAATACTGTCTGACTAGGAATATAAGACAATGCTACTCTTATTCTTCTTGTTTATGTTATTCCTGTATAAAAAAATTACTTCCTTACGTGAGTTGTTTACTTACAGAAAATATATTTACACTACAAAACAATAATACTCCTAGTCCTAACAAATGATTCACAGACCTGGACTCTAACAAAAAGTAATGAAAACATACTAAGATGAATCTATGAAGCAGTGCAGTGAATGAGAATGGAGTGTGGAGAAGACCATACAACTTCAAATTTTCTAGTATATACCAGGAACCAGATATCATAAAATATATTAAGATAGGATATCTGAGGTGGGTAGGGCATGTTATGTGAATGAAAAAAACTGACCCGGCTGAAAAAACGCTCAGTGGTCAGAGAAAAGGAGGAACCCAGAATGAGGTACTTGATAACATTGTCCTTGGCAGAGGACAGCGATGGATAGGGACGACTGGAAAGAAATTCTTGAGAAGTTTAGGACCCACGCATGATTGTAAAGGCAGAATGAGAATGATGAATGAATAAACCTCTTAATTAGATGTGAAAACTATGTGAAATTATTGCAACTAACAAAACGAATATTGAAAATAGATATTCGATATAAGGAGAATATCCGGCATAATTTTATATGATAAAGAAAAAGTGAAAACATTATAAAGCAATGCAAAATAGATCCGGTCAACATATGGGTACAAAAAATAAAACATAGAAATAATAAACATATTGATAGATCTACGCTAAACATAATAGTAAGAATATCTGGAGATGAATCAACAATAGGTTGAAGAGGCATTGGGCAATCTAAAAATCGCAAGTGTATCTGTTTGGAAAATATCGAAGGTACTTTATTAAGAAGAATGAAGAAGACTCACTAATTAATACATCCTGTTACAATACAATCAGTTGGGCGCTCATCTTTAAAGTTAAACACGAAATTACTTGTACTATCAAGCAATCCAATCTTCCTGGCTATAAATCTATTGTGTATGGAGTCATTTACTCTTGTTGCACCTAACCAGACAAGTCTAAGTCTTGCTGAGAAAAGGCAAGTATCACTTTTCAATCATGTCTGTTATCACTACGGTTCTGGATGACACTTCATTTGGTTTGACATGATCACATTTGGATGCCCCTTTGGAGAACAGTGGCACATTGCTCAATGAGAGCAATTCAAAGCTCTTAACATATATCACCGCAAATATAATTACAATCCGGGCTTTAAGCAGGCTAGTCCATTTTTGGAATATCAACTTCTTCAGGATAATGTGTTATTATCTTGCATTAGCAGAAAATTACGCCATGATAAGCTTAGAGAGATTCTTGAAAGGAAGGACATAGATAATAAAGATCTGCGAATAATTCTCTCAATCTATATTGGAATCAGAAAGCTAACATCAAAATAGAAACTGAAACATCACAAGCAATAGAAATACGTAGAGGAGTACGACAGGGTTGCATTTTGTCACCTCTGTTATTTAATGTATATAGTGAAAGCATCTGTCAGGAAGCCCTTTTACAAGCAAACGGAGGAATCGTAATTAATGGAGAGATTGTAAATAATATTCGATACGCGGACGACACTGTACTAGTTGCAAGAACAGTAGAAGAATTACAAAGATTACTTACAGACATAAATATTGCTTGCAACGATTATGGTATAAATATCAATATTAAATAAAACAAGTATATGGTCTTCAGTAAAAACATGACACAACCAGCGTATATTAGTATAAACGGCACTCAAGTTGAAAAAGTATCAAGTTACAAATACTTGGGAACTTTAATAAACGAAACTGGAGACCAAAACAGTGAAATAAAAAGACGTATCGAAATTGGCAGGGCCACCTTTATAAAGATGAGAAAATTTTTCTGCAACAGAAATATAAGCATCCCTCTACGATTAAGAATGCTGAGAGGCTATGTATTTAACACGCTATTATACGGTGTAGAGGCCTGGACTCTCAAATAGAACAACATGAAAATATTGAAAGTTTCGAGATGTGGTGCTACCATCGAATGCTGAAGATTAGTTGGGTTGAAAGAATAACAAACTGTGAAGTAATACGAAGAATAGGAAAAGACCCAGAGATTTTGTTAACGCTAAAGCGAAGAAAAACTCGAATATTTTGGTCACCTGATGAGAGGACATAAATACGCATTACTTCAAAATATAATGCAGGGAAAAATAGAGGGAAAACGGAATCCAGGCCGTAGAAGAATGTCATGGTTGCGGAATTTGAGAGTGGTTTGGCTGCACCACTAATGAACTCTTTAGGTCAGCCGTAAACAAGGTCAGAATAGCCTTGATGATTTCCAATCTCCGATAGGAGTGGCACAAAAAGAAGAAGAGAAGCAGAAAATTGTTGCCAATAACCCCAGAATATGGCATCATATGATGTAGGATCTCGGGTAAGGATCTGTGTGTTGTTAGTACGCTTGTCTCAATAAGGCCGAGATCAGTGTGTGCTCAAAAGAAATCCCTGTCTAAAACACTACTGAGCCACCAAAAAACCAACACAATGTGACCGAGTGCAAGCAGCATAACGTTCCCCAGCCCTTCTATAGATCTTATTTCACACATACTTTCCATAAATTGATATTCTACATTCAGCTCTAAACAATACTTTTTTCCAATTGTCTATTGTCCAACTGACAAGTTCACAGGCAAATGCAAGTCTGCATCTTTTGTGAGCAGCAGTAAGTAATGGCCCTGCAAGCTGTGAAACTCTCTTCTTTTAATCTTCTTCTAAGAGTAGAAACTTTGATTGCTGGTCCTTGAGCTTGCCGAAGATGGCTTTGGAGCATTCTAGCAGTTTATCCCGGTCTTGCAATGTATTAGTACTGAGAACATGATCTTCTCTGTGATCTTCCTTTAGACACCCATACCGAGTCGCCGTTGATGATGTCCCCTCGCAAAAAATCGTTGAAGTTTTCTGCACACTTGAGGAGGACTGTGGAACTTGAACACTTGAGGAACATTAAATTGTCTTGCCACACCCCTTTGACTTGCTCCAGCAATGTAACAATCTGAACACACTTTTGATATTTTTTCATCATTATTAAGAAATACATTTCACTGTAAGCAGGCCAGTGTAACATTAAGATATCTCTAAAACTCTTTAAAATATTACAACAGTTCATGCAGTTCCCAAAACAATAATTTCCACAAAGTTTTGCCGATTAGTAAATAATGAATTCTAAGAATTTTATGCTTTAATAGGTTTTACTAAATTGTGTATTCTTTTTACATGCTTGATCTATCTCATCACACACATCCATTTAATTTAATTAATAAAACAAATTAAAAGAAACTGAATAATATAAATTTCCTAAATTGTGGGTGGCCCGTTTTCTCTGACGCGTAGTATATATATATAATATATATATATATATATATATATATATAATATATATATATATATATATATACATATATATACAGATTGAACCAAATTATAACGGAACATACAATTTAATACATGTCTGTTTGAACTGCATTTGAAATAGTGGACCAATATAAAACTTGGACAAAAAATCAATCCATACCTGGGTATAGACATTGTATAAAATATCGTTCAACTATCTGTCTCGCAACAAAGTTGTTTGCGTAAGACGGGTTTGTCTAAGGAGGCGATAATAGTTCAGGAAATGAAGCTCGAAAAAAGTTAAAACCTCGCAATTTTTTCGTCCTGCTTGTATCCAGTTGAAATTTTAGCAGAAGGTAGGTAATAGCCCAAGGATCAAAATCTATATCGAACCGAAGTGCGCTGAAGGGTTTTAGGGGTGAAAACTACCCCTAATTGTCAAAAACTATAAAATAACATATTAAACCTGAATATGGTTAAGATTTGGTTTGAATTAGTTGAATAATGATTATTTTATACTTTTGAATAGAGTTCCATCATATTTCAACCCTTAAAAAGCAACCCTTGTTAGAGATTAATGTAAAAAATTACTAATTCTAAAAAAATGATTTCGCCTTGTATCGATTTGGATAAAAATTTGGATTTAAGCTCAATTCACCACGCTGCTTTATAGTTTATGTCATGTCGACGAACCCTGAGTGTTCTTAGGGGTGAAAACTACCCCTAATTGTCAAAAATGATAAAATAACATATTAAACCTGAATATGGGTAAAATTTGGTTTGAATTAATTAAATAATGATAGTTTCGTGCTTTTGAATAAAGTTCCTTTATATTTCAACCCTTAAAAAGCGACCCTTATTAGAGATTAATATAAAAAAATTAGTAATGCGAAGAAAATGATTTCACCTTGAAACGATTTGCATAAAAATTTGGAATTAAGCTCAACTCACCCTCTGCTTTATAGTTTATGTCATGCCGATGAACCCTGATTGTTCTTAGGGGTGAAAACTACCCCTAATTTTCAAAAATTGTAAAATAATATTACAAATCTTAAGATGAGTGAAATTTGGTTTGGATTAGTTAAATAGTGAGTTTTTTATACTTTAAAATACAAATTCATACATTTTCAACCCTAAAAATCAATTGTTATGAGTGCTATAGGTGAAAACAATTATTTGCCAAAATTTTGCAACTTTTCCACTGTTGAAAATCACCCTTTACAACATTGCAGTTTTTATAAACTAATTTATAAGATATAAATTGAAAAAAGTAGAATTAAATAAAAAAAAATTATCAACATAAAAGGCACCATATATTCTTATACATTTACATAAATAGTTGAAAATATTTACATTTATAGGTAAAACAATTATAATATTAATTTTATTCGTCATCAATTACATCTTCATCGTGATCTATGTCATCCTCATCTTCTTCAATTATTGGTGGACTGTTATTGCACCCTTCACCTGAGCACCCAGAACAAGTAGAGTTACAGTATAAACCAACTTTTCTGCACCCATATGAAACGCCGCATCCTTTTTTGCATTGGCAAAAAATAATTTTCAAAAATTTATCGGGTGCAGGTTGTTTGTTCATGCGTACGGGTAATAACAAACCATCTTTGGAATACCATCCCCAATCTGTTGCTCTGATATTTTCATTGCCAAGCCATAGACATATGAGCAGATGTTTTTATTCTGTTGTATGGGCTTTCATAATAAGAACGCTTAAAATTTCGAATGTATAACGCCCCACTAGCTAATATACCGGTTTTGTAGATTATTATGCTCCGAAATGTACTGTACTATACTAATGGAATTTTCCGGAAAAAAATTAACTGGTTTTTTTAACGTATTTCCTTTAATTTTTAATGATAGAGTGTTTCTTCAAAAACGATTTGTAGAGGTTTTTAATAGCTACAAGGATCTGTGAATTAAATCTTTTTGGAACCCTTGGTTTTTAAATGGGGTGAGTTTAAAGGGCTCGAAAAAGATGGTGCTTGATCATAAATCGATGCTTTAAACGGCTATATCTCGCCAAATATTCATTGTACAACAAATCTAAATAAAGGATAATTTTAGTCATTAAAAAAGCTACAATTTGGTAATTTTTATTTTTTTCATATATTCAGTATTTTCGGGCATATTTAAAAAAAGAAGGGTAAAAAATATGAAATTGTAAATCGTTTCTCGCTTTAAGCTGTACTTTTTCTAAAACTAAGCATTTTAAATGGGTCAAACTTCTTGGACGTATTAACAATACATGTACAAAGGGAATTGCAGAAGGGTGAAGACCGATTTTAATTATGGGAGTGTTTAGGGGATTGTTTTCATCGATTTTTTCGTAAAAATGAGGTATTGACCTTATTTTTTTATGATAGGTCTATTTATGCTCTTTAAAAAAGGTTTTGTGAGTTTTCTTCCAAAAATGCACCATTTTCCCGATATTTGACTTTGAATCTTTCAAATTTGGCATTTGAAGAAAACCGCTGAACATTGATATTGTATTTGTAATTGTATTTGTCTTTTTAAAAGCTACACATTTGTTCTCTACAATTTTTTTGATAAAATGCACTATTTTCGAGTTATTCGCGAAAAATCGATTAAAAACTTGGATTTTTTCGTCTAAAAGTTGTTACTTTCAATCGCGAATAACTTGAAAAATATCATTTTATAAAAAAAATGTATAGCACATTTTTTGTTTAGAATCACTTTTCTAATCGAAACCTGTGGTTAAAACGTAAAAAAAATTTTCACCCCGGAGATGGGGTGGCAACCACCCCCTAGGCTTTGGCGCACTTTGGTTCGATATAGATTTTGATCCTTAGGCTATTACCTACCTTCTGTTAAATTTCAAGTCAATCCACGCCTCACGAAAAAATTGCGAGGTGAAATGCTACATTTCCTGGACTATAACTGGTTTGACAGCATAATAAAATCGTAGATTTATGTGTAGCTTTCAATTTTTATGAGTTCAGAATCCAGCAGCCCGCTGAAATATGGGATTTTTATATAATATAATTATTTGACAATCTTTTGTTGGCCAACCACCTACAGCAGAATTGAGCCGAAATACATTATATTCCTATGTTCCGAATTTATTTCGTTCATTCTGTATACATATATAATATATATATATATATATATATATATATATATATATATATATATATATATTCCCGTACATGGTTTCTAACATCTATGAAAATGTCAAAGGTAATTTTCCTTTTAGGCACTCCGAAAGTTCCATTTACGGACATTCCTCTATTAGAAGTAAAATTACCGGATGCAGACCCCGAAGCTTTCGAAATGGTACTCAACTATATTTACATGGACTGCATTGATCCAACGAAACAAGCTAGAGAGGATGAAGATCCGTTTTCGAATAGAATTGTGCTCAGAATGATGGACGTTTATAGGTAAGTCAATATTGACACAGAGTTACTTTAAAGAATTCAAAGATTACCAATATGGTGTAGGAAATATTAGTTTTTGCTTAATAAACAGGAAGCAAAAAATGATATTTGCAGTAAAAATTTTTACAGAAACAAAGGAATCAAAGACCATTTAAAAGGTGGCGAGATAACTGGCAGTCAACGTCAGAAATACAACTGCAGCCTACTACATATAGGATAAGAACATGTCAAAGGTCTAATATAATAAGAAAAAGACATTTTTTTAACTACTTTATCATACAAAACTATATAAAATTATTTTCACTGCAATTCACTTTGTTTCATGTATCGTTACTGCATTTCACTTTTAAAAGTTTACTGTCAAACTGTACTAGAATTTAAGGTAGTAAAGAAGAAGAATTCCCATCTGACAACACTGCAACAGTTACTTAACGAACTTAAAGGGGCATCAACAACCACCTCTCCCTCTACAGCAATTCCTAAACGATCATTGAGTTGTTACAATTGCCAAAAGCCAGGACACCTAAAAAAGGAATGTAAGTGACAGAGCTGTATGATGAAGAAGGCTATCTAATAATTATCCACACTGGAGCCATTCATACTATAGTGGAAACGACTTATTATTAACTAGGAGACTGAAAACTCCTTATAAAAAGTGCATATGTGCTTACCCTGAAGTTTTTGCGTTGGATATTGTTTTGCAAACTAGATTTAGATCTAGCTAAAGAGCAAGTAGGTTTCAGATCTGACTATGATACAAACGACCACTTACTAATTATAAAAACACCTTGAGAAAAAAACAGTGGAATACAACAAACCGCTGGTCGTAATATTTGTGGACTACGAGAAATCTTTGATTCGGTTTACCAAGACAAAATAAATGCTGTGACAGAATATTGTAGAGTAGACCATAGATCTTCTTCTTCTTATGGTGCATATCCGTTACGGATGTTGGACACTAACATGGCTATTCTGACTTTGTTGACTGCTGCCCTGAAAAGTCCGGGAGTGGTTAAGTTAAACCATTTTCGCAGGTTATGAAGCCAGGATATTCTTCTACGTCCTGGACCTCTTTTCCCATACACTTTACCTTGAAGTATGATCCGAAGTAGGTGATATCGTTGTTCATTGTGCATTATATGGCCCAGGTACTCTAGTTTGCGACCTTTTACGATTACGACTAGTTCGCACTCTTTGCCCATTCTATGTAATACTTCTTCTTTGGTAACTCTGTCTATCCAGGAAATCCTCAAGATGTGTCTACAGCACCACATCTCAAATGCTTCGAGTCTCTTCAGTGATGCTTCAGACCATAAATATGCATCATTAATTAAAACACTTGGATTCTTTATGCAAAAATAAATAACTTTTATTCGAGACATTTTTTCGAATTGTTGATGAATGGCGTTATAATCTAAAGAAAAAACCATTTATTCCGTTATCCTACGAAAATTATGTAAACGGTCTAATACCTCGATAAAAACACTGCTAAATGAAGAACCGAAAATCACGTCTTTAATATTATGGCAACTTTAAAATTTAAATAGAAACTCCATGTTTACTCTGCAAAAAAATCGTAACTGTATTCAATACCGTAAAATTTAGTTTGCAGACTTATCATCTCTACTTGCTTTTCTGCAATTACAACGCCATCTATCGCGAATCGAAAAAATTCGGATATATATCCTCAATAAAAATTAGGTTTTGTATTTAAGATTTTATAGTTGCCGGTTACCCAGTGGGGTGTCACAAAGACACAGGCCTAAACAAACGAGGTGTGTCCCTATTAGAATGTTTATCTTCTTGTAACATAGACATTATTAACAAAGGTAACAAACTTTCTTCTTCTTCTCGTGCCACTCCTAGCGGAGATTGGAAATCATCATGGCCACTGCGACTTTGTTAGCAGCGCGCCTGAAAAGTTCAATCGAACTACACCCGAACCATTCACGTAGATTACGAAGCCACGATATTTTTCTTCTTCCCACACTTCTTTTGCCCTTAATTTTGCCCTACATGATGTTTCTTAAAAGTTCGTACTTTTCACCTCTCACAATGTGCCCCAAGTATTCCATCTTTCTAGTTTTTATCTCATTTAGAATTGCGCATCTTTTGTCTAAAGTTTGGAGTACTTGCGTGTTAGTGACGCGGTCCATCCATGATATTCTGAGAATGCGCCTATAGCACCACATCTCGAAAGCTTCGATGTTTTTTATGGTCAACTGTTTTAGTATCCAAGCCTCAACTCCATATACCGGGTAGAAAAGACATAACACCGAAGCATTCGTATTCGTAACTTTATATTGATATCACGATTGCAAAAGAGTTTGCGCATTCTATTAAAGATTGATCTAGCGATTTCTATTCTACATCTAATCTCTTTTGTTTGATCAGTATCGTCTGTGATCCAAGCACCTAGATATTTATAAACAGGGCACACGCTCAATCGTTGTATTGTCTATTACAAGATTAGCTCTGATGTTCTTTGATTTCGTGATTACCATAAATTTAGTTTTTTTCAAATTAATTTTCAAGCCGTAACTGTTACAGTATATATTGAGACTTTGAACGAGACGTTGTAGTTCTACTAGCGTTCCGTTAGGAGAACTGTATCGTCAGCATACCTTATATTGTTGATCGTCTCACCATTTATTATCAGACCAAGATCTTCTTCCTCGAGTGCTTGTTCACAGATAGCTTCACTATACAGATTAAATAAAAGTGGCGATAAGATACATCCCTGCCGGACTCCTCGACGGATTTGAATTTCTTCTGTTAGTCTGCCCTCAACCTTGACATTTGCTGTTTGATTCCAATATAGATTGCATATAATTCGAATATCTCGGCTGTCTATATTTTTCTTTATTAGAACTTGTCTTAGTGGTTCATGTTGTACTTTGTCAAAGGCCTTTTCGAAATCAATAAAGCAGGCGTAAATTTCTTGGTTCATGTCTAAGCATCTCTGTGAGAGAACGTTCATTGCAAACAGAGCCTCCCTTGTACCCAGCCCTTTTCTGAATCTCATCTGAGTGTTACTGATGTCTACGTCTAATTTCCTATAGATCCTATTATGGATTATTTTTAAGAACAGTTTTAGAGCATGACTCCATCAAAGCTATCGTACGATATTCGTTGCATTCCTTTCTATTTGCCTTTTTTGGCAGTAGAATAAAGGTCGAACGGAGCCATTCCCTAGGTATTATTCCAGTTCTATATATTGTGTTAAATAGATCTAGGAGTATTTTAATAGATTCATCGTCCATAAGTTGGAGCAGTTCTACGGGAATTTCATCAGGACCGGGGGCCTTACCACTTTTTGCTTGTTTGATTGCATATTCTATTTCTTCTCTGATTATATCAGGCCCTGTATCATCTGTATATTCGTTTGAGATTTCTTGTCTATCTTTGTCATCAAACAGTTGTGATATGTATTCTGTCCATCGGTTCAATGTGTCATTGTCAGTCATCGTCAGTCATCGTCAACTTTCTGCAATGTGTCAATTTATCAATTATCAATTAAGTTGTTTTACTGCATATTAGGTCTGAATATTGGACCGCACAATACTGCGTTTCAAGGTTGAGGCGGAGCGTGAGCAAGGCTAGTCCTATCGTATACCGAAATAGACTGACTGGTGTTAATTTATATAAGAACAAATTAAGGTTAGACGTTGACGGCGTTGATTGTACAAGTAAAAGCGCAGAGGAACTCGAAACAGTCTTCAAGAAAAAGGGAAATGAAAACAGAAGGGGAGGCCTTTATACAATAGTGGACGAATAAAAGGTTTTAGATAGATAAATAGAATAAATACGAGACTTAAAAACAGAAGAAAAATCATTGCAATATGTACTGAAGCACAGGGTGTTAAACACTTTATCAAACGACTTGCTGTGCTCTTTAATTCACGTGCTTGGTTTTATTTATTTGCCTGACTTATCGTCATCTTTTAGGTTGGCAGTACAATTCAACATGGCACGATTAGAACATCTTTGTGTTCAGTACCTAAATGCAACGATATGTTTAAAGAACGTGTTGGTAGCATTACATAACGCAGATCAACTTCAGTTAGACTTCATCAAAGAGTATTGCTTGCGATTTATCGTAAAAGAAAGTAATTACAACCAAATAGTCATGAGTTCAGAATTCGAGTCCTAGAAAGAAGTCTGATGGTGGAAATTATAAGAAGGAAACAAATGCCTCAGTATAAGGTACGTAAAACGTTTCAAAATATATTTGTTTTGTTTTAAATAGTAAATATTCATATGATATCTCGATAGATTAATTTACAATATATTTGTTCCAGCCTAACAACGACACTCAGTTTGATACAGCTGGTGGTTCCCTGGAACAAGATATGGCGATGTTTTTGAGAGTGACTGGTAAAGAATTCTGTGATATAGATCTGAATTTGGACGGTAACCTCATCTCTGCTCACAAAACAATTTTGGCTGCACGCTGTGGATACTTCGAGGCTATGTTCAGATCGTTTATGCCTGCAGATAGCAAAGTAAATGTAAGTCTTTTAATGTGATAAATAAGTAGTTCGCGTAGAACTATGTATCATAAAAATCTAAATTCAAATTTCATAATGAATTGATAAGTAACTCAGATAATAAAAATAAAACTGTGTGGAATGTTGTCAACAAGGTGATTGGCAAGAAGTATATCCAATAAAATATAACATTAACTATAGATGGTGAGTACTGATGCCAAGCAGTTGTCGAAAGCTTTATGTGATTATTTTGTACAGAATAAAAAGATCCCCCCTATAAAAATAATCACCACTTTGGACGGTAACCGGTGACCTTTAGTATCACTTTGTAATGTAGCATTTTTAAAACGAATTATAAGCATAATATACATGTTTATTTATACTGCCAGATTCCTCTAATGAGATCAAGAGCTGTTCTTTTATTTCGCTTTTCTCTCGATCCCGCATTAATTTTAAAATAATATCTGATTAAACAATCAAATAGCTTACTTAAGATTGGAGGTTAGGAAAATTAGCATCACATCTTTCCTTGCTGATCACTTTACACTGTAACAATAGAATAGAATATTTCTGTCTATAATAATAAAAATAATGCATTAGATCTAGTTTATAAAATAAGTTTTCATTCACAGTAAAAATAGCTTCTATAGCGTCATGGATTATACGCTCGCGGATGAGCGGAAGCCGAATTTATACCTAAAAATATAAAATTAGTATATCCTTGTTATTTCAGAAGGATTTTCAATTATGTAGTCCATCAATAGAAAGAGTACTAGCAACTGCAGATGCCCTTTTGTGTATGTATGTATTTAATAACTTTTAAAAACATGCCAAAACGTGTTTATTTGGAAGAAGTTGTACAGTGTCATGCATTACATGAATCATATTGTTACAAATATCTCCTTTTTAAATCTACAGCTATATCAATAAATACAAAAGTAAAACTCTACAAAACAATAATACGCCCAGTCCTAACATATGGTTCAGAAACCTGGACTTTAACAAAAAGCATGAAAACATGTTAGGATGTTTCGAAAGAAAAATACTGAGAGCGAATCTATGGAGCGGTAAATGAAAATAGTGTCTGGAGAAGACGATACAACATGAACTCTATAGAATATACCAGGAACCAGATATCGTAAAACACATTAAGATAGGACGTCTGAGGTGGTAGGCCATGTAATGCGGATGGAGCAAACCAACCCAGCTAGAAAAACGCTCCTTGATAGACCTATTGGTCAAAGAAGAAGAGGAAGACCCAGAACAAGATTCCTAGATAACATAGACCAAGATATGAGAAATATGGAAATACGTGCTTGGTGGAGGAAGGCGATGGATAGGGACGACTGGAAGAGAATTCTTGGGGAGGCTAGGACCCACACAGGGTTGTAAAGCCAAATGATGATGATGATTGTTACAAATACAATCCTTCCCGAATTTGATTCTGCATATTCAGCAGTAAATAAAACGAAAGGCAATTATCAATATTCGAAGTTTATTTTTGAGAAAAATTTAATTCTCTTAGTCAAAATAACCGAGTTAATCTATTTAATATCGGAATTATTCAGTGTTCTGAACTTATAGTCGAAATGTTTTTACACAGCAAAATCAAGACACAACAGATGAGTCAACAGCTGAATCAGCAGATAAAGTTTCGTCTAAATAATAGATTTTTCTATTTTGTTCACGGAACTCTGGTAAAAAAAATTATTGCTTAAACGTTTCGGCTTTTTGCCATTTTCAATAAGAACTTTAATTATTTAACATTACGTAATACACATTTATATTTTTTTGTCTACACTATTTGGTGATTTTACGTGGAACTCAGAAATGGTATCTGATTCTCAAATACATCTGGCAGGTACTTTAAAACACGAGTGGTTCAGGCTCGTATTTTAAACATCTGTCATGGTGCATAAACAACTGAATTTATTAAATTGTGATACATCTTGTGATCTTTCCAAAATCTGTACATTTTCAAAATCAAAAGAATGGCTCTTTTCCAGAGAATGCTTGGCTAAGGGAGTTGTTTGATTTGTTAGTTTGTACACTATGTTTGTGTGCATCAACCCTTCTATGCAGATATTGGTGTGTTTGCCCAAATATGTTAAATTGCAGTCTTTGACTAATGACCCATTTCATTGTTGATTTGCTGGATTATAATCTTTGACAGGATAGCTACATCTAAATTCCGATTCCCGACTTCTTGCATGGTGTCCCGCTGTTTCTCTTTCCCCATATTTTGGTTCTATATTCTGAAATTCATAATCCATTTCATTGCTGTTTTTGTCCACTATAAGTTCTGTTCGATATAATGTTGTAACGTACCATGGCCTGGTAGGGAATACAAGAATACCAAAAGTTTGGTATTATGGTGGGTATAAGAACCCAAGGGGAAGTTTCTTATTTGAAATATGAGATAAATGATGAATTCCACGTTCAAGTACGTTCACTTTACAACCAGCACTCAGGTGTTTTGAAGAACACAACGGCGAGCTTTGGAACGTGGGTTTAGAGATCGCTTAATTGAAACGGGAGATACTGAAGTCAAAAAGAATAAAGAAGATGAATTCTACTAACTACTAACTAAAAGAAAAGGACCTTGTTATTCTAATCTAAGAGGCACTAAAATGTTATTCTTTGAAGATTTTTTCAATCGCATATAACCTTATACAGGATGGGATTTGAAATACGTGAATTAAAACTTCACACAAAATAGAATTTTAAAATGCTACAAGGTTTTTATAAATTAAAGGTCGTTCGCCTTACTTTAAGCCCCGCCCTTGGAGAGTCGAATTTTCTTATGGGGTTTTTTTATCAGCGCTATGCCTCCAGTTTTTAGGCACCAGAAACTCGACTTTTGCATTGTATATCATGCATACAGAGATTACGCCTTTGGAGGCGTGAGATGAAGATTTGTTGGCAGAAGCTGAGTTCTATTTCTAGAACATCCAACCTCAAACCACCATTTTCATAAAAATGTGTATTATAATACATAAGAATGAATCTGATCGAGATATTATTTGCCGAAAGCAATGTATATATAAACAAAATTACATTTGAAATAATAATAATAGATAAGATTGAATATATTATTTTTTTATACATAATTACAATACTGCTGACCTATAATCACTTGAACTTATAAAATAAGTTGCTAATTTTTAGATACAAATCGGAGAAATGATTCCATCAAAGGAATCATTCGATTCCCTCCTTCGGTACATATATTATGGAGACGTCAACATGCCACCTGAAGATTCTCTCTATCTCTTCTCTGCACCTTTCTTCTATGGTTTTACCAACAATCGCCTCCAAGCGTTTTGTAAACAGAATCTCGAAATGAATGTCACTTTTGAGAACGTCATTCAAATTTTGGAAGCTGCGGATAAAATGCAAGCTACGGACATGAAGAAATACGCTTTGGATTTGATTGTTCATCATTTTACCAAGGTAAGCTGTGTAATAAATCAGACATTCTTCACTGAAATTATATTTACATTATTTTTTTCTTTAGAAATATTTTTTTTCTACTGTTAGTTCGAGCCTTACATTTTAGTATGTAGTATTCGCTCCGTGGCGTGACTGACGCGACACCTACCGCCTTCATCTGACAATTTTGGAGTCCCAATTTTCAGTTAAACATATGACATATGTTTGACATTGTTAAATACATGCGAAATTGACAATTATTAATAAATTAATTTTTTAACTATATTTTTTCAGTTTATGTACAAAATAAATGTAGTATTAAAAACTGGGTTTCTCAAAATTCATCATAATATATCTTTTCAACTCCAAACGGAAAAGAAAGGGAAAAATCTAGTACTGGCAAATCAAGTTTTTCACGCAAAAGAGCATATAATTAAAAACAATAATAGTAAAAGTTATGATATAAAAGCTAAAGTCATCTGCAGTTAGCTTAAAGCCTTATGAAATATCATTCAAGGTAAATTATTTAAATTTTTCCTATTTCAATTGCATAAAAATGAAATTATGTGATATTTACTTTTTCATATTAATAGCACGAATTCATCTTTTTCTTTTCTCTAATTTATAAGTAATCTTTGGGAACCTATAAAAACTACACTCACTGTTTTTGCTATTATTAGCACAATTAAATACGCAACATGTATTTGCACACATTTTTGATAAAATTTATGCGTAAAAATATTTTGTCCAATATTCCAATTTTGTCATATTTCGCCGCTACGCACGCTGGCATCGTTTCAATGTATCCCTACCATGGTCACGCACGGAGCGAATAGGAACTTCTTGGAAAAATATTTTCAATATTATTTTTGATTTTTTCAATGTCGCTATCCATCTTCGATTTTGCTAACGCTCAAACTAATCAAAAACACACACCTGCAGAGACTTGTGTTATATTAAATTTGGTGCTTCGTCAAACATGATTTTTGGCACGGAACAGCTGGTATACATTATAGGTTATATTTTAAATTTTATTATAAAATTAATTTCCTTAAGAAATTGTAATATATTTATGTATTTACTGGTATTGTTAAAAATTACTTTTAGTGGGTGGTTTCAAGTTGCATCTTCGAGTAATGACGTTGTACTGCTGACAGTTCATTAGTATATGATTAACGGTGAGTGCAACATGCAACTCGGGCGGGTTGGACGTTCTTCGGAGGATATCAAATATTCATGTGTCAATGTTTTGTGACCAGTACAGAATTTCTTATAATTGATACTTCGAACCGAGTTAGAGCTGTTGTTCCAGATAGTTTGCCAGGATTTTTAAATTGACTTTTATTATATTAATTAACAGTAGCTTTAAGATTAATGCTAAACTGGATTGTTGTCAAAGAGGTAATTTCGTAGGTAGCTTTGTTAATATACTGGTCAACATTTCCATTAAGGCCAACATGAGGAAGGCTTGATGTGAAAAACTTTTGTACCTCGAACATGAAGTGGATCGGCATATCTAATGTATGTTGTGAACTAGTGGGTGATCGATGAAAGTTGATAATAATAATATTTTATGGTAGTAACTCAATCCAGTTGGTTGGCTATTGCAGATCATAACTGGTGAGTGCTGTTTCGAGTAGGGACATATCGTTTCCCGGACAGTTAAATCTATATTCGTTGACATCATGCTGTTTTATTTAATACTTTTCAGAATCTGAGAGAATCATTTTATTACACTTAAATGAATAAAATGAAAGTTTCATTAGCGGTGTTTCAAATTAACTATGGAATTTTACTATTTTCCTGTTGCTTTTATTATTATTTCGACGAAAATAATGTACATGTACTGTAAAGGAGAAATTATCACATTTTGTAGTTTTCCCTGGGAGCATCGATTTCAGTATTTTGAGCCACCAATTTTTGTTTACTATTATTTTATTTTTCAGGTGGCAAAACTTCCAAGACTGCGCATGCTCAGCAAAGAATTAATCTTAGACATCCTGGAAGTACTCGCCGAGAGCATGGAGTCCAATATGCGTAACGACGTGTCCAATGGACTGCTCAACCTGGATCCGTGATTAGCAACAAATCTAAGAGAAATGAGCCTAACACTACGAGGAGTGTCTATTATTTTATTTACTGTGATTTCCGCTATCATCGATAGAAATTTGTTGAATAAACTCGAATACGAAGAAGAAGACTGAGCTGTGACCTGGACTAGATTTTATAAGGAGAGTTTATTCAGAAAGAGGTATATAAGAATACTAAATGTACGTTAATAGTAAAATAATTGTCGTTTTACGTCATAGTGTCAATGACATTCGAAGTAAAGGGTGATGCCAAAAATTTCAACAAAGTTTTCCTCTAAAGTTTCTCAAAATCTAAAAATGGGTACTTAGTGACTTTGTTCTTAGCTATAAGCTAATATATTTATAGCGTGGAATTTTATCACATGGTCCTTGCAGAAAAATAAATATTTAATAAACGATTTTTATTTTAAGATTGATTAAATGGCAAACAATGACATTTGATTACCCACTTCTTCTTCTTCAAGTACCCTGTCCGTTGCGAACGTTGGCTATTAACATGGCAATTTTAATCTTTTTTGCGGCGCTTCTGAATAGTTCGACCCATGATATAAGGAAACATGGTATGCTCACGCGCATCTATTTTGAACAGCCAATCACGTTTACGACCAAAATCCGCCATTTTGAAGGCGGCAATTCAAATATGTACAAAATTGATACGAAATATCGTAGTTAAATTAAATAAAATAAAATTAATATTATACATTAATCCAATTAATTCATATTTAAAATGATCTGAACAGACTCTTGCTAAAATAATTTTTAAAAAATCGAAACAAAACAAAAACACATTTACATTTAAATTCCAGTACATTGCAAAGTAAGGTTAAAAAATGCAAAAGTAAACAAAGCAGACGTCACGCATGTAGAGGTGGTTGATCCAAGTATTTTTGTGGATCAGGTCAGGTATGCTCACTTACACTTACTATGAGTACAGTACCCGTACCATGGACGTATAAATAAAGATCTTTATTTATACGGCCATGACCCGTACTCGTTTTTTATAATATATTGGTGTTAGGGATCAGTTCCACAAGTATAAATAAAATACATGTTCCAAAGTAACTGGTACGGGATCAGGTCACCATCCCTACACACATGTGACATATTGAAAAGATGGTGGATTTTGGTCGGCGCAGAAATGTGCAAAAACGAGTCCACCTAGTGAGCATACCTTGTTTCCTTATATCATGGTTCGACCGATGTGAACCCGAACCACTTCCGCAGATTTTGGAGCCACGAGTGTCTTCTCCTGCCTGGCCCTCGCTTACTGTCTATTTTTCCCTGGACAATCAATTGTAGCAGACGGTACTTATCGTGTCTCAATATGTGACCTAGATATTCAAGCTTTCTTTGTTTAATTGTATTCACGATTTCTTTCTCCTTTCCGATTCTTGGAGTACCTCTATGTTGGTGACATGTTCGGTCCAGGATATACGAAGAATGCGTCGGTACACCCACATTTCGAATGCTTCTAGTTTCCTCGTTAGCGTCTCCGTCAGCGTCCAGGCCTCCACGCCATACAGCAAGATCGAAAAATGTAGCATTTAACTAGACGTAGTTTTAGGGGAAGAGACAAATCCTTGCTTATGAGGAGCTTTTTCATATTGCTAAATGCTGCTCTAGCTCGTTCTATTCTCGCCTTAATTTCTATGGTCTGTTCCCATTTTGCATTTACGTTGGTGCCAAGGTACACATAAGATTCTCCATGATCAATTAGTATGTTACTTATCCGTAATTGTCGAGCAGGTTGTTGCTTTTTGCTTATCAGCATCCACTTTGTCTTCTTGAAGTTGAGGCTCAGGCCGTATTCCTCACTAACTGAATAAAGTATGTGATTACCCACACTTTTTAATAACTAACTTAAAACGTTGATATACTCGGTCTAGTAAATTTAGTTATTTTTTGCTACGTTGCGGTTGTCCTGTGGTCTGTGAACTGTGTTTGTCATTTGTCATCTTAGTTTTAGTTAATGTCATATGTAATTGTCATGTTATTCATTCAAACAAAACAATGCTAATTTCTTGTATATTAAAACCTAGTTTATAAAGGTTTTGCATTTCATTACAATTTAATATACAAGAAATATCAAATATGGATAAGCTACTACGACCAGACAGATTCGATGCTGATCCTAACTCTCCTAGATCGTCTCAAGAATGGATGCATTGGAAAGCTACCTTTGAAAACTTTATTTCCTCTGTGATTGATGTTTCAGAGGAGGAGAAATTCAAACTACTGGTAAATTACGTGAGCAACAATATCTATGAACTCATCTCTGATTGTAGAAAGTATTCTGAAGCCAAAAGTATTCTTGAAGCAGCTTTTGTTAAACCCAAAAATGAAATTTTTGCCAGACATATCCTAATGACAAAAAAAACAACAAACTGGTGAAAATATAGGTCAATACGTTCAACATCTTAAAGTGCTTTCCAAAGACTGTAATTTTCTAGCCGTTTCTGCAGACCAAAATAGAGAAGATTATATAAGAGACTCTTTTATTAATGGCATTCTTTCTAATGACATAAGACAACGTTTACTAGAAAACAACACTATTACTCTGCAAGATGCCATAGTAAAAGCCCAGTCTCTGGAGTCAGCTTCAAAACACTCTGAGGCTTATACAACTCCTGTACAAATTATTAATGCAATTTCTTCTGAAACCAGAGAGCACACTAATTATACTTCTGCTGCTGTGAAAAGTTGGAAATGTTACTTTTGTGGATCAACTGAAAGGCATCCTCGTAGCCTATGCCCTGCTAGAGACAAAGTTTGTAAGAAATGCTCGAAAGTTGGACATTTTTCCAAGGTATGTAGGCTTCAGATGCCCAATTCAGTATCAGCTGCTGTTTTAGCTACTACTACATCTAGTTCGAATGTTAGAAATCTTGCTGCTGCCCCTCAATGCTTATCTAAAAGTGTTACTGAGATAAAGGTGAATGGAAATACAGCTGAAAGTTTAATAGACACAGGTAGTTCTGAGTCATATATCAGTAAGAATTATGCATTGTCTATAAACGTGAAAACATTTAGAAGTCATGCAAGCATAATAATGGCTTCAACAGCACTCAGAACGACTATCTCAGGACACTGCTTTGTTAATTTAGAAATAAACGAACATTCATATAAAAATGTCAAATTATCAATAATTCAAGATTTATGTGCTGATGTAGTTATAGGTCATGACTTGCTTAAACAACATTCTTCTCTAGAAATCACTTTTGCTGGCTCAAAAATGCCTTTAGTTATTGATCATATAGATAACATTTGTAGTTTGGCATACTTAAATATAGAGCCACCCAAATTATTCTCCAATCTATCAAATGATTGCAAACCGAGGGCAACTAAATCAAGAAAATTTTCAACTGAAGATAGAAAATTCATATCTGACGAGATACAGTATCTGCTATCGAATGGAATCATAGAAGAAAGCAACTCTCCTTGGCGTGCACAAGTACTTATTACAAAAAGTGAAACACACAAAAAGCGAATGGTGGTAGATTATTCACAAACAATTAATAAATTTACTTACTTAGATGCCTATCCTCTCCCAGATGTTGAAGATATTGTTAGAAAAGTAGCAAGATATTCTGTCTTCAGTACTATTGATCTTAAAAATGCATACCATCAAATTCCAATTAAAAATGAAGAGAAAATATACACTGCTTTTGAAGCCAACGGCCAACTATACCAATTTTGCCGGATTCCTTTTGGGGTAACCAACGGAGTGGCTTGTTTTCAAAGGGTTATCGATGGTATTATTAAATCCGAACATTTAAAAGGTGTGTATGCATATCTTGATGACATTACGGTTTGTGGATTAAATCAACAACAACATAATGAAAATCTTAATAAATTTATGGAAGTAGCGAAGAAATACAATCTAACAATAAATCAAAATAAAAGTTCTTATACACTAAATTCAATCAAACTTTTGGGTTATCAAATAGAAAATCAGACCTTAAAACCTGATCCTGAAAGACTTGAACCATTAAAGAAGTTACCCTTACCAAACGATTCACAATCACTAAAGAGAGCTGTCGGAATGTTTGCACATTATTCCAAATTTATCCCACAATTTTCAGAAAAGATACAAAAACTAGTCACATGCAATACTTTTCCTTTAACAGAACAAGCAGCTGAAGCTTTCCAAATTCTTAAATCTGAAATTATTTCTTCAGCTGTTACTACAATTGATGACAAGATTCCTTTTATCGTTGAATCTGATGCTTCAGATTTTTGTATTGCTGCTTCTCTTAGCCAAGGAGGAAGACCTGTTGCTTTCTTTTCAAGAACCTTATCAAAAAGTGAAAGAAATCATTCATCAGTGGAAAAAGAGGCTTATGCAATAGTGGAAGCTCTTAGAAAATGGAGACATTTCTTGATAGGTAAACATTTTCGACTTATAACTGATCAAAAGTCTGTCTCTTTTATGTTCAATATGCGCCACACTAGTAAGATAAAAAATGAGAAGATTATCAGATGGCGCCTTGAATTATCATGCTACAGTTTCGATATTCAGTACCGACCAGGAGTTGAGAATGTAGTGCCAGATACTTTCTCACGAGTGAGCTGTTCAATAAATCCTCGACCAAGTCTATTTGAACTACATCAATCCTTGTGTCATCCAGGAATCACCAGAATGGTCCATTGGATAAAGACACGCAACTTACCATATACTATTGATGAAGTCCGTGAAATGACCAATCGCTGTCCTATCTGTGCAGAAATAAAACCAAAGTTTTTGAAAACTCAAGGGAGATTAATTAAAGCTACTTCGCCTTTTGAAAGATTGTCTCTGGATTTTAAAGGACCGCTTCCATCTAGATCTCATAACAAATATATCCTAACAATTGTTGATGAATATTCTCGATTCCCCTTTGTATATCCATGTCAAGATGTTTCAGCGAAAACTGTTGTGAAGTGTCTTACAAACTTATTCTCTTTATTTGGAATGCCTAGTTATATCCATTCAGACCAAGGGGGGGCATTTATGTCTCAAGAAGTCAAAACATTTCTCCATTCACAAGGAATACCAACAAGCCGAACAACATCTTACAATCCTGAAGGAAATGGCCAGACAGAAAGATATAATGGAATTATATGGAAAACTATTTCTCTTGCATTAAAATCTAAACATTTAAAAACTGAACAGTGGGAAGAAGTAGTTGAGATAGCTCTTCATTCAATTCGTTCTCTTTTGTGTACATCTACAAACAGTACCCCTCATGAGCGAATGTTTCATCATTCCAGAAAAGCTATAAATGGAGCTGCACTTCCTTCATGGTTGATAACCCCGGAAAAGTATTTATGAAAAAAAATGTGAGGCAGTCCAAATATGAACCCCTCGTTGAAGAAGTACAGCTAATTGAAGCAAATCCAAACTATGCTGTTGTTAGACGTGAAGATGGTAAAGAAACAACAGTAGCCTTAAGACAACTTGCACCACGAGGAGATGCATCTCTGGACTGTGTTAGTGGATCGGAATCTGCGGTTTCTAATGAACAGTTTATCAAAGATCCACCAAGCCCTAGATTGAGTATATGTGAGGAAAATCCAAATATTTCTCCTGTTAACATTCTGGAAGATCAAGGTCATATTGAAAGTGTTTTAGAGGAAGAAAATAAACACAGTCTTATTAGAAGAGGTACCAGGGAAAGAAACACTCCTGCTTACCTTAAAGACTTTGTTCAAAAATAAAGTTGGGGTGAATGTCCTGTGGTCTGTGAACTGTGTTTGTCATTTGTCATCTTAGTTTTAGTTAATGTCATATGTAATTGTCATGTTATTCATTCAAACAAAACAATGCTAATTTCTTGTATATTAAAACCTAGTTTATAAAGGTTTTGCATTTCATTACAGCGGTTACATTTTGACCGACTGGCAGTAGCTGGACATTACTATACAACCAAGCATACGTCCTAATAGGCAATAATTAAACAAAAAATATTCACATGCTGTTTGTTACCTTAAAACTGCATCAGTTAAAACAAAAGTTTATTTTTAAAAAGAGTATGCACACATACTATGGAAAATGTAATGTCACTCAAATGCAATAAAATTTACATGAATGGATTAGTCTCGAAATTACAATCATTTCATATCATTGCACCAACTCTGAATATTGATTCATATCGGCGCAAATTGATATAAATAAATCTAAAATCAAATGGATGTGTACCTGGGTTAGAGTGAGAAAAGAGATTTTGTTAATTAATGATTCTGCAATCGCAGGTATAACTATGATCGTGATTTTTTATTCATTGTGATTTAACAGAGCAACGAAATGGTCGTATGCGTATGTTAAACTCCAAATAAAAAGTGTTGCCATTATGGACTATCATAAACTTCTACGCGGGTTATTATTATATCTCTGTCACGATTATAAAATTGGATTTGATAGAACACGTAAAACGTGATTTTTTCATCGTTTCTATTTTATAAAAATAACAGTAATATACAATATAAATTTGTAAAAATAAGGTAAATTACACAATAAAATTGTTAAAAAAACTATTTTTGTTTACAATTATAAATCTAGTGTAATTAATTATTATGTATTATACCAGATTTAGCCATACGGCTAACACTCCCTCTAAGGGAACATTCACTCATCATAGATACCTACGGTATCAAAAGGATTGAGCTCTGATGGACTCTTTCCGTGTAATCGAGCCCTAAGTGACTTGATATGCTGGAGTATCTCCCAAAAATTTTCGTACACATCTGGACGTCGCAAGTAGTACAACTTTCTGTATGGCCTTATAGTGACGTTCATTTAGACCCCGCTGTTTTATGTTCTCTAGGAGGTTTTTGGGAGTAACATCAGTAGTAGATAGAATAATAGGTACTGTCTGGGTACTTTCCATTCTCCATTGTCTCCTGATATGTAATTCTAGATCTTTGTACTTGGCGATCTTTTCGTTGTATTTAAACGTAAAATTATTGGTGTTGGGTATCGCCACATCAATAAGTTGATATAAGGTTGAATGCTCGAATAAATGAACTTTGATAAAATGAAAGGCAGATATCGAGTACTGTTTTATTAATTAAATCTTGCCCAAGTACTTTCGCTTTCTAGAGCATCTTCAGGGGCATTTCGTCAAATTTTGGCCTATCCAACAATTGCAGAATGTCATAGACATGAAATTAAACATACAACTGAACATAACACTACACTAAACAAGGACAAACAGTTTAAAAATATTTAAAAAATAGGGAAGCTACATTCTGGTCGGCAACAGATGAAAAAAATTTCTTCTGTTGCCTATCAGCTGTTGCCTGTTTGTCGGAAGGTACCGACAAATACCTGGCAGCCACCGGTAAGATGTTGTGTGGTTTCTTGGGCTTGGCATCCATATCAGCACTTGTCATTTTGGACTTGAGGATCTTTAACAATATATTTCAGGTAATTTTTAGTTGGAATAACCTGATCTTGAATGGCAAGTAGGAAACCTCAGTCTCGAGAAACATCTTTCCTGATGTCAACCAATAGTTCGACGAAACTATGTATTATTGTTACGTATATTATTATAGTGTAAAAAAAAAAACACAAAATAGTTTTAAAATACATTTAAAAATTATTTTTTTTTATAATACATTAAAATCTCCGTTAACCGAAATAATTGGGGGGAAGCCGTTTCGGACAACAAGAATTTCGGTTAAAAATAACATTGTTTTTATAGTATTCTGGGTTAAAGTATTGGTATTAAAAAAATACTATGAGATGATTTCGTAATGTTTTTTATTGAGTAAATACAGAATAAAGTAATACAATTAAGGAAAATAGACAAGTTTAACATGATTTTTTAAAGAAATCTTCTATTTTCTTTTACGTTATCATTTGACAACTATGTTTTGCAGCTATATATCTCCATCGTTCTGTCAAAACTGTATACAATGACAACAAAAATTAATAACCTAGTCGTGTCCCTAACTACTACTGTATAAAATTCTTATCATCAAGGCATTGGAATTCTCGTCTGCGGTCTCATACTGTCTGTTGTCTGTTGGGTCGTCATCTGATGCACTCAGGTTGTCTCGATGAAGAACCATATCAATGATGTCCTGGTCGATGAATTCACTTTCCGAGTCATTGGCGGCTAACCACTCACGTATCTCTTCTTAGCTAATTTCGTCACATCCCGGCAAATTTTTTATTAAAGGTTTAACTTCTTCTGTCGTTTCTTTGCCATTTTCTTCTTCAGGATCGTCAATCAAAATCCTATCAAAAGTTAGTTCCAGAATTTTTTCAAAGTTGAAGATGTCTCTATTACTCATGCAATGTCTCTATTACTCATTAAGCAACAATGCTTTGATGACAAGGTTTCTTTTATTTTAAAAATGATTTTATACTGAGACGAATTTATTTTTGAACCATTCTGAAAATAAAGTGATCGACATCCATGAGCTTTTTTGGCTTCTATAAAAAACTAGAGAAGTGCTTTTTCTCAACTATCTTTTAGAGCTCTTGGTTTTTTGATTTCCTAACACACATAGACATCAATCGGTGAGGAAAATTAATGGATTTGTTTACGTTTTGCGATAAAAATTTACTTTTTATTGACGAAATCATTGAAACTGTCAGCCGTTTCGGTTAAACGATGTTTCGGTTAAGGGAGGTTTTACTGTACACATTATAATTAACGGAAAATATAATTATATATTCTTTTGAAACCTTTAAAGCAATAAGAAATAGAAATATTACGTTATAAATAACTTTTTCGAAGTATGAATTAATAAATAGATATTCAATAAACTGAAACTCCAAACACCCTTTTTCTTTTCTTCAAATATTTGTTTACATACTAATATTTCACTAAACTAGCCATGTTCATATTTCTCTAATGACGATATAATATTAGCTTTGTCTTTGCATTCCTCATTAGAAAGAGACTTCACCGCCGATGAGCTGACTACCTCGTTCTCATTCCTTATTATTCTGTTACACGTCTCTCATTTCACAACTTTGCGACTGAGACGAGAACGTGATATATCACATTTTAACGATATATCACATTTACAGGTCGTGATTGTTATTTTCTAATCACAGCTGTTAAATCACAGGATAGTGATATTTAGCCCACCTCTATTATTAATCTTCAGTTCATAAATCAATATTCAGGTATTAAGGTAAAGTACCATTACCAAAGTACATAGTTCCTCTAATCCACTTAGCTCAAGCTGGGATAAGCTATTTTCTATAGCGACTAGACTATGGATGACTAGACTATTATAAACTTCAAAAATGGGATTTCAATAAACTTTAATTACAATTTACGCAGTTTTTAATCAAAATTCAGAGTTGGCGCACTGATATGAAATGATTGTAATTTCGAGACTAATCCTTTCATGTTAATTTTATTGCATTTAACTGACATTACATTGTCCATAAGATGTGTGCATAGTTCTTATACATTGGTATCTATTTACAAATGGAAAGTTTTTAATGACAATGAATATACTCTCCCATTATTATTCTTTTTCGGTAAAAGAAGTCTGCAGCAGTAAATTTATTTGAGCTATTAATAGGCTGACGTGGAACGACATTTTTTGCGTTTAGTGACTGAAAAATAAAGTATTATTCTGAAGGTATTTTCTTGTGGCATTTTTATATTATTTACTATTTTTAATGGGTAATCTTACAAAATAGTGCAACATAACCTCGAATGAATTTCCACGGAGCTTAATATTGGTGCTTGCCAGTGTTGTCATGTCCTTAAAATGTATGTATTGTTTGCTTCAAATATAAATACAGAAAGCTTGCAAAAAGTACATCTTTATTATATTATTTTATGGATTCTGTAATTTTTTAATTTATATAAAACACGAACGATAAATTATTTGTTTCTATTGACATTAATTGCAGTTAATTATAGAATCAGAACCCTCAAACCACCACTTCCCAGATTTTAACGGATGTTGACGAGATAAAAATAGTATGACAACTTCTTTATCATTTTGGGATATTCACATAAATTGCTTTGTAATTTGATTATTACAATTTAATTTTTTTTTAATAATAACTACATTATTTAACCTGAAAGGGTTTTGAATGCGGGAAGACATAGTAATTTTACTGAACCTAGGTTTGAGAAGTACTTGTGAGTGTTTAGTGTAAGTTGGGGAACTTTTAATATAAAAGAGTATTTTATGCAAGCTATCAATAGCAGCAAGACATTATTAAAACGCAGTGGCCGGATCGATGGGTATATAAAGAAATGTAAAAGATGTTTTGAGACTAATTCCTTACATAAAGGATAATTCTATGGCCAAAGTAAGCTCAGCAGGGACAGAAAATGTGTATTTGCAGGAGTGGAGAGAAGCAGTGGGAAGTTATTTATAACACCCGTGGCAACAAGAAGTGAAGAAACACTTTTGCAAACAGTTCTGGCCATCGTATACAAGGTGGAAACCACTTGTGGAATAAAATTATTTCTGTACTAATTTTAAAAAATTATTAAAAACGCCGAGACCTGTCGACTTTCTATATAAATGTGTTTTTAAACGTACAAGATGTACAGGGTGATTTAGGCAAGCCTAGAATATTCCATAAGCTTTAATAACATTTAAAGGGTTTTTACCCACATATTTAGTAGCTTCACTCATATATACCTGGTAACAGCACTGCTTATGGACTTGACGGCGCGTCAAACATATTTTAAGCTGATATTGTGGTTAATTTACATTTAAAGATAGTTAATAATAATAAAATAGATAAAAAGTATTTATATTGTACAGTTATGGTAACAAATTGTGTATGTCATAAATAATATCTCTTATTACTTTATTAATATTGTTTGTTATTGCTTTATTAGCTTATTAGGTTTATTGCTTCTTAACTTCTCTGGTATGAATCAATGAATGAGCATCACTGGTCCACAAAATCTTACCTATAACTGTACTGTACCATTTATTCATCACTCACAAAATCCAATTCAAAGACACAGATTCACTTTGGACTATCGAGAGCTATCGAGCCTACGACTGAATCACATTTGTTATTGCAACATTTGAATTATTGACAATCTTTTAAAAAATTTTAAATTTTTTTAAATTCAAATTGGATCCGATTATACATTATTGAAAAATAGTAAGAAAATTGTCGTTAACTTTTTGAACAGAAGACTATCATCTGATCTATAACTTTCAACAATAATAAGATACTACCAAAGAAAAAGAAATTTCCTCCTTTTCAAAAAAAGTTTTGAAAATTTTTGTATTTTTCAAAAAAATACAACTGTTTAGCGAATTTTAATTTAACAATTATACTTTTATTATTTCGTCGTAATTAAGATACTTTCTTCATGATAAAGATTGAATAACAGGGGACTGTATATCAATTTTTCATTGTATTCTATAGTTTTTTCAGTTGAAGCCTATTTAAATTCTAGTTATAAACATCCTTCTGAAACCATGTCTACAAGTCTGATTCAATACAACCAACTTAAACCATATTTTGTGTGGAATTAAACTGTTTGATGTGTCTGAGCATTCTTAAATTAATAGCTAATAATGTCAGAAACTTGACAATTGTCGCACTAATAACAATCCATAGTAATCCATAAAGTAAACAATCCATAACAAACTTTATATTTATTTTTTTCGAAAAAATACAGTAACCTACTATACTAGATGGTTCTCTACTATAAATTTAAAAAGCCTTCCCAAACATGTACTAAAAATGTTTATAAAACATTCATTAAGTGTTTTCTATTAATATAATCATAATATACCAAATGTTAACTTTTTTAAATTGTTTTTAAAAAACTTTATTAAAAAGACTGGATGTAAATGAAAATAAAATATATGTATTTAAATTAAAATGAATTTTATTTAGATCTTTGTAGAAATAGACACTCATAAGGCAACGCCTGGCAGATGAAATCAACAACTAATTAATAAATGTTAAAGAACAAATTCTGCAAAATACTGAGTCGGAGAAAAAATGGTTATTAATAAAGACAGAAATAGATAAAAGTCAAAAAGAAAGATTTAATGGAAGAAAGACGTCAATATAAGAACAAAGATAATCAGATGTACAAAAAAGTGGATAAACAAATAAAATACAGAATTAAGAAAGCGAAAGAACAATGGCTAAAAGAACAATGCGCAGAAATAGAAGAATATCAGAAAAGACATGATAGTTTTAACACACATAAAAAAATTAAAGAATTAACTCACAACAATAGAACAAGAAAACCGGGAATACTGAAAGATGCAAATTGGAAACTTGTGTTGAATACTAACGACAAATTAAAGAGATGGACAGAATACATCAATGAACTATTCAAAGACAATACAACAGAACAGATAGAGATAGAAGTAGAACAGAATATGGTTTTAAAGATAAGAGGAAATTGAAATGGCATTAAAAAAACAGCAAAAATGGTAAAGCATTAGGTCCAGACAAAATCCCTATAGAAATCTTAAAATACATGAATGATGAAACCTTAGACATTATAGTAGACTTATTTAACTCAGTATACAAAACAGGACACATACCGAAACAATGGTTTCTCTCCACCTTTTGTACTATCCCTAAAAATACAAACGCTAAATATTGCAGTGAATACAGAACAATATCATTAATAAGTCACATTCTCAAATTATTCCTGAAAATAATACATGGTCGTATAAATAAAAAACTAGAAGAAGGAATCGATGATAGTCAGTTTGGGTTCAGAAACGGACTAGGAACCAGAGAAGCATTATTTGCTTTTAATGTGTTAGCTCAAAGATGCATGGATATGAATGTTGATGTGCATGTTTGTTACATTGATTTTGAAAAAGCATTTGATAAAGACATGAAAAATTAGTCCAAATTCTAAAGACAAAAAACATAGACCACAGGGACTTATTAATAATAACAAACCTCTACAGGAATCAAAGAGCACAAATCATAATAGATAACGAACCCAGTCCAGAAATTGAAATCAGGAGAGGAGTTAGGCAGAGATGTATTATGTCCCCATTACTATTTAATGTATATAGTGAAGCCATTTTTGAAGAAGCATTACTATCTCAAAGTTAAGTATAATAGTTAAAGGAAGATCTATTACCAACATAAGAAATGCAGATGACACCGTGATTATGGCAAGCTCTGCTGAACAACTCCAATTACTGCTAAACAAAACAAACAGTTTCTGTAAAAAATATGTACTAAAAATGAATATAAAAAAGACCAAATACATGATAATAACAAAGAAAACAAATATATCAACAAACATACATTTGGGAAATGTACCGATAGAAAGGGTTGATAAATACAAATACCTAGGAACCTGGATTTCAGAAAATAATGATCAAGTAACCTAAATAAGAGCTAGGATAGAAATAGCAAGAAATGCGTTTGTAAAAATGAAAACAATTCTCTGCAACAAAGATCGTAGATTAGAACTAAGAGTAAGAGCACTGAGATGCTACATGTTTTCCATACTGCAATATGGAATTGAAAGCTGGACATTGAAGCAAGAACACATAAATAAGTTACAGTCCTTTGAAATGTGGTGTTACAGGAGGATGCTTAGAATAGCATGGAAACAAAAGAAAACTAACACGGAAGTATTGCGAGAAATGGACAAAGAATGCGAAATAATAAACACAATAAAAATAAGAAAGTTACAATATCTGGGACATGTAATGAGGGGACAGCGATATGAACTGCTAAGGCTGATAATACAGGGAAAGGTAAGAGGAGGAAGGAGTATAGGAAGAAGGAGAGTGTCATGGTTGAAGAATTTAAGGGACTGGTTTAAATGCAGTTCAATAGAACTCTTTTGAGCAGCAGTAGATAAAGTAAAGATAGTGATGATGATATCCAACCTCCGATTGGGAGACGACATTTAAAGAAGAAATAGACAACAAGGAGAACATTGACAAAATATGAAATGATATTCTAAAAGCACTGGATTAAAATAAAACAGAAAACCCAAATAACAAAAGAAATATTGCAACTATTAAAAAAACAGACGCACAGCAAGTAGAAAAACATGAGATACAAAATATTCAACCGGAAATTAAATGACAAATAAATTCAGTCAAGGAAAATAGATCCCAGAAAAATATAGTGTCTGATTTTTCAGCTCATTCCAGCTATTGAATTCTTTGTTAAATATTGATGAGATTCTTCTGGTCATGTTCAGATTTTTGGTGACACAATGATCTATGAAGATATTTTCCAGATTGATAAAAGGATTTTCCTGTACTTCGAAGGTCACTAAAGATCTGGTATTATTTCATCTGTTCAAAAAAATTTTTACATAAACATGTTAAAAGTTGGTCAGCAAGTATCGACATATTAACGTTGTAGGGTTTTTGCTTTTTCAGTATCATATGAGCCAGCATATTGAATACGAAGATTAATACAGAAAGACGATATTAGATTTAATTTTGATGCAGGGCATCTGCAAGCCACTTATATGTATTTCAACCTCATCAGGTCTCATCAGAGTGACATATGCAGTTGCTTGAATCGCAACCAAATCTCTCCCGTCATAAGACAATAATTATAAAGACATCTGTAAATAATTATTTTTATAATGTAATGCCCTGCATCAATACTAAATCTAATACCATCTTTCTGTTCTAGTTCTTTACTGTTTTCGGTACTAGAAACTGAATTCACTAAGAATTTTACAGTGATGAATGGCATGCGGAATGCAAATTATAGATTCCCTTATCATCTAAGTCATCAACCTGTCTGCTTTGAAAGTTTTAGAAAGCAGTGGTAAAAATTTGAAACAAGAAAATGAAGTCTTAAAAAATGAAAGTAGTACTAAAGAGCAGTGTGACCAAAGGTGGAAATCAAATAACGATCTTAGTTACAGCAAAGCAGTGAAAAAACAAAAAGAAAAAGTCATCATAGTAAAACCAAACGACTCAAATCAAACAAGTGAAATAACCAGAAAGAATATTGAAGATAAAATCAACCCATGCAACTTGGGAGTTGGTGTTTCAGAAGTTAAGTATATTAGAGATGGAGGAGTTGCTATAAGATGTACGGGTAATGGAAAAGAAAATGTACAGGATGTCTGTAATAATATAAAAATGTCATTGGGCCAGTCCTATGATGTAAAAGTACCTGAAAAGATGAATCCCAGAATAATAGTGTTTAACTTAGATAAAAAGGATATAGAAGATGAAGATCTTCTAATTGAAAAAATTGTAGTACAAAATGGTATAACAACAGAACCAAGTGTAAGAGAACTAAAGGTAATCCATACTATGAAAAACAGAAAAGGAATGGTAAATATTATATTCCAGATGGATGTGCATACCTACGAACGCATTAATAAAAATGAAAAGTTGCATATTGGTTGGAAGAGCTACTTTTTTAGAGAAAGCGTAAATGTTAAACAGTGTTACAATTGTTGGAGGTTTGGTCACCTTGCAAAAGAGTGCAAAAAAGAGACGCCCACTTGTCAGCAATGCGCTAGTGAGCATCACGTAAAAGACTGTAAATCACGTATAGTTTGTTGTGTAAACTGCAAATATGCAGAAGAAGTTTTAAAAATTTCCAATATTGATTTGAAACATAAAGCATATGATAGGAATTGTGAAGCCTATAAGAAAGTAGTAGAGCGATTACAAGAAAAAATAAGGTATCCTGAATTATCACATGGTAATTGTAAAATATAGCAATCAAGTCCAACCATTCTGTACCTAAACATTCAAGGATTTAGCACACATAAAACACAGTTATCATGGATTGCAAGTCAGAAAAAGCCAATTATTATGTGTTTATCGGAGACCCATGTTACCTCAGATTTTGCATCAAATGAAATAGATATTGATGGCTACAACTCAGTTGTTGGTTTTTCTTCAAGTAGACATACAGGAGGAACATCAATTTATATACAAAAAAGGTATCGTTATAAAGAAATTATTAAAGAAGAAAAAAACAAGAATATATGGTTAACAGGAATACAAATAAATATAGAAAACCAGAAATATTACATCTATTGTCTGTACCATTCACCTAGTGCAAGTCATGCGGAATTTTTGGAGGAGTTGGATGCGTTTTTAGATAGCATTGAGACTGATGCTATCTTTGTGATATTGGGAGACTTTAATATAGATTTGGCAAGTATAAACTTTTACTCTATGAAATTAAATGATATTATTATTAAAAATGGTACCTATCAGCTAATAAACGAATACACAAGGATTACAAAATCGACATCTACTAGGATTGACCTAGTACTTACAAATCAAAAAGACATTAGTTGCAAGGTGCTCCCAACTCCAAAGATTACAGATCACTCGATAATTGTAGCTGATCTGGGTAGAAACAATGAGACGACACTTAAAAAAACCTATAGAAAGTACAATATAATGGATGTGACAGGATTTCAAATGAAACTTATGGATATGCAGTGGCCGTCAAGTTCCTCTATAGATGTAAGTAACAATGCTGATATTCTAATAACTAATGTATTGTCTGCACTCGATCAGTTTGCTCCAGAAAAGTCTATTAATACGAAGGATGTTTGGGGAAATAAATTATGGTGGAATGAAGACATTGCGAATGAAATTAAAAAAAGAGATCAATATTACAAAAAGGCTATATTTACTAAAACTGATACTGACTGGGATGATTTCAAACAACAAAGAAATAGAGTCGTAGCATTAATCAGAATTACCAAACAAAATTATTATCAGGAAAAAATAGATGATTGTAAGAACGACCCAAAACGAATGTGGAAAACATTAAAGGAGCTTGTAAACGGCAAAAAAAACCATGAAGCTAAAAGTGAAATAATATTTGATGGTGGGGGGGTTACTGGTAAAGAGATAAGTGAAAGATTTAATATATTTTTTCTAGACAGTGTAAAAGACATAGCAGATAGCATTATTTCAAACAAAACCCACCAAGAAATTTGTAGTTCAATAAATGTCGACTGCAAAATGGAAAAATTCAAAATGTTAGAAATGAAAGATTTAAAAAAACAAATGAAAGAAATGAAAAACAAAGAAAGTAATGTTGATGGTATTACAGTTCAAATTTTAAAGAGTTCCTTTGAAGTAATAGGCGACAAAATTTTGCATATTATAAATGGTAGTCTAGAAAGTGGCGTATTCCCAAGTAAATGGAAGAGAAGTCTGGTTGTACCAATTGAGAAGGTTCATGGAACTGTTAAGTGTGAGGAATTTCGACCCATAAATATGGTACCACCATACGAAAAACTGCTGGAATTATGTGTAAATGATCAAATAGTGGAGTACTTGGAAAGCAATAATGTGTTAACTAAATTCCAAGCAGGGTTTAGGAGAGGAAATTCCTGTGAGAGTGCAATGCAGACGGTTTTGTTTGACTGGAAGGGTGCGCTGGAGTGCGGGAAAATGATTGGTGTGGTTTTCTTAGACTTTAAACGTGCATTTGAAACCATAAACAGACAACTTCTATTGAGAAAGATGGAAAGGTATGGCTTTGGTGAAAAAATTATAAAGTGGTTTCAAGAATATTTGACTGATAGAACACAAGTGACAAAATATGGTGCCATTTCATCGGCTCAGAAGTCTCTGTATGGTGTGCCACAGGGAACTGTGTTAGGTCCTACTCTTTTCATACTGTATATAAATGATATTGTTGATGTTGTTAAAAAGTGTAAGGTACAGTTGTTTGCCGATGATACTGTGATATATGCAATAGGGGATAAGGTAGATGAAATAATCGATATAATAAATGAAGAGATATGTAATATATTAAAATGGCTCGATAATAATTCCTTAAGTCTTAATGTAACTAAAACAAAAATGATGCTTATAAAGAATAAAAATTTTAAATTAAATAACATAATAAAAGATGTAAAAATTAATAATATTGCTTTGGAGAGAGTGGTTCAGTATAAGTATTTGGGATGTATTATAGATGAAAATTTAAGTTTTGTTGAACATTTTAAGTTTGTTACAAACAAAATAGCAAAAAAAATCTATGCATTGGGAAGAATGTCAAAAAATTTAAGTTACTGGTCTAGGTTGACCATATATAAATCGATTATTGCTCCCCATCTCTATTTTTGCTCTACATTGCTGTTTTTAATGAATGCTTCTCAAATGAACGTACTGCAGAAAAAACAAAATAAAGCCTTAAGGATAATATTAGGATGTAGTGTATACACTAGTAGAACTGACATGCTAACAATGGCAAATGTTTTAAGTGTAAGACAGACAATTGTATGTAATAGTATGATTTTTGTTTATAAAATGTTAAATGGTCTGATACCTGTGCATTTGTGTAATAATTGTACCTTTGTTCGAGATGTACATGAACACAACACACGTTCTAGAAATAACTTTTATCTGAATAGGGTCAACACTAATTTTGGTCAGAACAATCTTTTTTATAGGGGATTAAAGCAATACAATGAATTACCGGAAAACATTAAGGCTTCTGGAAACTTAGCTCAATTTAAAAATTTATGTAAGATATATGTTAAGCAAAGCATTGTGATTTAATTTTAAGGGTATAAATTGATGTATTTATATGTATATTTTTCTAGCCATGTGCTATTAATAAAGATTATTATTATTATTATTATTATTTAGTTTCGCCAAGTAGGAGATCTTAGGATTCCTAGTGTTACAAAAATTAATGTTTACAACTTTTGGCAGTTTCTTAATTCAGTCTATTATGTCATCACATTTTAATTTTCCACAGATGTTTCCTTTTTCTTTTATATTTAGGAAACATGGCTCAATGTTGATGTTGATTATATAACTAGACAATAGCATATACTTCGATGCTTTCATTTATAGATGGAGAATTATAATGATAATTCCTACCATTGGCTATCTAAATGTGTTGTGGAACAAGTTCATAGATTCTATTCATTCTTAACTTCTGTCCCAGTGGAGCCACGCATGCCAAGAACATGTCTAACAAAACCCTGATGTCAGCTACCTGTAGCCATTCTTAGCTTCCATGCAGTTGTAATCACTCTACAGAATCAATGACGGATCGTGACAATCCTTTCTGCGCAAAAATGTATCATAGTTCCCAAAGGGAAAGATTGAGAATAAAGCCCAATTTAACATTTGAAGTATTCCCTTTTGGCCTCCAAATTGGAAATATTTAAAGTTACATAAGATTAATTTCTTTTACAGTGCATATTGTTAATTTATTTATCTCACTCAAGATCATAATGTAGACATGTTACATATATTTTTTAAATTAGAAAATTTTAAGTGGTGTCAGTATTTTCTAGTCTATATGTATATCAAAAGATATATTCTGGCAACAGAGTTAAATTGGACTTAAAATGCTTTACACAATAAATATGTACATGACTTCCAACTTAACACTTATTTAGTAAACTACTTCTATCTCTATCCAAATAGTTTAATAAAAACTAATTTTCATAAAATTAACTATTTAAAATTGTCTTTTTTCTAAAAAGTATTTCACAGCATTTACAAAGTCACCATTCATCCTAATAAATCCAGCGAATTCATGTACTTGACTCCTGATAGGCTGAAATGATTGTGGCTGCAAAAACTCCAATAACTCTTTTTCTAACAAATTGATATCACCTTGTATTTTTCTGATAATTGTATGTCTTCTTAATCCCCTTTGTGTTACATCCAGGTAAACTGGAAGCATGTGATTTTTTGTTCTTTGTATAAAATATGGTCTATCTAGTAAGTTTTCAGCTTGTGGCTTCCATCCTGAGGGATACTTATCTTTCTGAATGGGTTCTGGAATCAATGTTGGTGGTAGCGCTCGTTCCACATACTTCCATTCCTCTGGGTCTTTCGATATTTCATATTTGGTGTTTACTTCGCCCAAGTCTTCTAGATATGGTGATGATTGGTAGCTGCCAAGTCTAATCTGGTATATCAACTAAAAAAGAAAGAGGTTATAATTGCATATTTTAGATTTCATGTACGTACGTTATTGGCAACAGAAAGTAATCTCTTATTAACTAGTCCTGTTAAACTATACTTAAGAGACATTTTAAATTAAAAATGTGTACATCTAGATACCACAGAATAATAAACAATCAGAAGGGCCACTCTCAGATGCCGCCTTTGAAGTTTTTCAGCACGCGCGCCATGTTTTAGGAGGACACAGACATATGATTTGTGTGGTTATGTAACTGTTTATATTTATGTTTAATTATATTATATTTATGTTATTATATTTAACAATGTTAATATAATTATATAGTATGTCTATGACTGCCGTAAGTCAAATAAACCTGGTTAATTTTTCCATGCACACCACATAAACAACACTAATTTCTTTAAAATCCTCCTAAAACATGGCGGAACGTCTGCGCGGAGGAGATGCGCGTACTTAATTTTCCGTGGAGAGTGGGTATTCTGTTTGTTTATTATTCTGTGTAGATACCGTAGATACACAGCACATAACCTAAATGTAAAACATAAAATTCTTCTTTTTTGATTTTATAGTTATAGAACTACGAGTTCGTAGTTCTCTGGTTATAATGTTAACACACATTAGCTAGCACACTTGAGCGATATCGCTAAAGAGTTGTATGCACAGTATTTATCCTTTAATATCTCATTAAATTAAACTGTGTTAGGTTGTTTAGTATTGTATTTAATAATCTAAATTTATCGTATTATACTATGAACACTCCGGTTCCTAAGAGCATATCTAATTTATCAGTGGAGTTAGGAAACAGTTATAGTCTGCGGTACAGTAGACCAGCGTATTATGTTTTCTGTATTTTTAAAATTTAAATATTATTTTTAAAATTGACTCAAACTAAAATTTAATTATTATATTAACTAAATAAGACATTTAAAAATATTCATTGTATTTATATGAAATTATTTTAAAACAAGAAGTGTCATAAAAATTTAAACAGATGATTCAATATATTTAAAACTTTTACGAATTGAATCTTGTTTGACAGATATTCTTTTAATTTTTGACTTATCATTCTAAATTTTGTTAGTTTGTTTTTTCATTCTTCATAGTTTTTAATTTAAACCTGCTTAGAGTAAATATATAATGACTATACAGAAACAAATTCGTTTATTTTATTATAATATTCACAGCACATTCATATGCTATGACAATATTCTGTGATTCAGTGTTCAACTCGACAGTTCGACACCATGATATCTCGACACTCAACCAGCTGTTCAGTCAGTACCCCTACCCCCTTCTTCTGTTGTCAGATAAGTTACAAAGCGTGGTAGAAAATGTAAATAAACATGCAAATTCATATTATTTTTATTCCTGGTAAGTTACATAAACATTATCTTTAAAGTATTGAGAACGTATTGATTAACAATACTTTATTTTATTCATACTACATTTAATACAACTTAATATATACAAATTATTTTCTATATTCCACATATTCTCTGATAGTGATAGTGATTTTTAGTAATATACTAGGTTAAGGAGTTGCAAATGAAATGTTTTTAAATACCATGTACAGTACCTTAAATCTAAAAAATGAAATAAAAATTTTGCTTGTTAGTAAAAACGTATAATGTAAATGACTTAACAAAGATGATTATTATTTAATGGAAAGTTAAATATTCTAGTCTCAACTCAATTACTGTAAATGATCATGTTAAACAAAGATAATGTAGTTGACCTACATTTACTAAAATTTATCAGAATGAGTAATAAAAAATATAATGACTGGTGATATAGGATTTTGCTATAAAAAGATGAATTTTCCAATAGTTATTTCATTTTTATATACCTGTTTATATGAACATTAAGAATTTCTTACTTCAAGTTTATAGGGTGAACGGGTTGGATTAAGTAAATAAGCGACAATTCAACTAAAAACAATATTTAAGTTGATACTTTGGGCACAGTTTTAAGGTCGATTCAAACACATCAGGCCCGTCACACTCCCGGCGCCGAACCGGTCCTGTTTGGTCACAGAACTATTAATTATCTGACAGCTGGGAAACTGTTCGTCAACTGATGAATATGAATGCCCCTGACATATTTCTATTAAAGAATATTTTGTATGACGGATTGTTCGGTTCGGCGCCGGGACTGTGACGAGACGTGATTGATGTGTTTGAATCGACCTTAATGCTTTAACAGTTTCTAACTGTTTTCCTCCATTTTCTTCTGTGCACGGTCTCAGTTATCCAATTGTTTATTTTATCCCGATTGTTTGTAGCTTCTAGTCACCTTTTTCGTGGTCGTCCTGTTCTCCTCTTTCCTTCTCCTCTCAGCAGCAAGTTCTTTGCCCACCTTCCATCTGCCATTCTTGCAAAATGGCCTAACCATCTAATTCTCTTTGTTCTGACAATCTGGCTAATTTCTGGTTTCCTATAGAGGTCTCTGATCTTCTCATTTGTTCGAAGGTATGTAATTTTTTTATTTTTAAACAAATAAAATAACTTTTTTTTATTACTTATTACATATTCAGTAAGAGTATATTTTTCTCGAATATAAAAAGCAAAAAATTGACCTTAAGGTTAATTAGGGCCAGAGGTAGCCAAATTTTTTAAAAATTCACAGCTTATATGTTTATATCTCCTCTTACTTCCGCGAATATCTTCGTTACTAGATTTTCAGCATATTTTCTTGATTTTTGTTCATAATCATGTTTTGCTTTTGTACATGACCATTGGTTGGATAACTGTTCAGTATGCTCTCAATTTTGCCTCTCTTGAGATGTTTTTTGTGGTTAGTAGTTTGTCTAGAGCTCCGACTGTTTTCCTTCCTCTCGAAATCCACTTCTCAATTTCTTGGCTTTCTTCCCCTTTACTTGTTAGGGTTACTCCTAGATACTCAAACTGTGTCAACTTTTTGAAGCAATATTCTTTACTCTCCTTGTTTGTCATAGTCTTCAGTTGTGTGTCTTCTTTCCATATATTTTGTTTTTTGTTCATTAATAAATCAGTCCATACTGTTTAGCATTTGTTTCAAAGAATTTGAAAATCCTCAGCAGTTCCTGTTTAGTTTTTGCCATTAACACCACATCGTCCGCAAAGGCCAGGAACTGGCTTCTGTCGTCATAAATCATACCCTTCATTTGTATTCCACTACATCTCATTATTGCCTCCAGCAAGAAATTGAAGAGTATTGTAGACAGCAGATTTCCCTGCTTTAGTCCACTTCTTACTTCAAATTTTCCTGATAGGATTCCTTCTATCTTTACTATATTGTCTGTCTTTATGAAGGTCATTTTTACTAGTATGATCATCATTTCCGAAATTCTAAGTACTCTTAGGGCATGGTACAGACACCTTCTTACTACAGAATCATAAGCTTGTTTAAAATCTTTAAAGAGGAGGTTTAGCTTTCACTGTTGCTCATGTGTACTACTCTGAATCATTTTTAACACAAATATTTGATCTATGGTTGATCTATCCTTTTTGAATCCTCCCTGGTTTAAGTGCCTTTCCAGTCTACTTCTTATGACTCTGACGAGTACCTTATATGTTACATCCTCATTTAGTCTTCCCTACCTTAATTAAAAAACTGTAGTTGTCTATCATTGTTACACTACTTCCCTTTTGTTTCTTCATACTTGATAAGTACTTCTCATGTTCCAGGAACCTATCCAGATTGTACTTGGATGACATTTATTTTTCCTTATTTTCCTTGTTTCCTCTATTATCAAATTATATTGACCTTACTGATACATTAGTGACATTCAGACTCAATATTAAGCTGTATCCCAAGAACCCAGAACCTCCCCTTGTTTCCTCTATTGATAATCCCCCTATGTCTTCGCATTGCCATAGTTCCATTATCCTTTGATCCATACTCTGCCATCTATTGTAGCCTTCCAAAACCTCCTTTTTTACTATTTTATCTTTTCTTCGGGCCTCTTGTGCTTTTTACTTTTAATTACTGGTAATTAATTCTCGAACTTCCTGCTTTGTCTGTTCACTTTCCTTTCTAATAGCTTCATTTTCTTTCTTCAGCTTCTGATTCTCTGCTCTTAATTTTTTTAACTCTTCTGCATAAACTCTTTGCTCTCTTTTAATATCCTTCACGTCTAAGGCCAACTGTTTTAGTATCTCCATCATCTCGTCTTTCATTTCGACTACACTTCTCTTTATTGGCGTTCTATCTACTTTTCTACTTGTCTTAAAGACCTCCTTCTCACCCTCTTCATCTCCTCTTCGCATTCTTTTGTCTTCATCCGTCAGTTCATCGGATAACATTTTTACTTTTGCTCTGCTCTCCCCCGGTATTCAGTCGTTTCTCGACGATAACGTAGAGTTTCTTCCGCTTCAATCTTCAACCGTTCCGAGAAAAAAACTTATTCATCTTATCACTTAATTAGCTTACTTATTGTGTATAATTATTGTTTTTAAATCGATCCAAAAAACTCACCGTTTCACTAATCACCGTCTAACGCCGATTTTCCCAATTTATATTTCGTGTATCGACTCTCGTGATAGTCCGAAATTCGGATTTTACTAACACACGACCTTTACGTTCGACGATAGGCCATGGAATGGCTTCACGAATTAGCGAATTAATTAAAATTAAAGATCTGCAGTAGATCTGTAATAGAAAATAGAATAGTGAACTGCAAGCAAACACAATCACTACAAAACTCGCCTGTCAATCAAAAAGAACGGTTTTTGGGAAGGATGAAAATCTGATATTCGTTTATACCATATATCAAATGCGTGCAAATAAGGAACATGTGACTTTAGATACAATTTCATTTAAATTAAAAGAGAATTTCGTAACATTAGCACAAGTGGATACCAAGTTCTACATAACGTAGGTTTCAAATTTAAAAAGATCATAATCGAGAAGCGCTTTGTGAAAAAAATCTTTTTTATATAAGAGAATTGAGTTTCTCAGTAAATATACCATATTTAAAAAAGAAGGGGAAACTTCGATATCTTTAGACCAAAAGAAAGATATTTTCTTTCTTTCGCCAGAGAGAATATGCCAAGAGAATATGGCAATTTGTAAAAAACAAAATATGCTCCAAAAAAATATAAATATTAAATTGGTCTTTATACCATTATTATAAAAACATATACTTCATCTAATTTAGATAACGACTTACGTCATGATCTACGTCAGAGATCGAAGTTGACATAGTTGCCAAAGTATAAAAAAATCCTGACTCCATTTTAAATCAAATAGATCACATAATTATTGCAAAAGTATTACCATCGATTTACAATGACTATTTAAATTCTTACGTGACATTTTTTAAATAAAACACACTAATTTTGTTCTAAAAGAACAAATTTTATTAAATAGGAAAAAATATAAAACAAGAGATATTCATTTTAAAATTCAAAATAATAAAGTACAAAAAGTGTCAACACCGCAACTGTCAAATAACTGTTACCAATTTATGCCAAAATTTTACCTTCGTTCGATTACAGTTACAGTGTGTTCCGAACAAATGTTCTTGATAAAAACGCTTTATAATGCATTTATACAAATTAAATGAAACATATTATTGTGTATTTCTTTAAGTTAACACTAATAGAAATTTTTAAATATTATTTCTACGATTATATTGTGATATTTATATAGTTCTAATTTATTTGTCCTTATTCTAATTTATTGTCTATAATCTAATTTATTAAAACTCACGATAGCTAATTACTAATTTATTAAATAACTTTACAAATGTATGTATTTCACGTTTCGTACAAGTAAACCGCGTTTACCGATCTTCTTATGACTAACTCCTCAATGAAATTCTTCCGGTATTTATATGAAACCAGCTTGTAACAGAATGTTTGTAGAAAATACGATGCCGTTCTCGATCTCGACGTAGACACGGCGGCAACTGGTCTCAAAACATGTTCCTTTATCGGCTTGTCGCCCCCAGAACATTCGATTGTTGTTTGTCAGGTAGATTTTTTTGACCTAGAAATTACGAGAATCAATACAAAAGAATTAGTCATAAAATATTTACAGTTCTATACGCCATAACATTTAAAATCGTAACATTGCCCCCCTCTTAAAAGATGGTTCCTCCTGGAACCTTGTCGGGACTGGAACTGGAACGACATGCTGATATCGGCAACTGAACCCTCTTTTACAACTTCCGGTTGTATAGAAATGACAAGGGACGGTTTTCTCTCCGCACCAGTAACTATGCGGATTGCAACAGACTAACACCTGGACTTCGGTGTCTTTAAACATCTCCTCCACCATATTTCGGATAACCCTCCAATCTAATTGGCGGCACTCCAACTTTGGCATGGCTAACTTTTGCACGTCGGACTCTAGTACGTGCTCTCTCAACTGAAGTAAGGCTTCCCATACATCTCGGTAGGTAGGTTGGTCACGGGCAGTGTCTTTTGTTACCAGGTAGAAAAGGTAACGTGATGCATCTTGAAGTTTCAAGGTTTTACCAGGAGCTGGCACTTGGCATTGAAGTTCTGCAACTCGACCAAACTTCCTTCGAAAGACGGATGCCAACCCTGGTGCATCTTTGATACTGGCCGGGATGGTAAGGGCCAGTGAATAGTCATCGGGAAGCGCGAGTAGATCTTGCCTTTCTTCAGTGGTAACACCATGTCTTGCTTTACCGGTACCCTCCATAGGCACCCATGAATTCCTCAAACGTGAGGTCAGACACATCTTGGACTTGGTTTACTTCCACTTCTTCATCTACGTCGTGGTCACCCTCGAAAGACGCCAACCGGTTATGGTGTACTATCATCGGCTTTCCTCTCGGGATCTTGCTTATTCGGTAAATAACATCATTGATCTTCTCCATAATGAGGTATGGACCTTCCCAAAACTGCTGCAATTTGGGAGAACAACCTTTTCGCTTTTTGGGGTTATAAAGCCAGACTTTATCGTTCTTCTTAAAACACCCCTTCTCGGCTTGCGTATCGTACCGTTTCTTCATTCGGTCACTAGCGATCTGGAGATGGGAACGGACCAACTCGTGTACATCGTCCATTCTTCTTCGTAATTCGATCACATAATCTTCACCTGCTACATCTTCTCCAGGTCGACACCCAAACTCTAGATCACAAGGTAGTCGCATCTCGCGTCCGAATAGGACTTTGGCTGGTGTCTGGCCTGTTGATTCATTAACAGCAGATCTGTAGGCCATTGTGAAGAACGGGAGATATTGGTCCCAGTCTCGCTGATGATCGGACACCATCTTTGTCAAATACTTGCCAACTGTTCTATTCATTCGTTCTACCATACCATCCGATTGCGGATGATAAGCCGTAGTCCTTGTTTTCTTCATACCTAGTCTATCACATATTCCTTGGAATAAATCGCTTTCGAAGTTCCTGCCTTGGTCACTATGGATCTCCAAAGGCACTCCAAATCGGCTGATATATTCTTGGATCAACTTATCTGCAACGGTGGCCGCCTTCTGGTCTGGAAGTGCGTAAATCTCGACCCACTTAGTGAAGTAATCCATTACTACCAACATGTACTTGCCTCCATTATCACTTTCTGGAAACGGCCCAGCAATGTCCAAAGCTATTCTTTCAAACGGGCTTCCAACATTATATTGTCTCATAGGAGCTCTCCTTTTTCGATAAGGCCCGTTACTCGTAGCACAAATAGTACATTTCTTACACCAGTCTTTTACATCGTCGGAACTGTTCATCCAATAAAACCGTTCCCGAATTCGCTGAAGGGTCTTTTTCACACCAAAATGCCCTCCTGATGGACTGTCGTGTAACTGACGAAGTACTTCGGCTATTCTGCTCTTTGGAATCACCAACTGTCTTCTCTTCTCTGAACCGTCATCATTTTCCAGGACTCGTTTGAGCAAGCCATCTTCCATGATAAATGAGTCCCACTGGGCCCAATACGTCTTAACTATTGAGCCTAGGTTCGATATTTCTTGCCAAGGTGGTCGACGGTTTTCCTCTTTCCATTTTCGGATTTTCTGTATAACTGGATCTCTCTCTTGTTCTTCCCTGATCTTGGTAGGCGTCCAGTCGTCGTGGACCACCGTCGTTCTTAGCACTGCTGCTTCCTTGGATTCCGTTTTGTTTGCAGTGAGAACACTCTGCTGGGCATGGCCTTCTGGAAAGAGAATCGGCGTTTCGGTGGCTAACTCCGGCCCGGTGCTTAATCTTAAATCATATTCTTGGAGTCGTTCGATCCACCTGGCTATCTGACCCTCTGGATTCTTAAACTGCATCAACCACTTAAGGGCGGCATGGTCGGTTCGGATTAAAAACTTCCTTCCATAGAGGTATTGATAGAAGTGCTCTACTGATTTCACTACTGCCAGAAGTTCTCTTCTCGTGACGCAATAATTTCGCTCAGGTTTTGAGAGGACTTTACTAAAATATCCAAGGACTCTTTCCTGTCCTCCTTGAATCTGAGACAGCACTCCTCCAATTCCCACATTACTTGCATCTGTATCTAAGATGAACTCTCCTTCTGGCAGTGGATACCCTAAAATTGGTGCTGTGATTAAATGCTTTTTTAAGGTTTCAAAGGCATTCTGGCAGTCTACATCCCAGCGGTATTCTCTTGCTTCCTCTGTAAGTCGCGTTAATGGTTTAGCGATATCTGCAAACTTCTTAATAAACCTCCGGTAGTAAGTACACAGTCCCAGAAAACTTCTCACTTGATGTTTGTCAGTTGGTTTTGGCCATTCCTTAATAGAATCGATTTTTCCTTTATCCACGGCCACTCCTTCTTTACTGACTATATGACCCAGATAATTGACTTTACCTTGAAATAGCTGGCACTTCTTGGGGTTTAACATCAATTGGGCAGCTTTAAGTCGATTAAAAACGTTTTCTAAATTCTTCAGATGGTCTTCAAATGTCTTCCCCAAGACGATTATGTCGTCTAGATAAACTAGGCATGTTTTCCAAGATAACCCTCTCAACACATTTTCCATAAGTCTCTCAAATGTCGCAGGAGCGTTACAAAGTCCAAATGGCATAACGTTGAATTGCCATAATCCAGATCCTGTGGTGAAGGCTGTCTTTTCTTTATCTACCGGGTCCATTTCTACCTGCCAGTATCCAGACTTCAAGTCCAAAGTAGAAAATAATTTACTTCCAGCCAATGTGTCTAATGTGTCATCGATCCGAGGCAGAGGATAACTATCTTTCTTGGTAACGTTGTTCAGCAAACGGTAATCCACACAGAACCTCGTTGTTCCGTCTTTCTTCTTAACCAGGACCACCGGAGAGACCCATGGGCTCGTAGAAGGTTCTATCACCCCGTCTTTCTTCATTTCCTGAACAATCGTTTCAGCTTCCTCTCTTTTCGCCTGTGGTAATCGTCGAGCTGTTTGACGAATTGGCTTAGCATTACCAGTATCGATTTTATGCTTAACAACGGTAGTTCTTCCCGTCTTTCCTCCTTTCGGTACGAAAATATCACGATACTGCCGAAGAAATTCCCTTAATTTCCTTTTCTCGATCTGATTCAGAGACTGTCCAGCAACCGCAACCATTTGATCAAATTTATCGTTGGAATTATCAGACGTTGTCGTCTGACGGATTATGGATGTGACAGGTACACAAGTTCCTACTTTTGTCTCTTTCTTGATGGTCACTGGGTAGTCATTGACATTAATAAGTCTCACAGGAATTTCTTTAGCCGAAGTCACTAATTCTTTTCCAATTATGATTCCACGGCCAACTTCGTCGTCATGATTCCAAGGCTCCATCATAACAGGTGTTCCTTCGTCCACAATTCCCTGTAGCCGCGCTACTATTATCGTTTCACTTCTCGCAGGCACGACTGTATCTTCTTTAACGGCTGCTTGCATAGTGTTGTCATCATGTGGATGGAGAAATACCTCCTCGTTACCAACTTTGATTACCTTATTCTTAAAATCCAATTGGAATCCATGTGTATTCATTACGTCCATTCCTAATATAACATCCTCTTCGATGTCAGCAACTATAACAGTATGGACGAACTTTTCTGTTCCAATTCCTAATTGTACCTGGATTTCTCCATGAATGTTGGCATTTTCACCTGTAGCGGTCCGAAGTCGCAACCTCGTTGGTAACAGTTTCTTACGGCTGTTTATAACTGTCGGGCGTATAATGGTTCTGGTCGCTCCAGTATCCACCAACAATGTATGCTTTTTACCATTTATTTCTCCATCTACATATACACTATCTTCACGACATTTCAAAGAAGCTATTAGTATCAGAGGGTCTTTGGTAAAGTTCTGGGTCGAAGCTGCCCCCCTAAGGCCGACCCGTTCTAGTTTTCCTGATGATGAGTTTCTTGATTTGTGTCGTACCTAGGATGCTTACATGAACTTCGTACGTGTCCTATTTCGCCACAATTCCAGCATCTTATGGTCTTCGTTTTCTTGTATGTCATGCTTTTCATCATATTAACGAGCTGGTCAAGTTTATCTTCATCTTCTTCCTCTTTTACAGTCCTAACTTTACTGTACCCGCCAGAGGCCTGCGTGGCTGACTCGTATTCAAGAGCGGCGGATAAGACATCAACCAGCGTCTTGTGACGAGCTAATCGTAGTGTTCTTTGCATCTCATGATCACGAAGACCATCAATAAACGTTTGAACGGCCAACTTTTCCATCATGTCTTCGGAGCTGTTGGATAAGCATATCGCACTAATCTGGCGATATCTACTTCATATTCTTGAAGAGCCTCATCTTTCTTTTGTCTTCGATTTTTGAGCTGCGACTGATATACATGCTCCAAGTGTTCATGGCCATATCGCATATTTAACCTCTTCTTCAGTTGTTCGAAATCATCCGTCTCCTCTACGGCTATGGTCTGGAGCACATCTAAGGCATCTCCTCGAAGGGCGATAGTCAGGTTTACAGCCTTTTCTTTTTCAGACCATCCATTCGCTCTTGCAGCTGATTCGAACTGTTTCATGTAGTTGTTCCATGATGATTTTCCGTCGAAAGTTGGGACTTTGACATGAACGGAACTTCCACTTCCTTCACATTTCGGCCGTGTTTCCAACTTACATTTCGTCTCGTCTTCTTTTGTCTCTATGGTAATTGGATTGTTTACTCTCTCTGTTGTTCCTGTTCCCTCAATCTTCCTTTCCAACTCTTTCCATATCTTCTCTTCGAAGGCCATCATATCGGCAGCAACTTGGTTTTTTAATGAAGACACTCTATCGTCGAGAGCAGACATCTCCGAAGTGACTTTAGAGATTTCCAAGGAGATGTTAGCAGAGACTTTGCTTTCTAGAGAAGAAATCTCGTTAGACACTTTGTCTTCTAAAGAGGCGATATCGCCGCAAACTTTGGCTACATCAGAGGAAACTTTCGAAATATCGCCATGAACTCTGTTCTCTAATGATGCGATGTCACCAGAAACTTATTCTCTAATTTTGAAATTGACGCGATGACAGCATCTTCAAATATATAAGTTTCCGGATCTAAACCCTCTTCCTCCAAAGCATTCTTTAGTCGTTGGACTAACTCAGCCTTTTTTCCGGTAGAAGCTAATTCTCTATCCTCAAGATGCCTTCTTAGATTCGTAACTGTGAGCTCGTAAATCGTAGCCATCGTTCACCAATTTCACTTCTTTTCAAAAATTCAAATTAAATTTATCTACAACCCCACTTCTGCACCACTGTTAGGTTTATATAGTTCTAATTTATTTGTCCTTATTCTAATTTATTGTCTATAATCTAATTTATTAAAACTCACGATAGCTAATTACTAATTTATTAAATAACTTTACAAATGTATGTATTTCACGTTTCGTACAAGTAAACCGCGTTTACCGATCTTCTTATGACTAACTCCTCAATGAAATTCTTCCGGTATTTATATGAAACCAGCTTGTAACAGAATGTTTGTAGAAAATACGATGCCGTTCTCGATCTCGACGTAGACACGGCGGCAACTGGTCTCAAAACATGTTCCTTTATCGGCTTGTCGCCCCCAGAACATTCGATTGTTGTTTGTCAGGTAGATTTTTTTGACCTAGAAATTACGAGAATCAATACAAAAGAATTAGTCATAAAATATTTACAGTTCTATACGTCATAACATTTAAAATCGTAACAATATAATAAAATATGTCTAGTGGCTGTAATGCCAGTGTACTCGGTAAAGTGATTCTAAAAAAGAACACACCTACCGCATAAATATTTCGTGTTGGTATCATGTGACGTCACAAGCTATGACGCCTATGACGTGCATCGTTATATAAATTAGATGAAGTGTATGTCCTTATTTAGAAAATATAATTTAACTTAGATAATAGTTATAACTATTTCCTGTTTCCAAACTAAAAAAATCGCAGGAATCGCAAGAATCGCAGAAAGTATTTTGCAACTAACGATGTGATCATGGACGAATTATATATTTTAAGAAGCTCGAGCAAAAGTATGTTTCGGAAGCGATAAAAAAGTTGAAAAAAGTCTCATCAAGTTTACTGAACGAAAAGGAGACTGATCATTAATACCTTTGCCCTTATCCCTATGCAGACTTCCCTAATTACATTTCTTCATTACATAGATATCTCCATGGATAAAACATAGGCTAGGTAGAAAAATAAATGTGAAAATAAGTAAAACATGCTTTTTCTTGTTGACTTGAAAAATGTCAAACTATCTTCACATATTCCGATATTTTTTACCCTGTTAAATTTTCAACGCCTGTTTCTTAAAAATGTGGTTACAAATTTTTATCTAAACTTTATTAGGAAGATAAAAATTCTTATCGCTAATCAATAATAGTAGGTTATATTTATTAAAATGTACCCAACGAGAACTGTTATTGTTAAAGTGAAGATAAAAGTTGTGTTGAAAAAAGGTGAAAATAATAGAAAATTTACAGAAAACTGTAAGTCACAAGTCAAAGAATTTAATTATTATCTTTGCCTCTCTCTCTTTCCCTCTGGTAAAATGTTAATAACCTTTCTTTAAAGGAATCTTAGTTGGTTTCTTGTACAATCTGCGCGAAGATCACTATTCTTTCAAATGATTGTAATCTTGTCTCATCTAAGGATTATGCACCGAGATTATACAATCCTACTTTCACATGAAATTTATCAGTCTCTCCTACATCTGTTCTAATACTTGTTGTTACTCCCTCATACATTAATTACTATTAAACTGGGAATAAGCCACAATTAAAGATAAAAATACGTTTATTGACGTTTCAATTTCCACTTCGGAAATCGTTCTCAAAATACAAACAGTAAATTAAACAAATTTTGTTTTTTGGTACATAGTGAAAAATTCTTCTAATAATTTTAATTTTATCTGACTCATTTATATTGACAATTCAGACATACATTATGCATTTTAAGTAGACGACTTTAAAATGATATTGCCAATATTGTTGAGTTGCGCTCCTGGGACGACTTTACTTATAAGATAGTTCATTCGATTACATGAAATCAACTTTAACTTGAGAATATCCGTCAGAAAAAAATCATAGCATGTAATTCGTCTTTAAAAAGACAAACACATGACATGAAGACAGTAAAAATTCTCCTGTTAGTGATTCCATAGTAAATTATGAGGGAAAAACCAGGAAAAAAACCTCATAATACTATCTCGACATTGTAAGTATTTGTAACAATAAAACACTGAAAACTTTGTTTTCAAACTTCCACAAAATTTCTTTTAAATATTATCACTACAGCTGTTTCGGCTGATTGCCTTTCTCAAGTGATCTATTTTATCTTGGGTTTACAAATTTATAGTCTCTAATGAAATAGGTTGAGGAGGGGAGAACTGTTTGTCTCAAGTTGGTCATTCAGAATTATATCTGTGTTTTTTAATTTGTTGATTTCCATAGATTCTAACAAAGATAGCTTAAGGCCTTTATTTTGAATGTGAAGAATTTTAAATTTGTCATTAAAAGAATGATTATGATCTAGAAGGTGAAGTGCGTATGTCGAATCTGTTTTTCTATTCTTGAAAGCCCTTTTATGTTCTGCTATTCGTTTATCAAAATTTCTACCAGTTTGACCGATGTAAGTTTTTGGGCAGTCGCCACATTGGAGTTTGTATACACCACTATTTAAGTGTTTTTTATTTTGGCTCTTGTTATTTTTAATATATTTGCCTAGGTTGTTATTTGTTCGGAAAGCTGGTGTTATTCCTTTCTTTTTTATGTGTTTGGCAATTTTTGTTGTTATTGTATAATAATAAAATATATACAAATAACAGTGCAGGACTTATAATGGGTAATCCTCTAAGCCCATTGTTATCAGATATTTTTATGGATCATCTAGAGACAAAGATTTCAAAACATCCCGTATTCAAACAGTTTTTATATTGGTGGAGATACGTAGACGACGTACTGGTATGTTTCACAGGAACTAACAGGCAACTCGACCAATTTTTATCATATATTAATTCAGTTCATAGTCATATTCAATTTACAATAGAAACAGAACAAAATCAATCCATAAATTTTTTAGATTTAAAAATTAGCAGACTTCAAAACAAACATGACTTCTCCATATTTCATAAACCTACCCATACTGACACGACTATACACAATTCATCATCCCATCCAGCACAACATAAACTGGCAGCTTATCATAGTATGTTACATAGATTAACAGAAATTCCGATGTCAAAAGACAACTTTGAGACAGAATTAAATATAATTAAACAAATAGCAGTAAACAACGGATACAACGAACAAACAATTAATAAAATGTTAAATCAAAAACTACACAAGAAAGCCCTGAAATTAGTATTTCCACCACCAGAGAAAAAACCCAGTACCTTCTGCTCGATTACATATACAGGCAAAATAACAACAAAAATTGCCAAACACATAAAAAAGAAAGGAATAACACCAGCTTTCCGAACAAATAACAACCTAGGCAAATATATTAAAAATAACAAGAGCCAAAATAAAAAACACTTAAATAGTGGTGTATACAAACTCCAATGTGGCGACTGCCCAAAAACTTACATCGGTCAAACTGGTAGAAATTTTGATAAACGAATAGCAGAACATAAAAGGGCTTTCAAGAATAGAAAAACAGATTCGACATACGCACTTCACCTTCTAGATCATAATCATTCTTTTAATGACAAATTTAAAATTCTTCACATTCAAAATAAAGGCCTTAAGCTATCTTTGTTAGAATCTATGGAAATCAACAAATTAAAAAACACAGATATAATTCTGAATGACCAACTTGAGACAAACAGTTCTCCCCTCCTCAACCTATTTCATTAGAGACTATAAATTTGTAAACCCAAGATAAAATAGATCACTTGAGAAAGGCAATCAGCCGAAACAGCTGTAGTGATAATATTTAAAAGAAATTTTGTGGAAGTTTGAAAACAAAGTTTTCAGTGTTTTATTGTTACATAAAATGAATTTCCATCAAGTAACGGTCGAATCCATCAATTATTTGTAAGTATTTGTTCGTGAATTTAGTTTACCTTCAACAAACATCAAAATTCTGATTTTATATGTTACGTTATTTAAAAAACATAAATGATGTATCCTCTATATGTTACTGACCTACTAATAGTGGTATTTTCTTATTAATAACTTCCTCTTTCAATATTGGTAACCAGATCCTACTACATTCTGCCGAGGAATTTGCGACACAATTGGCTTCATTTAGCATAATTAGAGCCGCTTCTTTGATTTTTCTTTTTTTACCATCCGGTTCTTTTAGGACTACATTTGAATTATTCCATTGAACCCTATGTTCATTATCCCATGCGTGTTTACAGATTTGAGATCTATCAAATTCTCTATTTTTAATATAGGATTGATGTTCACTTATTCTAACATTTAATGGCCTAGATGATTCACCTAAATAAAACTGATCGCATTCACAAGGTATTTTATAAATGCAATTCTTGTCCTTTCTTGTTCATTGTTAGGTTTGGTTTTGGACAAAATAGATCTCAACGTGTTTGTTGTTTTGAATGTTGTTGAAATGTTGAATTTATTTCCTATCCTTTTAAGTTTTTCTGATAATCCTTTTATGTACGGTATTGTTATTTTCCTTATACTATTCCTTGTGTATGCTGTAGGATCTCGTTCTAAGTTGTTCTGTTCTATTCGATCGATTGTTGAAAATTCCTTATTTATAAAACGATAAAGGATAATCATTTTTTAATAAAACAGATGTTAACAAATGTTTTTCCTCCAAGAACGAATTTTCGTTAGAACAAGTAATTTTGGCTCTATCGTATAAGGATTTAATTATTCCCTTTTTTACATTAATATTGTGATTTGATTTGAAATTTAAATATCTATTGGTGTGTGTTGGTTTTCTATACACCTGAGTCTCATATCCAGTATCGTTCTTAGAGATTAAAACATCCAGGAAAGGTAGCGTGTTATTATATTCCTTTTCCATGGTAAATGTTATTGTCTCTTCTTTATCGTTTATATCATTTAGGAATGTGTCCAACAACTCTGATCCATGAGGCCATATTGAGAATACATCATCTACATACCTCCACCATACTGTGGGTTTAAAATTTTGTTTAGAAATGATATTTGTTTCAAAGTCTTCCATAAATATATCGGCTAAGAATGGAGATAAACTAGAGCCCATTGCTAGACCAAAATTTTGTTTATAGAATTCATTATTTAGTTGAAAATATGTATTATCAGTACATAATGTTAATAACTCCATTATAGCCGATATGTTTAGTCTTGTTCTAGTTGCCAATGAATCATCACTCTCTAATTTTGTCTTGACTATGTCATGTGTTTGTCTTTTTAAAGACGAATTACATGCTATGATTTTTTTCTGACGGATATTCTCAAGTTAAAGTTGATTTCATGTAATCGAATGAACTATCTTATAAGTAAAGTCGTCCCAGGAGCGCAACTCAACAATATTGGCAATATCATTTTAAAGTCGTCTACTTTAAAATGCATAATGTATGTCTGAATTGTCAATATAAATGAGTCAGATAAAATTAAATTATTAGAAGAATTTTTTACTATGTAACAAAAAACAAAATTTGTTTAATTTACTGTTTGTATTTTGAGAACGATTTCCGAAGTGGAAATTGAAACGTCAATAAAAGTATTTTTATCTTTAATTGTGGCTTATTCCCAGTTTAATAGTAATTAATTCACAATGCCACAAGAAAATAGCTTCAGAACAATATTAAAAAATCCCTCATACATGTCTCTCACAATCTTCACATGCTCACCGGGAAGCGGGAATTGAGCTCCCACCACATAACCTCTTAAGAAACTCACAACATTCTCAAGATCAGTGAGTACCATAAAGAAACTCAGAAAACATGCAATTTCAAGATCAGGGAGTACCATGTGAGCGTTTTTTGTTCATTCTAAATTCTTTATTTTAAATTATTTTACCAAGCTTTAAACCTGTCTCTTCCAGAGCTTCTCTTTACTGTTTCAGTCTGTACAGGTTGTCGCAAATTGGTATGTTATTATAACAGAGGAGATAGAAAAAAAGTATTTGAAATATCATGACTTCTTTTTTCATTAAAGTAACGATTGTCCAATTATAATCATCAATACCTCCCCACATTACCCGGGTACAGGGCAGATTGATAGATATATACTGGAAGGGTTCAATGGCGTACAAAAAATTTTTAGGGGGAGTTACTAAGGAAATATATTATACCAACTTATGTTTTTTTCGTTTAAATTTTTAATTCTCTTTCACACGATATGACATATATACCTATTTTTAGTCTTAAAGACACTTAGAAACAAAACACTCAATAACACAGTCTAACATTTTGTTGTGCAGATACTAATTCTTCACACAGTTTTATTTACCAGAATCAAGATAAATTAAGATTATAGCAGGATGAATTTTACCAAAATATTAATATTATAATAACCTTACAAAGAACAATAATAAACAGCATAACAACAGGAATTATACAAAAATATGAAATTTTAATAAATGTTCAAAATGTCCCCTCTTTTGTTATAATAATAATTGATACCTTTTCCTTACAGATCTTAACAATTTAGTGTTATATATACAATAAATATTGTTATTTTTTTTAAATTCCCAAATAAAAAATCGAGTTTTGGTAAACGACTTTGAGCACCCAACATGATCATAAGTTTCAATCCACCGATTATGAAATTTTTTATCTAAATAATTTCAAACGAATTCATCATTAGATATGTGTAAGTCGTCCATCTTGTTCGAATCAAAATGTATTCCCCTCAGCCAAATGTTCCTCATAAAAATGACATTTAAATTCGTTTCTAAGCGTGCATTCATAACGAGCGCCGACCCTCGCTCGGACCATGGGATGGTATCATCTTATCGATTTTCGGTAAAATAAATGCATTATTTTAAATGCGAGCGTTCACCGTCAGTGCTATATGGTCTTGGCAAGGATACGATGCCGTGGTCTCTGTTATGAACGCACCCTTAGATATCTAGGTATCTAGCAGCAGTTACATAGTTTATCATAAAATACATGATAAACTAATTTATTGTGCTTCACGAAACAACTAACGTTAAAATCGTATCTTCTTTGCCTCCTGATTCCCTGAATTTTTAAGTAAGGATTTCAGGAAAAAAAAAAGATATATAATGTTATATCAGCTGAAAGAAAAATTAAAAATGTAAACAAAATACGACAAAGATGTAAGGTGCCCCGTATAAAAAAACAGAAGTTGGTATTATATTTCCCTAGTATGACCCCTTAAAAAAATTTTGCATGCCACTGAACCTGTCCATAATATACCTATCAAAAGTTCCAATAAAGTTTCTTTTAGAAATATCTATAACTCTGCCGTTTTCGACATTTTCAATGATCGCCCTATATCTCACTAATTTGGTGAGCTATTATTGATTTGATTGAGTAATCGTTATTTAAACGAAAAAAAAAGTCATGATATTTCACCTATTTTTTTTTCTTTCTCTAGTTCGCCAAGTGGATACAATAATAGGGGTCGGCGGTATGCCTAAAACGCGATTTTCGTTAACAAAGTAGATGTATTTTTCATCACAAATAAAAATGTTCTTTTTAGCAGTAACAGATTTCATAGACATTACTTGTACATCAAAATTGTCCATAAGGCCTTGGATAATACAAACATCTGTATGTTATGGATTTTTTTTACCATCTAGGAATTTCATAAGTACATAGTTTCCCACACTAAGTTCTCTGTTAGTTAATGGGCAAAATTCTTTGTTAGGGTCATCACAAAAGTCTATGTCATCACAGCTGCTACCACCCTCGACCCACTCTTCATCCTTTCCACCACCATCAGAAATATCCCGTTTTCGCTTCTCTTTTAATAGACATTCTTGCTCTCTTGCAATTTTTCTTTGGTTTTTTCTTCTTCTTTCTTTTTCTTTTCATTTTCTTTTTTCAAGTTACATTCACGCCAAGCTTCTGATTGTACCACGGATGGAAGCTTTTCCTTTAGTTTTATCTTCTTTGTCTGAGGTTTTGGGTCTGGCCAAAACAGTGCTTTCTTAAATGGGGTAGGAACTTTGCATAGACTCTCCAAGGGTACTATATGATGTACTTGGTTTAGGAGTAGACAATATATCTGAGCTATGAGTACCAGAGATATTTGATTGGAAATTTTTTACTGGTGTGCAGTTGAATTGGAAATATGGTAATATTGTTTTGGATGGTACATTTAATTTGGTTTGGTACTGTTTTCAGTGTCCATTCTTTCCATATGTTAAAAAGGGATTTATCCTCAATAGAACCATTCCAATCCTGATTTTCATTTAAAGTTACCTTGAACCTATTTAAAGTTTCTTCATCCGGCTTTCCTTCAAAATGCTTAAGTGACACTCTTTGTGTCACAAAGCTTGTCAAAAACAAGCAAAACCATTTGTCACTGGGACGGCTATGAATAAATGATTTCTCTCTTTCTGTAGAATTTATTCTTTTCTGAACTGTATCCAAAAGCTGAACTTTTTAAACAGGAAAATGTCTTTCTGATAGATGTAAAATCCATTTCACTAAGACTGATTCATCTTCTGTGGTTAAAATTGTAAAAAGGCCATAGAACAAAATAATGGTGACTTTGCATCTCTCTTATACCTCAAAGTACTATGAGGAACTCCATGAATTTTTGGCTTGGCCAATTGCTCTTTCGAATAATTCCGTTTAGGTGCCATTTCTGGAATGAATAAAATACTTGTAATACCAAATATTAATGTAACCAATGATTGCCACTTTAGAACCAGTGATTGTCACCACTGGCAATAATTGGTAAAAGTAAAGTTTTTGTAATAAAAAAAAATAGTAGTAACACCTTAATTTTAAATAGTAAATTTACACATTATAATGAATTAAAAATAAGCCAAACCAATAATGGCCACTTGTGGCAATGACTGGTATTCATAAAATATTTTGTAACCAGTCATTGCCAGATACATTTCTTTAGAAATATGTACCCTTAACTGAATTTAAACAGCAAACAAATGTAGTTTAGAGTATTTAAGAGGAGCACATGTGTAAATAATTTTATAAAACAATCATTTACAAAAGTGAATAAGAAAAAGAAAAATATACTTACCTTAATTTTTTCATAAGAAATCACAAAAAATGGAAGAAATTTTACACAACACTTGGGTGATGCTTGGGTATTCTACAACAGTATACAATTGCCAAACTTAATAAGGTATTAATACTTGCCAAAAATATAATTTGATTTCAAGTAATTTTCTTATTTTCTTAGAATTTAAGAGTCAGTGACAATAATTGGTAGAGTGGCAAGGAATGGTTGTTTACCTTATAGGTTAAAGGTTAAACCAATGACCATGCAATGACCCAAAATAGAAACTTTTTCTTCTTCTTCTTTTTATGTATACATGACTCTGTCTGTTTTCAATGTGCCTCCAGTAAGCTGTCGTTTTACTACTCTATTAGTTATCATTCGGCTTATATGATCGTTCCATTTTATTTTTATATTTCTTATCCAGTCCTTGATGTTCTCCACCTTGTATCTATGTCGTATGTCTGTATTTCTACCTCTGTCTCATGTGTTTTATCATCAAAGTTTTTTATCTCTACTGTTTCTAACATGCTTTTTGTCCTGTCTGTGTCAAGTCGCATTTCTGCCGCGTATATAATTTTTGGTGTTATGACTGTTGTGTAAATTCTGCCTCTCATTTCTTTCCCGATATTTTTATTTCTCCATATTCTTTCATTCAAGGCAATCTGCGGCTCTGGTTGCTATAGTGGCTTTATCTTCCTCTTCTGTTTTGAGCTTTCCGTAGCTAGATAATGTGAGGTCTACATTTTAATACATTTGGTATCCTTTTTTAGTACTTACTTTTTTTATTATTTCATCCATAATCAAGTTGAACAATAGGTGAATTAGGGAATCTCCCTGTCTTATCCCATTGCCAGCTTTAATAGGGTCAATTATTTCTTCTTCTACTTCTACTTTTATTGTGTTATTTTGGTAGATATTTTCGATCGTTTTAATTATTTCTAGACGTATCTCCCTTGCGTCCAATAAGCGGAGAACGTCCTTTAATTTGACCCGGTAAAATGTATTCTTTAAGTCCACGAAACATAGATATACAGGGTTATTGTATTCTAATGATTTCTATTGTACTTGCGCATTATGAATGTAGCGTCGGTGCAGGATATTTCCGACCTAAAACCTTGTTTTTCTTCTGCTAGTGTTATAATTTCATTCAGTTTGTTTGTTATCACTTTGGTTGTTAATTTTAGTGTTCTTGGGGAAAATTGTTTTGTTCTATTAGTTTTTTGGATTAGTTTTAATAGTTGTTTGGTCAGATCTGGTCCTCCGCACTTTAGGAGTTCGTTCGGTATTCTGTCCTCTCCTGGTAATTTTCTATTTTTCAATTTCCTTAATGCTTCTTTTACCTCTTCCTCTTCAATATTTATTTCTTTGTTTGTCGTCACCTCTAGTGTTGGTGGTTCATTATCGCCACCTTTAGCAAATCAGGATCGAAAGCAGTCTCCCCATGTTTCATTCTGAATGTGTTTCGTTTTTATTAGTTCGTTCATCTCTTTTCCTTGTCCTCTGATCATTCTCCATATTTCTTTTTGTGTTCTGAAAAAGTCGTGTTCCATCTATTTTGAGAAGCTCCGCCAGTGTTCCCTTTTTATTTGTCTAACTAAATTATTCGTTTCATTATGATTTGTTTATAGTGGTTGTATGCCTTTTGTGTTTGTAGTGTTCTATATTTTAAAAAGGTTTTGTTGTTTCTTCACATTTTATTGTCACCTCCTCTCTAAACCATGGAGTTTTCATTTTGATATGTTAGTGCTCGTTACTTTCCTCTATCCACGTGATTCTGTTGTTGCATTAATTATGATATTTTTGAGTTTTTCTCAGATTTCCTCGATGTTATCGTTTCTTAATATTTCATTCCCAGCAATCTTCCGTATTTAGTCCTTCGACTTTGATTTTTGTTTGTGTTGGCGTCTATCTTTTGGGTATGAAATATTTCATGATGATTCTTATTTTACATAATACTATTTAGGCTATGGTCGCTACCTATATCGGCTGAGTTGAGACATCTTATGTCGATTATCTTGGATGGATGTATATCTCTGTTGGTTATAACATAATCTATCATAGATTTTTGCACACGGGTATTATTGAATGTATATTTTGTTGGTTTTGTGGTCAAAAAATGTGTTTATTCTAAGTTCGTTATTCGTGCAGAAGTTTATGACCAGTTCTCCATTTTCGTTTTTAACATTCTCATTATATTTTTAAGGGTATTACTTGATTGCCTATTCGAGCGTTAAAATCATTCAATATTCTCATCTTCCCTCTGACATGATCTACTACTTGTAGTAATAAAGTGTTTCCCCTGGTATTTGAGGCTTTTTATTTTCTGGGTCGTATACTCCGATGATGTTCAGATCTTCCTTCTCATTCTTATCTTGCTGTTACAATCCTTTGTAATATTAAAAACTTATTGAAAAATGTCATTTGGAATGCTGACACATAGAGATAAAGGCAAAGAGAGTGATGATGAACTGTCTTATGCTAGATTCGGTTAGGTATTTTTCTTTGTGTTTCATTACAATTTTCTTCACCCATAACTTTCTTCCATTATTTCCATTATGCTCTAAAACTAGTGCATGAAAACTCTTGTGATGTTGGTGTTAAAGTGATTTAGCCATTGCATCGTGCAGCAGGTGGGACAAGATAATGTCCTTAATTTTCTTGTTGATAAACTTCAACACATTGCTTAAACAAAATATGTTTATTAATAACTTAACTACATGCTGATTATACAGTGGTTAGGGTAGGACGTCGTCGATACACACACAACAAATATAAGTATTGACCTTGATTTTCATGCACATTCCGATTTTATATCTAATATTTACGTCATTTGTTATACAAAGTATTACTTTGTATTTATTAGATTTGATAGTCTACTTACCAAGAGTCGTGCATGTTTAAATAACTAAAATAAACATTTGTTTTTATAACAAAGGACTTTTTAAAAACTATCCCTGTTTCCGATACATGGAAAGCATGTGCATTCTTTACATTCTCTTCCTCAAAGGGAATATTTTTTATCAATTAACCTTGATATTTTTGTGCATTCAAGAGCTTTGTTCAGTATATTTTCCGCATACAAATTCGGGGATAAAAGCTGTGGCCACAAAATACGACCTCCTTTTTTAGAATAGAAATAGAATAGAATTCAGTGACAATAAAGCATATTGTCACTGAAAATTATTGAACAATTTTATGGACAAAGCTAAAAAATAAATCAGTCAAATAGTACAAAAAGTATAAAACAAAAACAAATATAGTAAAAAACAGAATAACACAATTTTAAATTAGTAAAATTATTGTATAACCTACATAATTTGTACAGACAACAACAAATGAGACAAATTGTAGCCACTGCTTGAGACACCCAAATGTAATTATAAACAATACTAATTTTGTTTCTTTGTTATACATTAAGAAACTCGTCAACTGAATAATATGGTCTTTCTGAGAGATAGATTTTTGTCACCTTACGAAACTTAATGAAGGATGTTGCGGATTTAATTTCTCTTGGAAGGTGTTATAAGTTTCTTGCACGATATAGAATAGAATTCTTACTAGCTGTGGACGGGATCGGCAAATAAACGTTACAATCCGAATTTCTAATGGAGTAGCCATGGTCAGGTCTATCGGGAAAAATGTTTAGATGCTTTCGAATCAAACAAACCGTTTCCAAAATAAATAAAGAGGGAAGCGTCAAAATTCCGTGATTTTTGAAGTAGGTCAAGTCGACAAGGTTTGCAATGAGTTGTTTGTTTGAGACCAAATAGATAACGGATTGCTCTTTTTTGCAACTTAAAAATAGTATCAAATTGGGCCGCTGTACTAGAACCCCAAAATGAAAGCCCATATCGAAGATGGGACTCGAACAATGAGAAATATGCCATTTTGGCAGAAGATAAATTTAGTTCCTTCGAAACAGATCTTATTGCAAAGCAAGCTGAGGCTAGTTTCTTCCTTAAGGAGTTAGTATGCAAGGACCATTTGAGATCACTGTCAATGAGAATACCTAGAAATTTCACGGAATTTACGATATTGATTGGCTCTCATCAAAGCAGGGTTGCATACTCCTTATAAGTAATGCTACAGTCTTATCCACGTTAAAGCTAAGTAAGTTGGAGTCTGACTAAGCCTTGATTATAAGTAAATCAGCGGTTATAATTGAATGAAGCGTTGAAATATCAGAGCTGCTCCAAGTAATACTGGTATCATCAGCAAATAGAAAAATTTTCTTCTAAACAATTGTTTAGAAAAATTCTAACTAATTGTTTCCTACCTACCAAGTAAGTTTTGAACCAGTTCAAAGACACACCCTGAATTCCATAGAAAGTTCATTTTTTTAATAGAATGTCGTGATTTACGCAGTAAAAGGCTTTGGAATAGTCGCAGAACACGGTGGCGGAGGAGAGGTTACTGTTTAGTGATAGCATAGATACATCATGTAACACAGAAAATATGGCATCACTAATGCATTTATTAGACAAAAAGCCGAACTGATTTTGCGATAAAATATTATATTTAAGGAGAAAGGGCATAAGTCGAGCTTTTATAAGTCTTTCAATAATTTTTGATAGTGCTGGTAACAAGGCAATAGGTCTATAGTTGCAGGCATCAGATTTTTCTCCACCTTTATGAAGAGGAATGACGATGGCAGTCTTTAGGCAGTTAGGGAATGTACCTTTTTCAAGGGAATCATTTACTAGCGAGACAATGACCTCCAAAACATTATGCGGTAGATTTGAGAAAATTTTAATAGATAATCCGTCTGTACTACAGGACGATGTGCTTTTTATACTACGAATTGTTGAAATAAGTTCCGTCTTATCAACTGAGTCTTAAAAAGAAGGTATCAGCAATGTTTTTTGAATTAGAGAGATAGGAAACTGGATCTTGTTGTGGCGAAATAGTTGAGATTATATTTTTACTCACATTAACAAAGTAATCATTTAGATTTTCGGGGTTAGGAAAAGAAAAGGTTTGATTCGCTGTACTGGTTTTATTTCGAAAATCGTTTATTATTGACCAAGTTTCTTTTGAAATATTTTTGGAGCTTGTTAAGCGATTATGAAAGTAGGATTTTTTGGCTACTTTGAGTAGTTTTATATAGCATTTTCTGTACTTATTGATATAATCAGAGATGGGGATACTGTCATTAAATTTTTTAATATATAGCAGATAACGCATATTTTTCGCAGATATGCGAATGCCTTTGGTAATCCAAGGTTTGTTTTTATGGTTTGTGCCTGATGTATTTAATAGAGGAAATGCTTTATTAAAAATAGATACAAGTCTATTTAGAAAATACAGTCAACATTACAGTCAATGTCCCCAGAAGAAAAACTCCAGTCAGAAGTCAAGCATGAATTATAGAATTTACGAAAGTTTTGAGTGGAAAAAATCCTACCTAATCGTCGGGTTTTTGAGTGAGGTGTTTGTAAACTGCTAAACTTGGTATATACCGCTTCATGATCAGAAAGCCCCCCACTAATAACTGTAGAATGGACGGCAGCGGGTGGAAAATCGGAAACCACATAATCAATTGTCGAGGATGATGTTTTTGAGATTCTTGTTGGAGATTTAACGTGCATTGTGAGACCATATGATTCAAAAATAGTTACCAAAGACAGTTGGGTCGCACAAACAGCAGCGTAGTCAATATTAAAATCACCACATAAATTTTTTCTGCTTTTAATGGGCAGAATATCTAACAAATTTAGCAGGCTCTGAAAAAATAGTTCAGTATCAGAGCTAGGTGATCTATAGATGCAAATAATGTATAGATTAAATTTCTTATTATAAATCAAAGAAAATTCGAAGTAGTTTTCACCCAGCAAATAGTCATATTTCGAAACTGAAGAAAAATCATTGTTATTTGAAAGGATCAGAGTGCCACCATGAGCTGAACTTGGACGATCATACCTAGCAATTGTGGTATATTCTTGAATGGAACCATGCCAAAGTTGCTAGCAGTTAAATTTGAGGATTCTAGACCCTCAGAACACGTCGAAACATTTAAAAATTTCGTCTTGGAGAAGCGGTGGAAAAGTAATTTTGATGACATTCCCTTGATCTTTGCAGATGGATAAATCTTTCAGCAGCGGTAAAGGACCTAAACGCAGCTAGATCTTCGTTTACCTCAGCTGGACCAATTCCATAGGCATCATGAAATTTCAAATAAATTTTTCGCAGAAGATTGTAGTCATGGAAAGTCCCTCAGAAGCCAAGAATAGTTTGATGCTTGTTTTCGTAAAACCACCATAACAAACCGAAGCAGGTTGGTCGTACAGAAAGGCAAGATGCAGTTTGATGGCTTTTAATATCTCTGGTTCTCTTAATCTTGCTAGAAGATATCGATTGTTGGAAGGGTCCGTGTTCATGGTTAATATAACCTTCGGTGGGGTCAAAGGGTCCAGATTTACAGTAGGCGTTGCAATATTTTCTTTAACAAAATTAATGCGAGAATAAGGATGCGGTTTTGATTTGCAAATTTCAATTGCATGTTTATCTGAGATTACATTTATCTTTTATATTTAACGAGCTAATATTTGTATAAGAAACGCAGAACTGCTAAAAGTAAAAAAAGTCAATTAAAACATATCTGTACGTAAAATAAAATGACATAAAATTTGACATATTGCATACAAATTTTTATCTGCGATATACTATTTTGTTGATATTTAAAGCTAACAAATTGTATGAAATGCCTTATTTTTATTAATCTATCATTGTTTTGCAATATTTGTGTGAAAATGGCAATTGTGGTAATTAAATCAAACAGGCAAGTAATGTAAACACTGGTTTACAAATTGCTCAATGTTTTCGATAAGTAAGAAGATTTATGGATCGCTATTGTTTAAATATTTCACAAATGTATTACTGAATTTTTATTTTAAACGAAGTAGTTAAACCAGTTTAAAATGTTATTTTAAATAATCACTGTAAACAGTTTGTCTACCTGTTATTTCCGAATCGTATCTTTAACTTAAATTAGAAACATTTAATTAAGGCAATGTTAGCTTAAGCGCAAAATCAGATCTGCTAAATATAAACAATACAAAGTGAGTGTTGACGCAAATTTGGCAGAAGGAAAGGCCGTAGAAGATATTAAACAAAAAGTAGAAACAATAACAACGTCAATGTTTTTTTACATGTTATGTTATTTATTTAACACCCTTATAAAAACTGACTTTAATTTACGGTAAAATACAAAAATCACATACGAAAACTGCATTCTTCACCTTTAAAATGCATTTTGATTTTTGTCGATACACTTCGATCAAAATGTATCGAATTTTTACCGTCGAATTGATACAATTTTTATTTAAAATTGATTTCGCGCGCATAACTGTAATTCAAGTGTTCTTTGGTTTTTAGGTTAGCTTCAAGGTTTTTCAATCATTCCTTTTCCCCTACCAAGAACATAAAAATTTACATAAAATCCCAAATAAAAATTTTCGACTTATGAACCCTTTAGAAGACCTTGAGTTTGAGATATCCAAAAAAATGAAACTGAACTCTGATTGGTGCCTAAACACACAAATCAATCTCAATTGCAATAATTATAAACCTCTTTTTAAATTATTGTGAGAGACTTTAGAGGAAGAAGAGTGACCTCATGCAATCTTAAAAACTTTATTCTACTTTTTTAAATTGCATTACTAATTTATAACAATTATTTGTAATCAATCATTTGACAAGTCATTCTTTATTGAAATAGAAAAAATTTCAATTTTTACTTAAAATTCTTACAATTTCAACCAAGAGATACAATTTTTTAATACACTTGGAGACATTAAAACTTTGTTTTTTTCTTAATATTTAAATAATTTGATTTTTGGGATAACTTGTCGATTGAACCTACTTTGACCTTCAGCATTTTTTTTCGCTAATTTTTCGATAATTTAAAAATCTACTAATGGCATTTGTTAATTTCTAATAGCACACTTAAAGGATGGCAAAGCGGTAGGCCCTGATGATATACAAGCAGAACTACTCAAACTAATGGACAACGAATCAATAGCAATAATTGCAAAGTATTCAACACCATATAGGTACAACTCTGAAATCTGAGTTTATTGCACTTTCAAAAAACCAGGACCCAAAAATGCGAAGATTATAAGTCGTACTATAAGTCTTATGAGTCATCTCTTAAAATTGTTCCTAAAGATAATTCATAAGAGAATCTACAAGCTGTGTGAAAGTCAAATTTCCCCCAACCAGTTCGGGTCCACAAATGCTGTTGGTACTAGAGAGGCTTTATTCTCAGTACAAGTCTTATTTCAGAGATGCAGAGACGTCAACTGTGACGTATACGCATGTGTGGTTGGTTACGAGAAAACGTTTGATCGAGTACAGCACGCCAAGATGATGCAAATATTAAAAGAAGCAGGAATTAACAACCAAGATCTGAAAGTAATTAGAAATCTTTACTGGAATCAGATAGCAAATTTTAGAGTTGAAGGTGAACACACTATGTGACTATGTGAAAATCATGCATGGAGTGACGCAAGGATGTATTTTGTCTCCTCTAATCTTCAACAACCTCGGCACCATAATACATGAAGAATGGACCAACAACCAGGAGATGAGATCACGCGCCGGAAAAGCTAGATCCACCTTCAATCGGATGGGGGTCTTTTTCAAGAGTCACAACCTCTCTCTTGATACAAAAGTAAGAATGCTGCGATGCTACATCTACTCTGTCCATTTTTATGGTGTTGAATCGTGGACCTTGAACGAAGATATGTGCAGAAAACTAGAAGCATTTGAGATGTGGCTATATCGGAGAATAATATAAGATCCCGTTGACTAACCGAGTCACAAATGAGGAGGTCCTCAGAAAAATGAATAAGAACCGAAAGGTACTGACCACCATCAAATCGAAAGTTACAATTCTTCAGACGTATTATGCGAAATGAATCCAGATATGCTCTCCTTCAAGCCACCCTGCAAGGAAAAATATTTGGAAAATGAGGTCCAGGAAGAAGAAGAACATCTTGGTTAAAGAACCTCAGAATCTGGTTCAATAAAACATCTGTGCAGCTTTTCCGCGCAGCTGCAGATAAGATAAAGGTTGCCATGGTGATCGCCAACATTCGTAACGGATAGGCACATCAAGAAGAAGAATATGTTAATTCTCATCTTTGAAGAATCATTTAAAAGGACCTTTCTTCAGCCGCCATATTTTTTCTACAGATAGATTTGACAATGACTCATAAAATATATTATACGTCATACGTTTATAAATTTATAAAGAAATATATATTAAATAAATATTTTTTATTTAATAAAGAAATAAAGGCTTTTGAAAATTTATAAGATAATATATGTATTGTCTTTAAATTATTTAGAGTGTGTATCACTCTTACATATTCCATAACAACACCGCTTTGTTGTGACTTTTCGTACAAATATCATAATAATAATCGATTAAAAAATTGATTTGCTAATTGTGGCACTTATATTTTTTTCAATAGCTAGAATTTCTTGGGTATTTTTTTCCAGATTTAGCCATACGGCTCACACTCCCTGGAAATTTTATTCATCCCAGATATCTACGGTATCAAAAGGATTTTGCTCTGGTGGAACTCTTTCCGTGTTATCGAGCCCTAGGTGACTTGGTACGCTGGAGTGTCTCCCAAAAATTTTTTGTTACACATCTGTAGGTTGAGAGTACTACAGCTTTCTGAAGGGTCTTGTAGAGATGTTCATTCAGACCTAGCTTTTTTATGTTTTCTAGGAGGTTTCGGAAAGACTTCAGTAGTAGAGAGCTTCCTTGCCAATTCTCCATCATTCAAGAGATTTATTTTGCATCACTGTGTGTGTTTGCAATTTTAAAGAAGAGCGGGTAACGTCAATTCCTATACCTTCTTGTTGGCTTGTTAATCCCTATATTCTGAAACCCAGGCTAGTGACAATCCAAGAGATCCAGACTTCTAAAAGAAGCCTATTATCGGTTTCGGAGATTCGTTTGTGACCTGGTCAGTTTCTAGAAAGATCTGTTCTGTATATTTGACAATAGTCTTGTAGTTGGAATATGTTTGGTCATTTCCTCTACATTTTTGAAGTATCTTCATGTTAATTTTTCCACTGCTACTTTTTCAATACACCTACGATCTCTGGGTAACCAGTGTCCAGTAAAAATACCTGCGAATTCTCTAAGTTCACTTTTCTGAAACTATATGATGTTTGTATAGAAAGTAGAAGGTGGTAATAACCTTTTTGACTTGTAATATTTTTCCAGTAGGCCATAAGTTCCTTTTTCTATTTCCCGGTATTTTTCACTACTCAGATTTTGGATATACCTCACAGTGGTTCTGGTCTGATAAAAGGATTACCAGCTCTTTCATTCGCAAGATTCTCAGCAATGTTTGATCTAACATTAACTTAAAGGCTGCACCCGTCATTTCTATGCGTTTTAGGGGAATTAATGCATCCATTAGATTTTCCTTTCTTATTCGTGCCATATAGGATGACTTCTTAACGCTACTTTCAATAGTTCTGAAGGATTTTCATTTTTTCACTTCTTGTATACTCACAAAAGATATTTTTTTCTGTACGCTATACTTTATGAAATGTTTTAGGACGCTTTTTTATTTCAATTAACTGCGTCAACTACTCAGGTTATTAGCGGGATAATCAGTTTTGTGTAGTATTTGGTTTGAGTAAATGCCTTGCTAGTAAGTAATTTCGGCTGTATTGCTTGTATCTTTACAAATAATCGCTTATTATAATTGAGCGACCATGGCACGTCGAGTGGACATCAGTCAGACAAACATGAAAATTTCAATTTTTTTTAATAAAGATTGGCTCCTTCCACCACTCTTGACGCCGTTGCCACTGCGCCACCGAGATATTAGTCAGAACGCTTGAATTCAGTTTTGAACTTTGTATTTTTGATACAAAATAAATAGAATACCATCAACTATTTTAATAATGTCGAGACATACAGTAATTAAAATATTTTTTTTTCGTTTTAAAACACTCATTCAATGCACAATCAGTTAAAAGATAAAATCTGTAAATAAAAGTTTTTAATCCCAAAATACTACGTTAATGAACTAATTCAAATATTAACTTAATATTTTTTCGTAGATATGTGAATGACATAATATTCTTTATGCGGCATCAAGATGGATAACAAAAATGACAAAAAGATCGAAGAACATGTGTATCCAGAAGGAGGCTACGGTTGGGTGATAGTATTTGCCATAATTTTACTCAATGTAAGTATAATTATTGCCAGTTTAAAATATGTTTTCCATACTTGTAGAGCAAATTTATGCAAAAAAAGATTTTTTAAATACGTTCAGCGATAATGATAAAAAGTACTTTTATTGTCTCATGAGCAGGCTTTGCATTATCTATGACGTTCAAGCATTTTTCGTTTTATTTTTAGAGCAAACATTAACAGTTTTGTTCATATTTTGTTATTTTCCAAGTTTTAATATATATATATATATATATATATATATATATATATATATATATATATATATATATATATATATATATATATATATATATACCTAAAACTAAGATTAATATTATTATAAAAATGATAGGACACTCTGATCAAAAGATATTAAATTTTTACCGTCGAGTTAAACAAATTTTATTTAACATTAATTTCCAGGGCATAACTAATATTTAAAATTGCCTGTCGTTTCAAATGTTGTTTCTGAGAGAAAGGTTCATTCCACACAAAAAGTACTAATATTTTTGTTCCAAATTATCTCAGCTACACTTTTTTATTTGAACCGTTTTTTAGTATACCGCTTACAGATTGTTGGTAAATCGATTTTTTTCGCCCGTGACGTTGAATTGTGTTCGCCAATTCTTGACGTGAATTTACCCCTGTAGTATAGACTTTTTCCTTAACATATGACCAAACTGTGTAGTCCCATTAAATTCGCATGACCGAGGAGGCCAATGAATCAGAGCTTCTATACCTCTACCAATCCATCGATTCGGAAAATGGTTATTCAACCAATTACGACACCTTCTATTAAAGTGCGGTGGAGCTACATCGTGCATAAAAAATAAAGATCTTGTCTTGTGTAGCGTTAAATCTTCTAATATCTCGAATAAGTGATTGTTTAAAAAATTACGGTACATATCACCATTTCAATTTCATCAGGTAAAATATGATAACCTATTAATTTGTTACCTAAAGTTGCTACCCAAACATTAACTTTAAATGAGTGTTGGTAATGTGATACCCTTTTGATTGGTGGATTCTCATCACACCAGTAGTGTGCATTATGGGAGTTAAACATACTTTGTAGCGTAAAGTTGGCCTCGTCTGTAAAAGGAATGCATTTTAAAAAATTTGGATAGAGGGCTGTCCTTTCTTGCAATTTTTCTCAAAAATCCACTCTAACCTGTAGATCGTCTGGTAAGAGCTCTTGACTTTTTTGTAATGATAAATATGTAGCTGCTGTTCTTTAAGTATCCGTTAAGTACTTGCAGAAAATGTATTTGGTTGTCTTACTATATTCCTTACGCCAATTGTTGGATCTTGATCAAGTAAATTGAAAGTAATATTTTCTTTATTAATTGTTCTTGTTGTTTTTGGTCTTCTTCTAAATGTGCATATCTTCTAGAAATGTTGGCGACCACATTGACCCATCTTATTCTATTCACATCAGCTCGAAATAGACCAGTTGACGTTAGACCAGTCCACTTTCTAAGATTGGCCAGCCAGGATATACGTTTACGTCAAGGGCTTCTCTTACCCTCAATCTTGCCTTGTAGAATCAACTGTAGAAGTCCGTATTTATTATTACGCATGATGTGGCTACGCATGTGTAGCGGGAAACTGGCTACAAGCGCCCAGTGTAGAGAACACTGGAAAGAACTGAGGGAGGCCTATGTCCAGCAGTGGACGCGATTGGCTGATTGATGATGATGTGGCTAGGAGGGCCGGGGATAGCGCGTAGGAACTCTTTAAATTCTTGAAGATAGTCCTATCTGGTGTGTCTCCTGACCCGGGAAATTAGTACCTGTTTAGGGTCGCTTGTCCAGGGTTACGGATGAAGTCCACAACAGCAGCCAGGGCGGAGAAGCAAAACTTCGGTACTGTGCGGATGGCGTAAGTGGCAACCCTCGATTTTAGGATTGATATAGAATACTGGCCAACGGTTTCGGGCGAGGAGCTGGTAGATGTAAGGGCACTCTTTTGTCCTGAGATATAGAAATCTATCTCGAAGGCAGATGAACCAAGGAATGGTCAACGGCATAAGGATGCAGAAGGCAACGGGGAACCACTGCAATAAATATTCGTATAGTACCCCTAGAAATCGTCATGGCAGTTAATGACAAGCATCACCGTACTAATCATGGTTCTTGGATGCCAAGATTCGGCAGGGGGAGAAATAACAATGATGAAAAGGCTCTTCAGGTCGTTAAAAAACGAAATCCCTGCGTACTAAAAATACAAAATTAATTTTTTAAATAGCGACATGGAATGTTAAAAGCATGTATGGGCCTGGTAAACTAAGGAATATAGAACAAGAAATGATGCGACTTAAGATCGACATATTGGGAATAAGTGACACAAGATGACGACTCCGGCGAACTAAGTATAACCAATCGTCGACTTTTCTACTTTACCGACAGCCAACATCAGTATGGAGTAGCAATTAATGTCAGTAAAAAAGTTGCAAAATCAGTTGTAGGCTTTATACCAATATCGGAAAGAATTATGCTAATGCAAATAATGACAACACATGGAAAATTAAACCTTATTCAGATTTATGTGCCAACCGCCGATAAAACACAGGCAGAAATTGAAAAATTTTACGATGACCTTTAAAAAACCCTACAAAATACAACATCTAGAGATATAACAGTAGTAGTCATGGGTGATTTTAACGCCAAAGTTGGAGAAGGAAGATGTGAGTCTACTGTAGGACCATATGGACTCGGTGTTCAAAATGAGAGAGGAGAACGCCTTATAGAATTCTGCCTAGAACATAACCTTGCGGTAATGAATACTTTCTTCAAACCGCCTAAACGACGCCTTTTTAATAAACCACAGATACCGAAACGCAATACAATCGGTGAAAGTGTACCCAGGTGAAGTGTACCAAGTTCTATGAGGCGTCGGACCACAATCCCCTTGTAGCAAAATTCCAACTTCTCTTAAAAAAGATACAAAAAAAGCTACAAAAGTGATAAACTCAAACAAGAAATTAATGCAAGCCTAGAATCCCCACTGGAATCAATTGATGGTGATGTAGAACAACAGTGGTAACTCTTTAAAAATGCAAGTATCGAACCAAGTCGTAGAGAACTCACAACAACCAGATACAAGAAAGGAGATTGGATGACAAAAGAAATCTTGGAAATGATGGAGGACATAAGAAGGCAAAAGAATATCAACATAACTCAGTATCAACAGCTGCATAATCAAATGAGAAGGAAAATAAGAGAAGCTAAAGAGCCTTATTTCGCTGGAAAATGCCAAGAAATAGAACACTTACAAAACAAATATGATAACTTCAATCTCCATAAGAAAGTCAAAGAGTTATGCATGCAGTAAATTCCATGAAAAATAATAAAGCTGCTGGTCCAGATGAAATACCAAGTGAATTGCTAAAACTGGTCAATGAATCTTTTAGTCTAACTACTTAACACAATCTATTCCACAGGAATCATTCCACGTGAAATACTGACATCAACATTTATTTGTCTACCAAAGAAAGTAAATGCCAAAGAATGTAGTGATTATCGAACGATCAATCTGTCACATACCTTAAAAACCCTGCTAAAAATCATCCATAATAGGATACACGCTAAGCTGGAGATGGATTTAGTAATTAGTGATTAGTGTTTGGATGTTAATCGAGATCTTTATGTATGCTTTATAGACTACAACAAGGCATTCGATAAGGTAAAACATGACCGACTTATAGAAGTATTCAAAAACAAGAATCTGGATGTGAGGCATGTAACATTGATATCAAATTTATACTACAGCCAACCATCAAATGTGAAAATTGGAAGAGAAGTGTCAGAAGAAGTGGAGATAAGGAGAGGGGTCAGGCAAGGTTGCATACTGTCGCCGTTATTGTTTAATACTTATTCTGAAGAAACCATACAAGAAGCTTTGGTAAACGAGACAGTTGGCATAAAAGTTAACGGAATGCCGACGATAAGAAACCATACAAGAAGCTTTGGTAAACGAGACAGTCGGCATAAAAGTTAACGGAATGCCGACGATGCAGTCATAATAGCCGCCAACTTGGAAGACTTAGAAAGAATAATGAACGAAATATTAAGATATAGTGGAGAATACGGACTCTCTCTAACATCAAAAAAACCAAATTCATGAAAATTAGCAAGAACAACAATACAAACGAAATATTAACGGTAGGCGGCCAGCAGCTTGAGAGAGTAAAAATATATACTTACTTGGGAACGATAATCACAGAAAATAACAATTATACTGCAGAAATAAGAGTCAGAATTGAAAAAGCACGTGCCAACTTTTTGAAAATGAAAAAGATTTTATGCAGCAAAGATCTGACATTGGCCCTCAGACTAAGTCTAATTAAATGCTATGTACAAAGTGTACTCTACAATGGAGCTGAATCATGGACATTAAACTGGAATACAATAAATCGACTTAACGCGTTTGAAATGTGGACATTTAGAAGATTGTTAAGGATTTCATGGTTAGATAGAGTCACGAATACAGAAGTGTTAAGGAGAATAGGCAGAGAGAGAGAGGGAAATGGTAAATACAATAAAAGAAAGGAAATTGCAATATCTCGGACATGTGATGAGAGGCGAAAGATACAACATCTTGAGACTCCTAATTCAAGAAAAAATAGAGGGTAGGAGAAGCGTAGGAAGAAGACGCGTTTCCTGGTTGAAGAACCTGAGATAGTGGTTTGGTTGCAGCTCAAGGCAATTGTTCAGAGCAGCTGCCTCGAAGGTCAGAATAGCCATGATGATTGCCAACCTTCGTCGCGGAGATGGCACTTAAAGAAGATGATGTGGCCGAAGTAAGCCAATTTTCTGTTCTTAATGGTGTTAATAATTGCTTTGTCTTTTCTTATCCTCTGGAGAATAGTTATGTTACTAGTGTGGTGTATATAAGAGACCCTCAATATAGTCATATCAGTATATTGAAACTTAAAGATAAATTGCAGAGAATCTTCCTAAGGCTGTTGAAAGAGCTTCTGGCTTTTACAATACGAGTTTTTATTTCGTAGCTGTAATCCCAAGTATCCTTAATATTGCAGCCTAAATAGAATATTTTTTCCACTCTTTCTAACGGTATATCGCCTATTGTAATTTGGGCTTTTATGTTGGTGTTCTTACTAATGATCATTATTTTTGTCTTCTTGCAATTTAGTTTTAGGTCGTATTTGATACGTTTCTACAACGTTATCCATCATCCAGGAACACTAATATTGTTTATAAGTTGGCCATCTACAGCAATCCCATCTTATGATTCGTCCAAGGCCTCTCTAAAGATGTTTTCATAGTATATGTTAAACAATGACGGTGACAATATGCAACCCTGTCTAACTCTTCGACTGTGAAGATATCTGACAGTTCATTTTCTAATCACACTGTTGCTTTGTGTTGGAGATTTAAGTTTGAGATCAGTCTTATATCCTTATCCTCAAGTCCTGATGTTTTTAGGATATCGATTAGTTTCCCATGTGGGATTTTATCAAATGCCTTCTGGAAATCAATGAAACATGCATACACATCGCAGTTGACATCTCTGGCTCTCTGTATTAAAACTTGGAAACTAAAAAGTGCTTCCCTCGTTTGGTGTATATGCGCGAGTGAATGTTAGTAAGGAGTACTTTAAGTACATGGTTTATCAAACTAATTAATATATGTCCTTCACATTTTCTAGCGTTAGCTTTTTTAGGAACTGGAATGAATATTGATAGTAGCCAGTCTTTTGGTAAGTAACCAATCTCATAGATGTAGTTGAATAGCGTCGTAAGAGCTGTGATTTGTTGTGCCTCTAATAGCTTTAAAATTTCACCATGCACCTCATCAGGTCCTGGTGATTTTGTTCTTCATCATCATCATCATCATTCAGCCAATCGCATCCACTGCTGGACATAGGCCTCCCTCAGTTCTTTCCAGTGTTCTCTACACTGGGCCGCTTGTAGCCAGTTTCCCTACACGTTTTATATCATCGGTCCATCTAGTCGGTGGTCGTTCTCGGCTTCTTTTATAGTTTCTGGGCCTCCATTCCATAATACGTCTTGTCCACCGTCCATCTTGTGTTCTGGCCAAGTGCCCTGCCCAGTTCCACTTAAGCGTCGTGGTTATTTCGATGACGTCTTGAACTCCTGATCTTTGCCGGATTTGTTGCTTTGTTATGTGGTTTCGAAGGCTCCCGTTCAGCATTGCACGTTCCATGGCTCTTTGTGTAACTCTGAGTTTATTCGCAGATTTTTCGCGTGAGTGTTAAAGTCTCTGCTCCATAAGTTTGTACAGGCAAAACACATTGGTTATAAACCTTTTGCTTGAGACACATGGGACTTGAACTTTTTAGAATATGGCTTAATTTGCCAAATGCTGCCCATGTTAGGCCTATTCGCCTCTGTATTTCATGTGTTTGATTGTCTCTGCTTATTTTGATTTCGTGTTCCAGATATTTGTAAGTGTCTGTTTATTGTATGGTATTATTGTCAATAGTTATATTTCCACTCATTACGAGATTTGTTATAAGTTTAGTTTTCTCAAAGTTTATCTTTAATCCTGCTCTTTCAGATAGACTTTTAAGCGCATGCATCATAGAAACTGTATCATGTAAGTTATCTGCGATTAATACAACATCATATGCAAACCTTAGGTGATTTAATCTTTCTCCATCTATATTGATGCCCATATCTTGGTCTACCAGAATTTATTTTATTTTGTCGTACATTTTCAGTTTCTCGACAATGTCATTCAAATGCTCTAAATGTTTTTTTCTGTAGGAATCTTTTCTGTCTAACGCCTAAAAGCTGTATTAGAGTTTCATAAATACTCATCTAAGGTTAATAACATGTCGGTGTATTCAACATTTGAGTAGATTTTAAGTAACAATATCTAATTTAACAAGTAACATTTTTTCAAAAATCTAATTATTGTTGACTTGTTGTTGACAAACCCTAATTTTATCAGTTTTTTACCTATCCTATGGACGGTGTTACTTTTTTTTAAACACCCTGTATATTTTCAATCAATTAGGTGAAACCAAAGGTCGTCGCTGTGGTAATTAGGATATCTCAAATTAATTAGAGGTCGCCGTTAAATGTAACCGTCCTTTATCATACCACTATCTTCGTTTGACGCATTTAATTGTAGACGGACAAATGGCTTAATTTCATTGTTTTAGACTCTATGATTAAACAAGAGACGTAATATAAAAAAAATACGAATAATGTCCTACATGTACAAAGAACGACCTGTAAAATAAAAGCTGTTGTAACTTGACTCGATTATATTTAAGCTCGATTAAGCTTCATAATTTCAGCGTTCATTATTTTTCAAAGTTTCGTTATAATTAGGTTTATTTCTACTAGCCAGTGGCGACTTTTAGGTGTAGGCAGGATAGGCCGGGCCTACCCAATAATTTTAAGAGCTTTAAAATTGAAAAACATATATTCAAAAATTATGTTAATGCGTGTAAATAACTTTTAAATGTACTAAATCACTCAATACATTAACGTCCGTTAAAACAACTATGTTATTATATTGCCACAGAAAGTATCGAATCGTATTCAGGCATTTTAAATATCATTAATAGGCCCGATCGGAACTGGCCGACCCAGCTCACATAAGATCCCCGTACAAAAAGCGTTTGAAGTTAAGTAGCTTGCCGGGCAACGATTTTTACTGTCGTCTTTATGATTGCTGTTTAGGCACCAGACGATCGGGCCTACGCCGTTCATCGTTGTCACTTGTAACGTAATTATCGAATTATAATATAAATTTTCTTTTAAATTATGATAAAAAAATATGTAACATAATCTATAATTGTAACAAATTTTTAAACAAACAACACAAATGTGTTGTATGAGAACGACATAAATAACTCCACATTTTTTGCATGCATTCTTGATGAAACAACCGATATTACTGAAAGGGCACAATCTTCAATAGTATGCAGATTAGTGGATATAAAAGGCATTGTTCAAGAATATTGTTTAGGTTTTTTTGATCTAGGGGAAGACCGAAGTGCTCCAGCGTTACGTGACTTACTGTTTAGTGTAATTGGTAAATTTGACTGTAAAGCTAAAATAGTTGCTCTAACCTACAATTGAGCTAGTGTTATGACGGGACAACTTAATGGACTTCAAAAATTAGTAAGAGATTCTGTACCATTAGCAATATTTACCCATTGTTTCGCTCACTGCCTCAACTTTGTTTTACAGCAAAGTTGCTCCAACATTACAACAGTCAAAATATTATTCTCAACGCTTCAAGGTATTGTAGTTTATTTTCACCAATCGTCCAAACGGTCCTATTTTTTAAATAAAATACTTGGAAAACGAATTACCACAAATAGTGAAGTAAGATGGAATTCAAATGCAAAAGTAGTATTATGTTGTATCACAAGAAAGAAAAAAATTGTTACAAGTCTTTCAGGACATAATAAATTGCCCAGAATCAAATGCAAAATCAATTAGGCAGGCAGATGGTTTTAAACGTAAGTTGGAGGATTTGGAATTTGTATTTTTATTAAATGTTTTTAGTGATATATTTCCACAAACTGAGCTCTTTTACAACATCTTGCAGAAGAAAAATAATGATGTTTAATTGTGTGCCAATTCAGTGTTAGCGAAACAATTCTAAACCCATCTTAAGTCGTAATGAACTTGATATTTTACCTGGTAGTTCATCTAATAACGGAGATAAGTTTTTTGGAGAAAGCTTAAACTAAATTTAGAAGGATCTTTTTTGATATTTTGGATAATATTATCACTCAATTAGAGCAACGTTTGTCGGATTACAAAAAGTTTCAATAACTGGAATTGGGAGATAATAAAAGATTCACAGAATATGGCGCTAAATTTACGATGTAATTTGCTGGCTTGGCCTATCCAAAATTTACCACACCAGCGCCACTGCTACTAGCACAATAAATTGAGTTTAATAAAATGTTTAGGTAATTGTTACAACAACTTTTTAAAGTTCATAAAATTTTTATTAATGCACTTTTTACAATTTTCTTTTACTAATTTATTTCACCGTTTCGATAAAAATAAGGAAGTGTACTGGAAGTACGTGGGCAATTTTTAATAGTACTAAAACAAGTACATCATGATTAGTTTTCTTCTGGATAATTCATAAAAAATATCTAGGTCACATTTGTACAGGAAATAAGTGAATTAAAGGTCAAACAGATTACAAAATATGTTGAAAACATGATAATGACTTAATGTTATGGTGCCGATGGAGGCGGGAGTTTTCAAAAGAAGCTGATTGATTACGTGCAAGTTTTTGATTATGCACAAATCTTTTTTTGCCTTTTTGAGACTTGGTGCTCAAGAGTAAACAAAAACAAAAAACCTGTTTTTTGTTTTTGTTTAATTTTTTGTTGGCTTTCGCCGGTTTTTGTTGGTGTTTTGTTAATTTTTTTCGTTGGCCGAAGGTATTTTTTAATGTGGTTTAGTTGGTCCTTACTCCTTGGGGCCCACATAGTGCGGCGACTTATAGTGTTTGTCGACTATTTAGAGCTACGAACTATCCTGTTGATTTATTTACTTATTTTTCTCTGGGGTTTTTGTTTTCTCTCTGGTCATTTTATTATTTCCTTGTTTGATTTTCTCTCCACTATTTATTTTATTTTCGCTCACTACTTTTTATTTTATTTGACTTCACTTTTATTTTGTTATTTTTTATTTATTCCACTATTTGTTGTTAAGGTCTTTTGTGTTTCCATCGGTGAAAAGCCTCGTATCTCATGATCTCTCGGAGTATGGGACTAGCGTGGTTTTCCAGTTGTTCGAATTTTGTCCTGGCTCTATCCTTCATGATTTCAGTCACTCTATTGTAGTTCCCTGAATATAAAGCATTCTGCTATATTCTTGGGACGTTGACGGCTTCTCTTAGCAGTTATTGTGTACTACTTGAATCCTCTTATTTGTGGTGTTACAGATGTGTCTTTGGTGTTACATATGTAAGTATCGGTATAATGATACTGTTTATTAGTCTGATTTTAGTTTTAGTCCTCAGTTTGCTTTTTCTGCCTCTGTGAGTGAGTCCTCTGATGGATGATTTAGCCATGTTGGCTTTTTGCACTGTGGCGTCTACCTGCTTTTTGAATGTAAGTACTTTATCCATGATGACTCCTAGATATTTTTTCTCGCTTTTCCACTCGGTGGGATTGTTCTGTACAGTAAGTTGTTCTGTAAGGTTGTAAGCAACCGGTGATTTTCAATGTAAGGTACGCGCGTCAAATCAATTTTAAATAAAAATTATATCGTTGTAAAAATTAGATAACTTTTGATCCTTTGATTCTCGATTGAGTGTCCCTTTGATAAAAAGCAAAACGCGTTTTCGCATTCAAGGTTACAGAAATTTATATAGAGCTTAACATTGGTACGAATGTTCGGGACATTATAAATAAAAGGTGAAAAATCGCCATCAATCCCTAATCTACAAAAAAAGATATTCAAGATCAAAGGCCAAAAATATAGGAATAATACGAGGAAAATAACAATACCACACATGAAGGGATTATCAGAAAAACAACAAACACATTAAGATATATTTTATCTAAAACTAAACCTAACAATGAACAAGAAAGAACAAAGAATAATTGTATTTATAAAATCCCTTGTGAATGCGATCAGTTTTATTTAGGGGAGACATCAATTTCATTAAATGTTAGAATAAGTGAACATTAATCTTATATTAAAAATAGAAAATTTGATAGATCTCAAATATGTAAACACACATGGAAAATTAACATAGAGGTCAAAGTTCATGGAATGATTGGCTTTTTTCGGGACACATAATTGTTACGTGTAAATTAAATTTTTAGAGTTGTGAACTTTTCCTAAATTTTGAAAAAAGATCTGTTTTTGAGATATGATTTAAAAAAATAATATTGTACATCGAAAACGTATTTTTGTATATTTTTTTGGACATCTAGTGCCCCGCTATCCAAGAAAAAGTGATAAAAGACGGGAAAAAAATTTTAGTTGAAAAAAATTGAATACCTTACCCATCTATTTTGAAGGCTGAAATTTGGTAAATCATCATATTTTATAGTGTAAAATACGCCTGTAAAATTTAGGCCAAATCGAGAGGGGTAGCCTGATCAACTTTGCATAATTGACGTGGAATTCCCAGTAACTCGATGGCCATAATATCGTCGTACATACTGAACGTAATATTGTTATTTGCATTACAGCGGTAGTGATGTACACTAATTTATATAATGAAGAACACAGATTTTTTAATCGTTATATCCCTGAAACTGTGACACTTGGGTTGCCATACACGCTGCGATAAATCGTAACGATTTAACGGTACCGTTAAAACTCTACAGTTCTCTTCTTATTAATAATCAAGAATTTCCGTGTGTAATTTTCGTTTAATTTTCATTGTTTGTGATAGCTTTGACTGACGACGGCATGTTAGCGGTCATGGGATTAATTTTCGCTTTGAAAAAGATAAAACAGCGGAAATATCGTAGCATCTGGTGTAAAGATTGACTGATGAAAGAAGAAGTTTATTCTCATGTGAATTTGTTAAACGAATTAAAAATATTTCCAAAAGATTGGCATAATTTTCCAAGAACCGATAATGATACTGTTATGAGAAATGCCATTGTATCCATACACGTATCGATAAAATTGCGCAGTTCCTCAGATTCCAATAAATCTATTCAAATTTTTATACTCTTTCGTTTGACGGTACCGTTTTTAAAAAATATAGAAAACTGCGCAGTTTTACCCCATTCACGTGCGATTATCGGTGTTATTTGAACGACACAATTGAATCGTAGCGATTTATCGTAGCGTGTATGGCGTCTTTTAAAGGGAAATAGTAGAGAGAAAATTTTTGTAAATAATCGCATGATCTACAATTTTTGTTGGATGTATTTTTATGGAAAAACAGTTTGGTTGAAAAACGTAAAAAACATATTTGCTACCTTTGAGCTATACTAACTTGTTTTTCGGAAGTGGGATTGATGGGGACTTTCCACATTTCGTTTATAATGGCGTCCCGAACATTCGCGCCAATTTTTAGCACTACGCTAATTTTTTTAACTTCACGCCTATTTTTTGGACTAACTTGATTAAGTTATTAAACTATTGGGGGCCGCTCAAATTATATATTAGGTTATGCAAATCCAACAGATATTTACATTCATTTTAAATCATTTCTGTTGTAGGTTAGTTTATTAACTCTTATACAATGTTTTGGAATCATTTTTGGAAAAGATTTCGAACTGATGGGCGTCACAGCTGCTCAAACTTCATTTCTACTTCACTTACAAAGCTCACTTTACTGTATAACTGGTAAATAGTTTTTATTTTTGTATAATTAACCTTTTTTATTAAATATTTTAATGGACGTCATAAATAGGGTACTGCTTATAATAAATACCTCCAAGCACACCATCATTTCTTTTGATTTAATATAATAATTCCCATACCCCTCTCGATTCGTATCAACGACTGACCTAGTGGAGGTTATTTTACAAAATAAGATGTATTTGATCTTAAAAAAAATGGTTCATAATTTAAAAAGCTCCAGCATTGCCTTATTCATTGATAATTATGGGAGAAGTAGTTGCTTATACGAAGTTTAAAATTACTTTGCTTTGTTTACAAACTATGAAGAAAATTTAAATTGCCTACCTGCTTGGTGGTGGTGATTGGTTGAAACACGTTTAAATTTACGTGACATAAATATGCTTAATTTCAGATAACGAGAACTCAATTGAGATTGCTTCGTCAATTTTATTTTTTGTTGTTGTATTTTCTTTTGATTTTTTTTTACTTTACCTCACCAGTTCAACAGTCCATATCTTGGTATGCTTGTTAGCGCAGTTCGCCCACAAGGTTCTTGCTCTAAACGTCGTTTTATTCAATTGTAGAGTTGAGTCTAATTTTTGACAGGATCCTCATCTATTGTTTGTTCCAATTTATTGACGATCGAGTCTGCTTGAAACTGATCTAGTTAAGTATCAAAATAGTTTCTGTGTATTATTGCTGTCTGAAATGCTTTTGTGGTGTTTCTATTAGACTTAGTCCGCTTTTTGGTAACTTGTGGAGGGTTGATACTATTCTCTGGAACTCTCGTTTTACCCTATTTCAATACTTCTCTGGGTCTGGTTTTCTATAGGTTTTCTTTAGTACACGTTCCAGCAACCATTTTTCTTATTTCTTGATCTTGCTTATTTGTCCAGACGTCAGAGATTGGACCTCTAAAAACCATGCGAATAAGCTGAATTTTACTGATAATATCAATTTTGGAACCTTAAAAAAGTTACAAAAAGGTTTGCCAGCCTAACCCCTGGCTTCGCCCTAAAATTCCCCTTGAAGGGGATGAAAAACGGAAGTCTCGATTTACCAAGCTGAGATCTTCTTCTTCTTCAGCCTGTATGCGTCCGCTGCTGGACATTGGCCTCTTCCATTTGCTTCCATTGAATACTCTTGGCAATTCTCATCCACTGCTTGCCTGCGACTTGTTTGATATCATCTGCCCACCTTCTGTGGTCTGCCTAATCCTCTGCTGTTCTCTTGGTCTCCAGTTTGTTAATGTGTCTAAAGCTGAGATAAGCTGAGTTAATTCTGAATAAAAATGTTTATTAGCACTTTTTGTATATAATAAACTGTTAGACTTAGTATATTAGATCTTAGTATATTAGACTCCAATATGTAGTCAATGAAAATACCTAATAAATTTTATTGAACTCACAAGAATCGTAAAAAGTTTATTTATTGAACAGCTATATAGAAACTGACTTCATTTGCTACATAATACAAAAATTGCACACAAAATCTGTCCTCTTTATCTTTCAAACGCATTTTGATTTTTGCCGATAGGACACTTTGTTTTTACCGTCGAGTTGATACAAATCTTTAAATTTAAAACATTTATTTCGAGCGTGGAAATGACATTCAAAATCGCCGGTCGCGTCAAGCGTTGTTTTAGAGAGAACAGTTCATTCTACGCAAAAAGTGTTAATAAACATTTTTGTTCAAAATTATCTCAGCTACATTTTTTATTTAAAATATTTTTTCTACGGCGTACAGATTATTGGTAAATCGATTTTTTTGCGTTTTTACTTCCATACGAGGGGTATTTTAGGGGAAAGCCCGGGGGTTTAAAATGGTAAACTTGTTTGCATCTTTTTTGAGATCCCAAAATTGATATTCTCTGCAAAATTCAGCTTGTTCGTATGCTTTTTAGGGGTTAAATCGCTGACGACTGGACTTCATTTTCACATATCATAGATAAAACATTTATATATGGTAATAATTTGTATTATAAATTTGTTTATAAATATTTGTATGATAAAATTTATTCTATTATGCTTTTTTAGGTTTTTTTGGAAGTCCGTTATTAAAAAAATATGAATTTCGGACGGTGGCCTTCATAGGTACCACAATATGGTGCGCAGGAATCCTTTTAACCAGTTTTGGTAACTCTTATACTGCCTTTATCTTCACGATATCAGTGTTAACAGGTAAGAGTTGAGTAGAGAGAGAGAGAGAGAGAGAGAGAGAGAGAGAGAGAGAGAGAGATAAAGAGAGAGTGTGGACCAAAAATATGGAAACGCCCAATTATCTCTGTAATAGTACAGATTAGAAAGCTAATAAAATGCATATTTTCAAAAAAAATCTCAGCTCATTTATTAGATACGAACAGGAATTATTAGAATCGAAAATGTTTTTTAAATATTATCTTATCATTAAAAAACAAAAAAAAAAATTAGTTCTTATGTGCTGAAAAGAGCCCGTTAGAGAATTTTCTAGAGGGCGTTTCATTTAAAGTTTCAAAAAAAAGGTGTGTTTAACACTAATTCTCAGGATTGGCACATCTGAAACAAAAAATTATAACGAATTACTTAAAGAGAGACCCCTTTTAATACAAATAACCACTTTTTAGAAAAAAATGTCAAAAAACTAATATTAAGATGCAAAAATTGGTAAAAAGATCGATTTTTTCAGCTTTATTACATTTATTAAATATTTTTTGCATGTTACACATTCATTACAAATATTTGTGCAATGTTGTAAACACATATATTTTCTACATTTAACACATGAATACTTGGTCGGCGGTTCTTTTGTCTGTCGCAGTACCTAACTGTAGCGTCCTCTTTGTTGGCCAATATTACCAGCTAGATGCGGTAGTGAATCTTTAGATTCAACCATTTCTGTAATTCTTAATTTCATTGATTATGGCAAAGAAGAAAGAGTAGCACGAGCACGAAGGTGATTAGCAACTAATTGTCTAGCTAAACTTTGTAAAAAAAATCTTCTGTTGGTTACATTATCGGGATTGTTGCAATGAAAAATGACATTTGCATTAATACCTGCCATATATAGCATCAAATAGAAAGTTACCTTTGGCCATCTCCTGGAATTTCTTGCAGTGATATATGCAGCATACAGCTTGTCCATGGTATCAACACCCACTTTAGCATTCTTATAATCCATTATGATTTCGGGTTTACCTGTTACTTCATCTGTTTTATTACCATAATGAAGACTGGATAACAATAAGACGTTTTTATTTTGCTTGGGTTTGTAGGACACAAAAGTGACATTTTGTCGAAAGCCAAATAAACTACTCTTAACTAACCGTGACTTTGGGGGGTTAACAAACTCAGTTGGTAATTTTGTTTTGTTTTTACGAATTGTACCAACTTACGTCAGCTTTTTCGCGTACAACGACTCTAACGAATTCATACTTGTGAACCAGTTATCGGTAGTAATATTCCTTCATGACCCATATATGGGTTCACATAATCTCAAGACTACCGCATTGCTCACAGCACAAGGACTATCAGGTTGCTGCTCTACATAGACTTCAAGATTTCAAGTAAAGTAACACTTGGCATCAACTAGGGCGAAAATTTTAATCCCATATTTATTTGGTTTATTTGGAATATATTGTCTAAATAAGCAACCCCCTCGAAACGCTTCCAGTTTGTCATCCACTGTTACAAAATGAAAAGGACTGTAAGCAGTTTTGGTGTTGGTAACGAAGGCATCAAATGTTTTCCGTATGAATGCTAAATTGTCCAGCTTCTTTCGTTCTTCTTCGCGAGTTTCAGAATTGTCGAATATTAAGTGCCGTAAAAGAAATTGAAACCTGTTTAGAGACATCTTTAGTGGAAATAACACCATCCCTGTTCCTTGGGTATTGTATAAGTCTCGAAAATTTAATCGACTTGATTTCAAGACGCTGGCTAAGTACAACAATCCAAAGAGTGCTTGAAGCTCGCACATGTCCGTACGTGATGTATCTTTTTGACGAGAATAATTGGCTGCAGTTGAAGCAATTTGCTGATTTGTATATTCGAAAATAATTTTTAACATATCTGTATTAAAAAAGTATTGCAAGATTTCAAGTGGATCTTTTAATATTGTAGTTGAAGTTTATAAATTTATAATAATGAAAATTATATATTTTAATCAAACGCGGACTGTGGAAGGTTAAGGAATCTCTTTTGAATTTTTTATTTAAGATGTACCAATCCTGAGAATTACTGTCCGCCATCGGACACCTTTTTTTTTAATGTTAACTTGGCGCCCTCTAGAAAATTCATGAGAACTAAAATCAAGAAAAGAATTTTGTGTTACTCAAATATAAGATAATAAAAAAAAAAATCATGTTGGTATCTAATAAAGAAGCTGAGAAAATTTTTTAAATAAACATTTTTTTAGCCCTAATCTGTACTAGTGCCTTAAATGGATGGACCGAATTAAATAAAAACAGGAGTACACCTATTTTGCAATATTATTTGAAATTTGATGTTTGCAACGTTGCCAGATTTACCATTTTTCTGATCACATTAATCACTTTGATTTTTAAATACAACTTCCTGTATATTATACCTTTATTGAAATCTCCATTGGAACACCAGTTCAACTGTATACAATACTTTCGATTTTATGTAGTCAGGAACATGCTCAAAGCCTAGAAACGCCTAATCGTCTCAATAAATTTTTTTTATTCAAATTTTCTACAACTAAATTTGAACATAGTAATTAAAAGTTTACTACATTGTTAAATTAGTGTTTACCTAATTAACTGTTCAAAATGTCCTCCATTGTTAATTTGCCTGCATCCTAAACGATGGTAGAATGCGCCTATTACATTTCTACAATTATTTGTCTTAGCTCTGCAATAGTTGCTGGTTTAGTTTTATTAGTTTTACTTTTCAAGTAACTAAATAAAACTAATTTATAAAGTCGATTCAAATCGGGTAAATAAGGAGGCTATTCAATACTACTTAATCTACCAATCGATCGTCCGGTAAATGTCTGATCTAAGTAACGCCGAAAATTTACACCAAGATGAGCTGGAGCTCCATCTTACTGAAACCATCTCTCATTAAAATGATGTGATAGATCACTCCATATCTTAAAAAATATATCTTGTTCTCTTCAGTTACAATTTTATTTATCATTTCCTCACTAAACTAATCTACGGTCGTAGTCATCTTCATTTAATTCTTGCAATAACTGAATTTTGTAGGGTTTAAATGAATTCTTATGTAATTCACGCAAGACTGAAGAATCACCTACATCATGTATTTGTGCATCTCTGCGTGAGGATGTATGAGAATCTTTAATAAAACTCTGCATTAAATCTAAAGTTTTTATAATTTCTAACAGTTTTTGGTCTAACTGTTTGAATGCCATCTTTTACTCGTCCAGTTTCCTCAAAGCGCTTTACAATTTTGTGTACTGTCGCCTTATGGATAGGAGAATGGATTTGGGGAAATATCGTTGAACAAGTTGGCTATTTCACTATAAGATCTTTTTCCATAGTCGTAGCCTATCATTAAAATAGTAATTCGCTCTTTTTCGTTAAGAACCATATTTATTGCAGAGCTTTTAAAAACACAGAAAACAACTGGCAGCTTTAGTTATTGATATAATTTATTTTACAAAACTTTTCCACAAACCTCAAGCTATTGGTAGTTTTATAAATTAATGTCAAAATCACAGCATTATACCATGTGGTCCATATGTATGGAATAAATTTATTTTTAGCGTTATTATGTACTATGTGAAAAAAACCTGTAAACAGTTCGATTTTTATTCTTAAATTGACAATTTACAGTGTGAAAATAATATCCCCCTTCAGCACCCCCTCGAAAATTTTAAATAGCAAGGGAGGTCGTGTGGTATCTTGTCAGAAAGAGATTTTAGTCCTCAGTTCGGCAATATAAAGTTTTTTGAATTTGTGCAATCATAACTAAGAAAATTGATTTTTACAATTAAATTAAATGTTCAACTTGACCACCATTATTCACTTCTTGAAAATAACCGAGGGGATTTTGGAATTCTCATACAATATTTTGTATGACCTCTGAGGTTATGTTGTTGATTTCTTCCGTTATCCCAATCAGCAATATCGCCTAGTCGATTAAAATATACTTTAGAAATAATCGGGTATTTTCGTATCTGTTCTGCTAAACATTAGGGAAAAAACTGAAGATAATAAAATATTAGCCAAAAAGCCAAATAAACAATTGATATGAATCTAGTAGGCTGCTGTCATTTTAAAGTTACTAGAAGACGTGAGTATAATATTTGTGCGCGTATTAAATTTAATTATGGCTCATTTTTCCGAGACTAAAGGAATAGACATTTTAATTATTATGATTGGTTGTGGTAATAAAACAAGAGCTCAAAAGGTGGTTTGTGAAATGTTAATAATGAATACCCTGGTCAACAAGTGTCGCAGTCTACAGTGAGCACAATTGCAAAGAAGTTTCGTTATACTGGAGATGTAAAAAATATTGAAAAACCAGGTAGAAATATTAAATTTATTGATGAAAAAAAGTTAGATGTACTTCTAGAGATTGAGGAAAATCCGCATAAGACAACTTGAGAACTTGCCGCCGTCAATGATGTAAGTAAATCATCTATTTTGAGATATTTTGAGAGTTTTGCATAAAGAAAAATACCACCTTTACAAAATTCAGTTTGTTCAGAAGTTAAATGAAGATGATCCTTCATGATCCTTCAATGATAGAAGGCAAGAATTCTGTGAAATGATGATTGACAGAATGGACGCAGATTTGCAGTCCAAAAAAAAAGTAAGTGTAACAACATCGGTTAAGAAAATATGCTCAAACACGAAAACAGCCAAGACATCTAAACTCCAACCTAATTCAATTAAACTACTCCAAGAAAGACGAAACAGAACAGATCGAACTTCGGACAGCTTTAAAAGTTTAAACAAAAATGTGAAGAAAGAAATCAGGAACGATCATAGAAACTATAATAACAATCTAATAAAAAATATAATACAAGATAACTGCAACATGAAAGTACTCAAAGCAAAAAACTCAAGAGGCACAACAAAAATCATAGAAATAAAAAATGAGAAAAAACGTCACCGTCAGAGACAGAAAGGAAATAAGCGAGGCCATTGAAAAATTCTACACTAAACTATACTCGGTAAATACACAACCACAACAGCGACGTACTCAACGAACAATAATTAACACTGGCTCAGAAGAAATACGGACATAACCGACTATGAAATAAGAATGGCCCTAAATCAACTTAAAACGAATAAATGTCCGGAGAGGATAAGATTACAGTTGAAATGTTGAAAATTGGTGGCAGAAAAATGGAACAGGTATTAAATGTTTTATTTAATAAAGTAATTGATGGAGGAAAGATTCCTCAAGAATGGTACAACTCCGAGGTCATTTTACTATTCAAGAAAGGAAACAGAGCAAATATCGAGAATTACCGACCAATATCCTTGCTATTACATCTGTATAAATTACTAACTAAAATCCTAACCAACCGCCTAACACATAAGCTCGATTTCTATCAACCTATCGAGCAGGCTGGATTCAGAAAACATTTTAATACCATAGACCACTTGCACACCGTAAGAACACTGATAGAAAAATGCACCGAGTATAATGTTCCAATTCATATGGCGTTCGTCGATTTCCATAAAGCATTCGATTCCATCGAATTATGGGCAGTGCTTGAATCTCTAGAAAATGCACGCATAGATTCAAGATACATTAACATAATTAAAAACGTATATGAAAATGCCACCATGCATATAAAGCTGGACGAAAGCACAAAAACTAATCTCATAAGACTACAACGGGGAGTAAGACAAGGAGACACCATCTCTCCCAAACTATTTACCCTTGCTCTAGAAGATATTTTTAAGAAACTGGAATGGAACAATAAGGGTATCAACGTCGACGGATCATACTTAAACGACTTGAGATTCGCAGATGACATAGTTTTAATAGCCGATAATATCCAAGAACTAAATAATATGTTACAACAATTAAATGCAGTTTCAGGAGCGGTAGGCTTAAAAATGAATTACAGCAAAACAAAAATACTGAGCCGAGACCAGACAAATATAACAATACAAAATCATACCATAGAAAATGTCGAACATTATGTATATCTAGGTCATGTTATCAAACTAGGAAAACTACATACTACCTGTTTGTACTACGGCTTGGAGACAGTAGCACTTACCAAAAAATGTGCCAAAAAATTAGAAACAACGCAAAGAGCAATGGAACGAATCATGCTTGGAATATCACTAAGAGACAAGATTAAAAACACCGAGATAAGACGTAGAACGAAGATTAGGGATATTGTGGAAGAAATTGCAAAAATGAAATGGCGCTGGGCAGGTCACGTAGCCCGATATAATGACAACAGGTGGACACGGAGAATTCTAGAATGGAGACCAAGGACGACAACAAGAAGCATGGGAAGACCTCAAAAAAGATGGGTAGATGACATAAGAGCAATGGCAGGCAAACAGTGGATTAGATTGGCGTAAGATAGAGAAAGATGGAAGCAATTGGGAGAGACCTACATTCAGGAGTGGATGGAAAATGGTTGACAAAGAAGAAACAAAATAGTTTTTTCTGATAAAGCGACGTTTCATTTAAACGGGACGGTTAACAAACTGAACTGTAGATATTGGAACAGCGAAAATACTCACTGCGTGTGTGAAACTCACACGCAATATACTGAAAAAATTAACGATTGAGCTGGTATCATTAACAATAAAATTATTGGTCCTAATTTTTTTCAGGGCATAGTGAGATTTATCTAGATTTTTTAAATAACTTTTTAGTGCCTACATTACGAAGATTTTTTCCTAATGTTAATCATTAAAATGAGATAGATCGACCTATTTACTACCAACAAGATGGAGCTCCACCTCATTTTGCACTTATAATAAGAAATTATTTAAACGAGGTTTTTCCCAATAGGTGGATTCGAAGACGTGGAACGATCGAATGGCCGGCTAGATCCCCCGATTTGACTTCTCTCGATTACTTCTTATGGGGTTATTTAAAATCTAAAGTATATTTTAATAGACCAAACAGTATTGCTGATTGAAAAGTTAGGATAACGGAAGAAATTAACAAAATAACTCCCGGAGTCGTACAAAATGTTGCACGATAATTCCAAAATCGCCTCTATTGTCAATAAGTGAATAGTGGTCATTTTGAACATTTAATTTAATTGTAAAGTACATTAAAAAATACATTCTAAATATTTTGTGCCATTAATATCTTCATTAAACCTAAAGTTTTGTGATAGAGACATCAAAATTTTTCATTTTGTGATTTAAAATTTTTGAGTGGGTGCTTATAATTCAAAGGGGGTGATGGAGGGGTATAATATTTTCATACTGTAAATTGTCAATTTAAGAATAAAAATTGACCTTGTTTCAGGTTTTTTTCACATAGTACTTAATAACGCTAAAAATGAATTTATTCCGTACCTATAGACAGCATGGTATATTTACTGATTTTGAAAACGTTGTTTAAAATGATGTTACCTAAAGTTAAATTTAAGACTTATTAATGTTGAACACTATCAGTATTTTTGGAATTCTGTTTGTGCTCCCTGTCGAAAAGTATTCTGTATTTTATACCTCTGTTCATTGCAGTTTTTAACTTATATTTATTAAAATTGACTTAGTTTAGTTTTCTTTTAAAAAAACTGAACGTTTTAAATTTATATGGTTTTATATGGTTCATAAGTTGAGTTTTTACTTCATGTCCATTATTTGTGAGCTATATACCCCTTAAGGTAAATTTTTTCTCTATGAATGTATGCTCATTTGGCTAATTTAAGTTGAACGAATGATGTTTTTAGACTTATAAACGAAACGTCTTCAAATAAAAGATGAAGTAGCAGTATATTTTTTTATTCTCCACCTTTTAACTGATAAACCTCCACTATCATAAAGAAATACATTTTGTATCAAAATTGACTGTCGTCAATATATATATATATATATATATATATATATATATATATATATATATATATATATATATATATATATATATATATATATTGTTGTACTTTTGAATGTCCATTAGCAATAAAAAACCGATATACAAATTTTATTACTTAAATAAAAATTAAAATTATTGATATTTCATAAAGACACGGGCATATAAATTTTCAAACATCCTGTATAAGACAAAATATGTATTTTAAGTTGTTCGAAGAATTGTTCATTAGCCTCAGAGACAAGACTTTCAAATATTATCGATAAGAAATTTAAATAAGTCGGTTATTGTGGAATGGATTTACCCAGAATAAAAGTGTATATAGACAGTGTTTAAACAATAGACCGGGATTTGCGGTGGTTTTTCTCCCCGAAAGATTATATCGGTAAAAGTTTATTAACAAAAGACATTGAATTGAGAAACAGGTATCGTTTGTAGCTATTAGTAAGAAATATTTGTAAAGCAGATAGATTTAGTTAGAATAATTAAAGAATGTTGTTTTCTGGAATTACCCGAATGATGTTTTATAAAGAGAGTTGGTTGGTAACGATATACGTCACAGAGGTGGATGATTTTTATTGGTCAATTTTTGAATGCAATGGAGGTAGTGGTTTTGGCTATGAGATAGGAGAGAGGAAAAAAGTTAGTTAGTCAGTTTTCGTCGCCCAAGAAGGAAGGAGCTTTGTGGTTTGTTTGAAGTCCCGAAGACGTAATTTACCGGGTGTGTTTATTTGCTGTGTAAAAGCTGATCAGTGTGAGGAACGGGGTACAGAGAGATAGAAAAACCAAAGGGTATAAGAATATTAATATCAGACGAAGCCGGAAACATTTGAAGTTATAAACAGGCGCGGAGATTCGCTCAAAAGGAGGCTGCATAGAATTACACGAGTTGTTGGGTTGCAGATACAAGGACAGATAGGAGAAAGGTGTACGTCATCTGGACCACAATAGGAGCAGAAGCAGAGAAAGGTTTTTTTTTATGGCGTGGCCATAGAATTACAACGGCAGACAACGAAAGGTCAGTCAATTTTCATTAGAGCAGGAGTTTGGTTTTCATTTATTAATTAAATAAATTGAATAAATAATAGAGACAGTTAATTTTGCGATCATTTAAAGAAAAAAATTATAAAGAGAGCTTAGTTATAACACATATAAAAAAATCAATGTAAAATAACATTTGGGTCCATGATAGAAAACAACTTCTCATATATTTAAAGTATTATATTGCAAATATTACAGCATTGATTGTCATATAAAATTTCATTAAAATAAAGGACATCTCACATATAGTTCAGTTGAAATTCTGTGTATTTTATTCAGGTCATATTACCTATCCCAATTAGGAAGCCAATTGGAAAATATTTTGAATCCACGATCAAAGGTAAATAGTACAAGTTAAATAGCCTGAGATTGTAATTAATTAATGCTGATTTATTGTGATTAATTGGAGATTAGATCATTTAATAAATATAGACAGGATCTTTTCTAAATAAGCAATAGAATACAATTTAAATAGCATAACATAATATATATATATATATATATATATATATATATATATATATATATATATATATTTGCAGCCATTTTTTGACTGGTAACCTGTTATCAATGTATTCTCCTATTCTTAAATATATGTAAAAATGTGAGTTTTCACTCTCGTATTTGATCTCGTACTATTGTCATGTTTTGTAGGTATTGGACAAGGAATCCTAATGCCGTCCACGTACCTGGCCACAAACTCGTACTTCAAAAAAAGACTGACTCTAGCTGTTAGCATATCAACTACTGGTGCTAGTATTTTTTCTATCGTTTCTCCCAAATTATGTGATATTTTAGTTAGTAAGGTAGGAAGAAAATATACAATTTTAGTGTTATTCGGATTATCTCTTCTGTCGTATGTCGGATGTTTCTTAATGAGGCCCATCCAAAGGAAAAAAGTGGAACATCCTGAAGAATTGACCAAATTGGAAACTAGTCAGGTAAAATTGGTATTTTATTGTATTCCTAGATATAATTGAGAATTAATAAGGAAATTGAGCCCAAAATAGTACCTATTGGTCGTGCAAATTTTGCGATTTATCTCTGCGATAGTGTTAGCTTCAGTAATGACGAGCGTTTTCAAATTCGTTAAATTCGTTTTTTATAACAAGTGGTCGTATTTCGTTTATCATTAAGCCCATTTTTGTAGTCGCTTCTGTTAGTGCTAAATACAGCTCTTGTACAGCATTTTCCGTTCGCCCCACAAAATTGATTTACTACATATTGAACCGGTGGTTGTGATTTGTGAAATACGTATTACTTTTTCTAGAGCCAAATTGAACAATATACATGAGAGAGAAAAGAAACTGAATCCGTACTCTATATTTAATTTCTTTAAGGGTTAGTTTTGTTAAATTTGCAACTGATTTGGTACTCAAAGTCTTTCATTTATTTACAGAGTCGTAGGCTGCCTTGTAGTCTGTAAATGTGTAGTGAGTATATATGCCATATTCCAGTTTTTTTTTCTTAAGTTTGTCTCATGGTTGCAATCTGATTTGGTTTGTCGATTTACCACCTCTGAAGCTAGCCTGATATTTTCCTATTATTCGTTCTGCGTATGGTGCCATACGATGGTATAATATAGTGGAGAATATTTTATACGCTGCAGTTAGGAGCATAATTTCTGTGTGGTTACAGTAGTTATGATGTGCAAAGTTTTCCAATATTAATGATAGTCCTACTGTAGCCTAATTTTACAAATATCATATTCCTTAAAAATGCAGTTAATCGATAAAAAAGGGCAATGTTTAGTTTATCTTTATTCATTTATTTATATTTTTTAGCTTCAATTATTTTTGTTTTTATTAAATTTATAACTTCATTGGATGGAATTTCGAGAAAATATTTCTGTTATTTCGCTGATCATAATTTATTTTCTAGCCAATCTATACTAACGAAGACTCAAGTAACGTTTATAAAGAAACTACTCAGCCAATCAAACGAAACCCAGTACTACTGAAATTAATAAACGTCTTTGACTTGGAGCTGCTCAAAAAACCATCATTTATAATAGCCATATTTTCGCTGGGGGTTTCATTTGCAGCTGAGCTTAACATGGTTTTGATGATGCAATTCGTACTTCCGGAATTGTCCAAATTTAGTCGAACCGATGTAGCTAATATAACTTCAGTACAGTTTATTTTTGACATACTGGGGCGATTGGTGCTCCCATTTGCTTGCCACAGTATTCATGCACCTCCGAAATGGGTCTATGCAGGTGCTCTAATAGCTGCTACAGGAGCTAGGACTAGTAAGTTTGCACATTGATATTAGCTATTCCCCTTAAATCTTATTTTATATTTTATTATGCAGGATGTCATAAAAATAATAGCTGCATAATATCTATAATCAATTAGTTTTCATATCTTAAGGGTGGGTTCACAATTACTTAACATCTTAAGCAATCGATTGTTTTGCTAAGGTACCCAGAAATTAAACATGGATTCTCTAAATTTATTCTGCAACTGCCCTTATATTATATAACAGGTAGGCGGATCGTCGAATTTCTGGCGAACAGTGAAGAGTTTTATTCTAGATGGAGAATAGAAAGCGATATTTCTAGAAGTAGGAATTTTAGAAACCAGTATTTGTTTTTTTAAGTAATAAGGACTGATAGGTTTCTTGGAAATGTGCTGCCCCTGCAGAAAAAGGGAAATCCAGAGCCAGATCCATTACATATTTATGCATTTATATGGATTTGGGAATAATAGAGAGATACAGTGTGATGAAGAAAGACACAGTGTGATAATGAACATTTTTTTCTACTTACTGTCTCAAAAACTCTATACCTGAAAATCTCCAGCTGACTCCCCGAAAAGTTATCAAAAACCAGGCTTACATAACAATTATAAACAAAAGATTTCAAAATTTCATAAAACGTATCCAGGACCGGATGTTTTCTCAGACCATAATCTTTTGCTGGGTGGGTTTAAGCTACACATGAAAAAAGTCTGTAAAAACAAAGTTCAAAAACATAGATCCAGAGGTTAAAAGATAACATCGCCAAAGAAGAAGTCAAAGGAGAACTCAACAACAAAATGAACAACATGGTCAAGGATAATAATCAAGGGAACGTAAGTGTAGATGATTTATAGAATACAATAAAAAATACATGTAATTTAGTAGTAGACTGCAAACTGAAAGTAGGGAGAAGTATAAAGAAGCAATCGTGAATGAGAATGAAAAATAGATAAAAAACAGTAAAAAGACAAAGAAATAGTATAACCATTCTCAGAAGATCAAAGAAGCAAAAGAGTTGTAACTTCAAAACCAACACATTGAAATATAATTTCTAAAACATAAACATGACATTTTTAACCTACATAAGAACCTACAGATAGCGAATATTCAGTTCAAAGGCTGATCAAAGCCTGGATCCCACAGGGCAGTGTACTGGGACCAATACTGTAGTTATTATACTCTTGTGGCATCACTGTTACGAAAAATGTTAACCATAAAAAATAATAAAGTAAAAAGAAAGTGGAATATAGTTAAATTATGAGTTTTTGCTCAAAAGTTACAATCAAAGCAAGATATTAATATACAAACAAATACTCAAACTAGTATGATCCGATGGTTTTACTAGTAAAAGTAACGTTGGTTGCATTCAAAGAGTCCAAGACCTGTATATCCGCAAGACCTTAATCGGAAACTTTTCTTGGAAACGATTACAGAAGAAATAAAGAAGATTGCAAAGGGTCACGAACAACTTCATGGCCATATGAACAGTGAAGAGTTAGAACTGTTAGATAGTCAAGACCTAGTTAGCAGTCTCAATTGCACCAAACTTTGACGATAATTGCTTGTACGATAAGTGTCAGTTTAAACTCGGCCACATTAGTTCTAAAGTGAATCATTGGGGAAGAACTGAAGTAGATTATGTACTATTATTTCCATACTGTAAGTATCACACTTTTGTTTTTTTTAGTACTTGCTACATACGCCCACTCTTTCACAGCAGCTTATGCTGCGTGTTGCATAATTGGAGCTACAAAAGGTTTGAGAGCCGTCTACCAGTCGGTTATAATTCCAAAGCTAGTCCCCCTGGAAAAATTTGTGGCTGCTAATGGTCTGCAGATGTTTTTTACTGGAGCTGTATCTTTAGCCATTGGTCCTCTCATAGGTAAGACTGTTGTTGTGTAACTGTTCAGTGGAAAACGGGAATCTTTAGTTCTTCCAGTTACTTGTTGCTAAATATTTTGTGAACTTCCCGTGGTTTTAGTAAAAAACTGAAGACCATAGATGAAACAATTTAATACTTCTATGTCAATGTTATAATATAGAAAAAACTTAATTGTTTGTAATAATGCAATTAAAAAATATTACAAATATAACTAATACACATGTTATTACATCGATGATTTGAAACAGAATCAATGCCGGATGAGGGTTGGTTGGGTAGCTATGTACCTTCAAAAATATGCCGTAAAGGGAATTTCATGATCTTCCCTTAGCGACAAGATGTCGCCAAGCCATGCTTGCGCCATGCAAAAGACAACAGGGCCGTCGTCAGGTTACTTAAAGTTTTAACAAAGACAATTGTACGTTTATAGAAAATATGTTCATTATATTGTTTACAGATATTATGGTTAAGGTTTTCATCGGATATATTAGGTATATCTGATGATAACCTTTATTAAGTTATAAGAGGTATGTGTAGTGCATAAGATAGACAAAGATAATGCATAAGATAGCGTGCGAGGTTACCCGTATCGTAAGCGATATAATACGTACGATAAATCTCAAAATTAATTTATTAATCTTTATGATATATGTAATGATTGGTTGATATAAGTGTATCACATATACCTATGTATAAAAAAAATTAATTACTAGAAAACCAGCAAATTTGTTAATAATAGCTCAAATACAAATTTCATACATGAAGTTGTAGACATATAGTGTGAAATTGACTGAAATAAAATAAAAGAAAATATTGGTTTTGAATTACTAGAAAATATCGTCAACTTGGCATGGTTTGATGTAACATCAACTTTCTTTGAAATTAAATATTAAATTTAATATCTTAGTATTTGAAACCATTTATATTTTGAAATTTCTTTTTTTTTGTACCTAACTTCCAGTTAGTTTGAGTAACACAGACCTCCCAATATCTGTTTTTTCAATGGGAATTAAATGTGTATTTTTATATTTACAAAAACTCCCTTTAACCTAAGGTTATTAGCGGAACGGTAAGTCTTTTAAAAGCAAACGTAGTAGTAGGATATTGATAGTGTTGTTTCAGTTTAAAATGTCTTTAAAAGTGTGGGGTAAATGGTATTTAATTCTGTGTAAAACATCTGGAAATCACTTTTGATGCAAGACTCGGAAGGAGAGCATATTTTAAAAATAAAAGACAAGTGCCTTGAATCAAATAAAAAAATGTAGTAGTTGATTGGACGTGACTTAAAATTATCCATTAATAACCGCTCTACAATCAAATCTTCAACGCTGTTCGAAGTTTTGACATACATTAATGGAGTTGTGCCAGTGAATGTAAGATATATATATATATATATATATATATATATATATATATATATATATATATATATATATATATATATATATATATATATTATATATATATATTATATATATATATATATTTGGTTTGGATCAACCGATTTTAACAAAATTAGTGTCATTAGAAAGAGTGTGGATAATTTAATCTACATCTACTATAAAACAATTGCATTTAATCTTAATTGTCATGGGTAGAGGGTACTTTCAAATAGAAAAAATTAAAATTTGTTTTTCTTTAAAATGTTTAATGGAAACACCTATTTATTGTTAATTATAACTGAACTGGATTAAATTCGTAACAAAATGGCAAAACCCGCATGTTGATAGCTTTTGTCAAACTCGAGATATGAATAAAAACGCATAAACATAAGTATAGTATTGACTCACCCTGTATTATAAATTAAATTAAAAAATAAGTCAGTAGGTATTTTCAAATTTTTTTATAGCAGAAGAATCTTAATATTGATATCCATTTTGACCATTGTTATTTCAGATGATTAAAAATAGTTTTTTCGAAACTAAGTAGGCTACGACAATGAATTTGACGGGGAGATCATATTGTTTATTTATTGACAGCAGTCAAAACATTGTTAAGAGGTGTTATATTATAATTCAAATTGAAGATTGCACTTTTTCAATAGATATTAATATTGGTAATATTAGTAATTAATTATCAGTACTAATAATTCAGGATGAGTATATCCAATGCAGAATTGTATGATATGATTGGAGTTTATTTCGAATGTCACCAAAATGCCGCTATTGCCTCATGTATATATTCTGTAAGATATCCTGACAGGAGACATTATGGCAAAGAAGTATTTGAAAGAAAGGCAAGAAGATTAAGAGAAACTGGTAGTTTTCATCGTCCTTGTTTTAAACGACGTAGTAGAGGTATGACCGAAGATAATCAATCAATGTTCTTGCTTTAATTCAACAGAATCCACATATAAGTAGTCGGCAAATCTCTATAGAATTAAAACATACCCAAAACTACTGTTCTAAGGATTTTAAAACATCACAGGTTGGTTTTTCATACTATAAAGTGAACGTTTAGGTCAGAAACTTGGAATTCCCTTTAAACTTTAGATTCAACTGTTATTTTAATATTCCGATAAAAACGGCAACACGGCGCTTTTATCATTTTATCCGTTTCCTAAAAATACTTATGCACGATTTATCTTGTGAAACAATTTTGGATTTTTTAAGATTTTTGAGTTTTAGTAAATGTAGTGGTTTCTTTTTCACCAATATTTGTTGTTCTGTTTTTTAGACTGCATCCTTATCATGTAGTTCTCCACCAAGCTTTACATGAGAGAGATTTTGATGCAAGGCTGCATTACTGCAATTGGATGTTAGGTCTGCTAGAAGAACAACCGGATATCCTGTCAAAGATTTTGTGGACATACGAGGCTACGTTTAATAGTGCGGGTGGTGTTAATCTGCATAATATGCATTATTGGGCTGAAGAAAATCCGCACTGGATACATGAAATGCAGGTTCAAGGTAGATGGAGTCTTAATGTTTGGTGTGGTATAGTTAATGGAAAGATCGTAGGTCCATATTTCTTTGATAGAACTTTAAATGGCGAAACATATTTGAATTTTCTGGAAAATCAGTTGCCTGTTTTATTGGAAGATATTTCCTTACAAACAAGAAGAGATATGATACTACAACATGACGGGTATCCTGCGCACTTTTCCAGACTAGTTCGAGATTATTTGTATGCAAGTTATCCAAATAAATGGATTGGAAGGGGAAGTATATTTTCATGGCCAGCTAGATCTCCAGACTTAACATGTCTGGACTTTTATCTGTGGGGAAGATTGAAGGACTTAGTGTACCAAACTCGACCAAAAACACGAGATGACATGAAACAGCGCATTATAAACGCAATAAATAATATATCAACAGCTGAGATTGAAGCAGCTGTTATGTCTACGCGCGAAAGATTACATCTTTGTGTGTTTAACGATGGAAAACAATTTGAACATTTAATTGGACATTAAGTTTTAATGATCGAGATATTTGTATATTCTTTCACATATTTAATTTTAAGTTATGGGTGAAGGGTGAGTCAATACTATACTTATGTTTATGCGTTTTTATTCATATCTCGAGTTTCACAAAAGCTATCAACATGCGGTTTGTGCCATTTTGTTACGAATTTAATCCAGTTCAGTTATAATTAACAATAAATAGGTGTTTCCATTAAACATTTTAAAGAAAAACAAATTTTAATTTTTTCTATTTGAAAGTACCCTCTACCCATGACAATTAAGATTGAATGCAATTGTTTTATAGTAGATGTAGATTAAATTATCCACACTCTTTCTAATGACACTAATTTCGTTAAAATCGGTTGATCCAAACCAAAGTTATAGGTATTTATCCACAAATACTTTGCCACCCTCCCCCACCCTTTATTTGAAAAAATAAAAAAAAAGTACTTGAACAACTTTGTGCGGAATTTAGCCCTCTTTCTAGTTCACTTATTTAACACTTGGTATAATTGGGCATATTTTACAAAAAACTGGTTTTCAAATTTTTCTTCACAGATTACGCCCCTAGCGGTTAACCCAGAAACTTGAAAGTTATTTCCAGCGATTTTTTTTGGTCACTTTTACTAAGGAATTTTTTCTCCCCAAGTTATAACATGAATAGTTTCTAATATATAGCCGAGCAATCTGCTTATTGGACCACCCGGTACAATAAAAATATCTGTTCATTATGTTTTTCCTTCATTACTGTGTAAAAAACTTATTATATTTGGATGAAATAAACAAATATTGATAGACTAATAAATGATTTATTTTTTAGGTTCCATTCATGATCATTTTAATTCTTATGTACCAGCACTTCACACTTCATCAATCTTGTCTTGTGCGTGTGTGCTGCTTTGGATTTTGGAAGCTATATTTTCTAGAAAAAATGAAAACAATGAATGATAATTTAATGTAGGTTTGTGATTTTTTCTAAATAAATATTGAAAAATGTTACAAAAAATAAAAAGTTTCTGTTGTCTTTGTTAATTTTTTTTTTCAAGGACTTCATTTCAGAACTTACTGAATCGCGTCTTACTGGTTTAAACTGTGAAAATTATTTATACTGGGTTGTCACAGGTCTCTCTTGGTCCTTGCTACAAAAATCAAAGGAGAGTATCGTGACATGGCAACTATGCTGCCTCGATGGCATTACCTAACCTGGGCACCATTTTGCCCTAAAATGACAATATCTTAAAGGTTCCAACAGCCTAAATCGGTCAGCAGCTAGGATGCGAAAGGCAGGTAGGAAATCATTGTATTATTTTCCCAAGCAAATCAGAATGGCAATACAGAATCAGAATTTGGCCTCTAGTCCTCTTCAATGGTCAGTGGGTGCTAAGAATCCCCGGATGGCAAATTAAAATATCTACATGGAATATAAAAACATTATACAAACCAGACAAACTACCCAATGCAGAGAGCGAGCTAAAAAGAATGAACTGGGATATACTAGGCATGAGTAAGATGAGATGGCAACAAAAAGGATCAATAGCTTTTTCTACTCAGGAAGAGAGACACCTCCAAATTGTGATGGAATTCTAGTTACTGCGGCAGTCGCAAAATCCGTTAAGAGGTTTTTACCAAACAGTGATCGATTATTGCTGCTCAAACTAAACGGTCAGTCATTTGATATAGACCAAGTCTATGTACTAACTACGTATAGCGCCGAGGAATAGCTCAAAGAATTTTACCTTGAAATACATGAAAAATAACGACATAAAAATCTTCGCGTGTGACTGCAATGCAAAAACTTGGTTCTAGGAGTGACAGATATACTAGATCCATCCAATTCTGTCAAGAAAACATCCTTGTAATAGCTAACACCTGATTTAAACTCCCTAAAAGACGTCTATATATAAATGGACCACCAAAATCACAATTTTTTTTGTTAAATGGAATGCCCATTTTTTCAATTTATAGTTTTTCTCTGCTGAGCTGATTCCAAAAATCTATAACACGTTGCTGCAAAATTGGTACAAAGTGGAAAAATTCCAAGATACTTACAAAATAATAAATAAAGAATAAAGGTATTAAACACATTAAATGAAATTTCATATTGTTTTACAACGACTTAATAAACACATTTCATTATTTGTAACATTGTATCTAACAGCTTTTCCTTATCCTTATTAGTGATCCAAGCCCCTGAATGATAAAAGTCTGTATTGTTAACGCTTTACAGAAGGTACGTTTACGTGAAAACGATTCAAGCAATTTATCATTTGCAACTTTTGTTACAAAATGTCTAACCGAAAGTGATTAGAATTGAAATATCAATTATGATTGGTATTGGCGATAAGATTCGGACTCAAGTATGAAATTTTTTTCATAAAAGGCAGCCAGATTGTGAACTTATTTCACAATCTACGGTAAGCAGAATAGAGCGAAAATACAAACAATTAGACCATGTGAGGGATCTAGCAAAGCAAGGTAGACCAAAAATTAATGAAAATATTCCATAATCATAATCCACACTGTACAGTGCGAGAAGTATCTAGGGATTTTGGTGTTGGAAAGTCTTCAGTATCAAACGTTTTTAAAAAGGTAAAATACCATCCTTATAAAGTACGTCTTAACCATGAATTGGATGAAGACGACTTTAACCGAAGAACTGAATTATGCGAGTATATGATGAACCAACGAGGTAGATGATTTGTGGAACCAACCTAACAATTTCATTGATAACGTTTTATTTTCGGACGAGGTAACGTTTCATTTGAACGGTCATATTAACCGGCAAAACGCCCATTATTGGTCTGATGAAAATCTACACTGGATGCAAGTGCCCCACACGCAAAAACCACAAAAAACGAACGTATGGGCTGGTATTGTGCGAAATACAATTTTCTTCTTCTTCTTCCTATGCCGTCCCCATTAACGGAGGTTGGCGACCACATTTTTAAAAGCTTCTCTGTCTTTTGCAACGTGGAATAATTCGTCTACAGTCATGTTTGTCCAGTCTCGAATATTTCGCAGCCATGACTAAATATAAAAATATGGACCAAAATACAATTTTGGTCCATATTTTTTTGATGAAAATTTAACTGGGACGTTATATCTAGATTTCCTACAAAATACATTAGTTCCTGATCTGATCTAATTCAGCTTATTACAAATTCCTGCAAGTTCTTCCTTGCACACTGAATTCCACTTCGAAGTTGTACTTGCAAATTAGACTTGTTGTAGATGGGCATTTACATAGTACTGTCCAGTTGATGAAATAAGGTTTGATAACAATTTTTCTTGGCCTTTAGGAATCAATTTTAAAATGTCAGTTGCATCACTTCGCAAACCCTCAGTCAAGAAAGTAGCATTTTCTTCAAAATGGTTGGCCGTCTCTTCAATGTGTTGATTCTTCTTTTGTCCATTCTTTCTTCATTATTGGATCTGGAACTACCTCGCATCTTTCTGCTTTATTTGATAATAGATCTATCACCGGAATCCCATTAGTTATCATAATTTCTATTTTAGTTTCTTTTCCTTTGAAATCATATGATTTTTATACATTTGGTCGATCTGTTGTTTATTATTTTACAAAGACTCTTCAATCATTTTCGAAAATGATTTGAATTCTTGACAAACAGTCTCGAATTTCTTACTGATCGATCTATAAGTTTCTTCTTTATTTACTGGAAAATTTTTTAAATTTCTCATAGGTTTTTTTTTTTAATTTCATTGATTTTTATGATGATTAATTCATCTGCTGTCTGGAATTCGAGTTCCTCTGGGTTCTCTCCATCATTGGTTAGGGATCCCTCTAATCGTTCTCAAAGAACCTTCTCGGAACCGCTAGAACCACTACTTCACGGTAAGATGATTTAACAGCATAGTCAACGCATTTCTGTGTAAGTAGGGTTCTAGGTTTCAATTTTCAATACTGTGAAAGCTGATAGAGAATATTAAAATAACATTAAGAAACCGTGATTTTAGGCAACAATAATACATCAACTATTTACTATGTGACTTTAATGACGAGTAATATTCATAAAACAAATATCATACACGTTTAGGCAAATCTATAATAAAGTATAAATATCATATACCTTAACTACAGTCTTTTTACAGAATCTCTGTTTTCTAAAGAAATACAAAAATATTGTACAAATTGTCCCATTTCGTCTTAAATTTATTAGATAAGTACACAGGAATAGGTTTTTCCAACGATTTATCCCACCGTTCAGATATAACATATCTCTAGCGCTGATCTGGTGTACCATCTTTCTTTATCTTCCCCCATAATATCCTGACCTGAACTCTACAGAACTGGTTTGAGTGCAAATAAAATATGTAATTGAAAAACAATATTAATTTCTAGTTATTTTACAGTGAAAGAGGAATTTGCCACAGTAAGTGTAGGTAACCAGAAGAAACTGTGTGAACATTTTGTTAAGGTCGATCAAAAGTATTTTGAAAATGAACGCTACGTAGACATAATGACTAAATAATTAACAATAAGCAAAATAAAGACAAGGTAGAAAAAATTATCAATCAAGCACATGACAACGGAAGATCAATAATGAGAATATTCCAGTCTTAATAACTCTTGATCCCACAGTTACCAAGACATCACAGAGTATCATCACCATAACTAAAATCTTGTATTGGAACATTGGCGATGAAACAACCTAAATTATTAGCAGGAATTAGGGAAGATTGTGTACTGTTTTCGTGTCTCTTTATTCTTTATTTAGAATTTTTCAATAATCCTTAGACAGTAATATTTAATAATAATCTATAAGATCTACTAAAAAGTTGAGAAAGAATAGGCCGGATTCTTTCAATGTAGAATTGTATATATTTCAGCAACTTGTAGATTAATTAAACTACTAGTGGGACCCGTTTGAACAAATTAGAGCTAGAATGAAATGGCTAGAAACACAAAAATCCGATATCTATATTTGATTTAGACTTTTTTCGTTCGAATGAAACATTAGACTTTGAAAATCGGTTCAATGAAACAACTGTTAGTTTAACTTATTTTAAATGACGCTATCTATATTTTTCAAAAAATATTACTAGGTTGAAGAAATAGTTAACGTAGAAGTAACACGAACAATGAATCCACATAAGAGATTCGTCGACATTAATTATATTAGCCCAAGATAGAGAAGAACTTCAAACGATGGATACCAACTTCAATTGAGAAAAAAAAACAGACAAAGAAATATACACCCAATAGACCTCATCTTTCACTGATATAGAACGTACCAACGAGAAGTGGGGATTTGACAGGTGACAGGTAAATCGTTTAAAATCCTATTCGTGAACAAAACTAATAATATTTATAATTTAAATAAATATTTATATCTAAACACAATAAATAACAGACGTTTGTGCTTCATCGGAAGCCCTTCTTAGAAAGTTCGCTTTGTCGGTCACTTCCTCAACAATACCGTCAATACATGCAACACCATTGATGTTTTGAATATCGTAGAAACCAGTATGGGTCTCGATTTTCACTTTCTTCTCTTTAAAATATCGGATAATGTTCGCCAAGGAGCTACAGCTGTAGAAATTATCTTCTATACTTATGACTTTTATCGTAGGAGCTGCGGAGAAAATAAGGTGGGCGTCTAGGTAGTAAATGCTATTTCCTTTAATATCCAACCTCAGTAGGCTCTGCATAGGCAGCAACTCATTACCTTCGAAGTTCTTGATGGAGTTATTTGCTAAAATTAAAGCTGTAAGACTAGTTAAACCAGAAAAGGTGCCCAGGGAAAATCTGCTGAGCTTGTTGTTTGCTAAATTAAGATAGCTTAGGTCTTTGAGGTTCTTAAATGCACCTATAGGGATGTAACACAAATTGTTATTGTCCAGTTCTAGGTATTCTAAGAAATTTAAACCCGAAAACGAATCATAGTTAATCTTTTTTATTTTGTTTTGAGAAAGAATCAAATTGGTGATAACCACAACATCTTTGAAAGCATAATTTGGAATTTCCGTTAGTTTATTATTGGCCAAAGATAAATAGGTCACTTCAAGATCGCGCACAAAACCTGGGGTTAAATCAGCAATTAAGTTATTCTTCAGATTTATTTCATACACTTGTCTTAACCCTTCAAAAGCCCCCACTGATACGTTGGTAATCATGTTATTTTGAAAATAGATGTTCTGGAGGTTTCCCAAATGCTTGAAAGCAGATGGTTGTATAGCTTGTAACCCGCTGTGCGATATATTTATGGATAACAGGACATTGTCGTGTTTAAATGTTGACGACGAAAAGACCTTTATGTGGCATTTGTAACACTGTAGGTTTTTGTTGCCGTAGTACATATTATCCGGAAAGTCTGTTGAAACATCTTTGCAAACTAGATTTGAAGTGTCGCTGGTATCGACGATGCAAATTGGCTCAGATCTGGACAGCGATATGAGCGTGGCAGAAATGAAGAGGTTGATGATTAGTGCTACATCCATATCTGAAACTAAAGTATAATTGGTTTAATTTAAATTTAAAAATCTCAAATTTTATCATATACACATTATAGGATATCAAATACAAGTAAAAAAGAAAAAAAGGAAAAAGCACAATTTACATATCAAAAAATGGAAAATTAATGTATTTTTGAAGTGTGTAAACAATAACTTATTTCCTAGCTGAGCGCTTTCGGCTTATAAATAGCCAATATATCATTGTTCTATTGTAGCATATTATCTTATATATAGCTTATAATATGCTGCATACCATTAAGACAGGTTTAAAAAGTATGGTCACCTAAGATGGGCCTCTAGTATTTCTTGAAAAGAAAGATAACATCAATTACACCTAATTACCTGTTAATTACAGTGTTTTTACTTTCCATTCTCTATACATATGAGTTAAAACACCCCAGTAAAACATGCCATAAACTAAGTTTTACTATCTTTACCATAAATTTTAAAAATTTTAGAATGTAATTTGTACATAATTTTATATTTTAATGTGTGTTATAAATGTTGAGTGTCAATGCTTTTATAAATAATCTCAACGACTAGTAAGTTACACTGAAGAATTGTGATATTTTTTAAATATTTACATATTTGTCTTATTACAGTGGAAAAAGGAATAAAACCATTCCGAAAGCTAGACAAAAAGTAAAAAGAGTGTTTTTTAACATCCCGGTCAATATTCTGACTGCAACCCTAATAAACTGTGTTGTTTATTTATATCGACAGTCACTAATATCCAGTATTTCTTAAATATATATATATATATATATATATATATATATATATATATATTTATTTATATATATATATATATATATATATTTATTTATTTATATATATATATATTATATATATATATATTTATATATATTTATATATATATATTTATATATATATATATTTATATATATATATATATATATATATATATATTATATATATATGTATATATATATATATATATATATATATATATATATATATATATTATATATATATATATATATATATATATATATATGTTCGGAAAGATTTCCGCGGTTAGTATATTCCGCGATATTATTACTAAAATTAATATCAAACTCACCAGTCTTCCGGGTTGAACCGCGTCGATATCCATTTTGTCGAGCTTTCGGCTTCCTCTCTGATGCCTTCCTCAGGGCTTCCGAGGTCTCAGTCTCCCGAGAACCCAGACACTACTACACTGTTCACTGATCACTGCGCTGTCACTACTGTCACTGAGTATTATCCCAAACAGCACAAGTACGTCCCATGGACGTCCAAAGGATGTACCTCATTAAATGTACGGACATCCCACGGACATCCGTTTACATAATTTGGACGTCCCCGGGACGTCCAATAAGACCTAAATGTTACCAAAAAGTACGTCCCCTGGACGTTCCAGGGATGTTCATGGGGACGTACATAGTACATATACAGAACTTAATACGGACTTATATAGGACCTAAGAAGGATGTATTGGGGACATCTATTGTACGTCCACATGGACTAATATAGCACCTAAATGAGGATGTATACAGGACCTAAAGGGAACTTAAAATTAATAAAATAAAAAGCAAAAATAAATGGGATTTTTATTGTGTACTTATATTACTATATGTATTTAAATTTATAGTATTTTTTAAGCACATTACTCCTACTTACTTTACAAATGTAGCAACACACCACAACCACAAAAATTACCTATAAAAGTCCTATATACCTACTTAATGTCTATAATAATAAATTACCAAACTATAAACTAGTATCGAAAGCAATAAACTAATTCTAATTACAACCACAACCACAATGATTATAATTCGAGAAATAAACGAGATAAATAGAAGCGTCGTTAAAACATAACCACATTCTTCTTTTATCTCCTAATTTTTAAATTTCAGTTCCACTACAGAACAAAATTTTAGAGATACAGCTCTGCTACAGGATAAAGATTTTTCTCTAAAAGGAGCCTCTGTCTGTTTTCGTATAAATTAATGGTATTTAAAACTAAATATAACTTTTTAAAATAAAGTTTAGTAGGAAGTTTATATTTTGTAAAAAATATGCTTAAGTAAAAAAATGACACAGTTAACACCTAGAAAACGTCCCTAATACATCCCTAATGGGACGTCCCTTGGACGACCTTATGGGACGTCTCTGGTATGTCCGACTAGAAATATCCCTTGGTTGTCCCTCGGACGTCCAAAAGAAGTCCCGGGACGTTTGGACCTTAAAACGACATAAAATGGACGTCCCAGGGATGTCCTGTGCTGTCGGGGATATGTATATTTTCTTAGCTCTAGGTTTCATATATATATATATATATATATATATATATATATATATATATATATATATATATATATATATATATATATATATATATATATATAACACTGTTTTTGATGGGTTGGAGTCAATAAAAGGGGCTATTTGTTGACTATTTTTTACTCGAGCTTTCAATAATTGTGATTACAATTTTTATCAAAAGCTTCTAAAAAATACAAAATGTCTTACAAAGTTGAACTAGAAATAACAAATTTTTTGTTAACTCACCAAATAAAATTAGTTTTTTATATAAAACTACTGCTTACATATTAAATACAAAAAATATTAATAAAAAAATGTCTTATTCTAATAAATGTTTCTCTGAAAAATTTTAGATGAAGTTTCTTAAGAAAAAAAAATTGAATTTATAAACAAAAATAGAATAGCTACAACCAGCCTAAATGTCATAAATACTAACTTAAAAATTTTTATTTTTGACATATTGTCAAAAATAAAATTTTGTTTAAAAAATTCTTCTTTGTTTAGTAATATTAAAATTTTATGTAATGAAAGTAATAAATTTAAAAGAACTTTTTTGGAAATGGTTTGTATTAGCAAAAGTGATAATAATTTAAACAAAAGGTCAGAAATTCAATTATATAATTTCTATTTAATTTATGCAGTCAGTAAAATATCACATTTTGAATTTTCCATGTATTTGTTACATTTTTTCGGTCATCTATCAATGGTGAATAAATCTTCTTCTTTTTTGTTACTAAACAAAGAAGAATTTTTTAAACAAAATTTTATTTTTGACAATATGTCAAAAATAAAAATTTTTAAGTTAGTATTTATGACATTTAGGCTGGTTGCAGCTATTCTATTTTTGTTTATAAATTCAATTTTTTTTTTCTTAAGAAACTTCATCTAAAATTTTTCAGAGAAACATTTATTAGAATAAGACATTTTTTTATTAATATTTTTTGTATTTAATATGTAAGCAGTAGTTTTATATAAAAAACTAATTTTATTTGGTGAGTTAACAAAAAATTTTTTATTTCTAGTTCAACTTTGTAAGACATTTTGTATTTTTTAGAAGCTCTTGATAAAAATTGTAATCACAATTGAAAGCTCGAGTAAAAAATAGTCAACAAATAGCCCCTTTTATTGACTCCAACCCATCAAAAACAGTGTTATATTTTTTCCAAGCGAGTCACAAGTACTTCTTTTTTCTTACTCTTATATATATATATATATATATATATATATATATATATATATATTATATATATATATATAATATATATATATATGTATATATATAAGATATATATATATATTGTTATATATATATATATATATATATAATATATATATATATAACAATATTGTGTTGGAATATCGGGTATGCGATCTGTTATTATTAAAAAAAAACTCTTTTCTTTTAATCCTCTATATTTTGCTGATTTTTTGTCAGCTTCATCAGGAGACAACTAAAATATGATTAAAAGTTATATAAAAATCAGTTTAGAATGAAACAATGAATCACTTACAGATTTCGAGTGGAAAGTATTTAAAAAGGTGATTGTACATAATTTGTTCAAAACAGTACTGACAGTATTGGTTAAAAGCACCTAGGTCAATAGTAATTAAATATAAAAACAGAGCAAACAAAAACAACCAAGAAACAATTAAAACACAATAAAATTACACATTCAAAATATACAGGGTGATTGAAAATATAATTAACAGAAAAATTATTTGGCGATCTTAAGAATATTACAGTAGATGTTGCTCAACTGTCCCGTGTCTGCCTTGTAGTTTACTGCATAGTTTTCTCTATTTATATGACACATTTCCAAAAACAATCTTTTTTTGTAATTATTTTCTTGCTGTAGAACCCTGACATTTGAGTAATCAAATTGATAGCCAGTTTTTAAGTGATCAACTGCCGCACATGTATTCTTCCGTTTTGTGCAGTCACTTTTGTGTTGTGTGACCCTTTGTGTTAGCCATTGAGAAGTTGGGCCAACATAACATCTCTGGCAATCCAAACAAGGCAGTTTGTAGATAACATTAGTTTTATTTACAGTTGGTGTCTTGTCTTTTACTTTAGAAAACAGTTGTCGGTTTTGTAATAAATTATATTGGACAATTTTAATGTTAGTAAATTGTTTAAATAAACTAGTCAGAAGATGTTAACTGTTTTATTAATGGTAGTTTTTTATATTGTATTGTTTGTACTGCTCCGATATCACTGGAACCGTCAAATATGTCTAAGTTAAATATCAATTTTTTAAGGATATGTTTTGGATATCCTTTATTTTTAAAGATGTTTAACAGCAAATTTAAGTTTTTGTTTATGAATTTATCATCACTAATAGGCCTTACCTTATTCTTCATTGCAATGACTGTATTAAACTTTTGATGGGTAGGATGATTTGAAAAAAAGTTTAAATATCTTCCAGAGTGTGTTGGCTTTTGATACCTATATATATATATATATATATATATATATATATATATATATATATATATATATATATATATATATATATATATCAGAAATACTGGATATTATTGACTGACGATATAAACAAACAACACAGTTTATTAGGGTTGCAGTCAGAATATTGGCCGTGATGTTAAAAAAAACACTCTTTTGACTTTTTGTAGAGCTTTCGGAATGGTTTTATTCCTTTTTCAAAACACTGTAAAAGAAAATTATGTAAATATTTAAAAAATATCACAAGTCTTCAGTGTAACTTACTAGTCGTTGAGATTATTTTTGTAAGCATTGACACTCAACATTTATACCACACATTAAAATATACAATTATGGACATAATACATTATAAAATTTATTGTAAAAATACTAAAACTTGGTTGATGGCATGTTTTACTGGTGTATATTAACTCATACAGAGAATGGAAAGTACAAACACTATAATTAATATGTAATTAGGTGTAATTGATGTTATCTTTCTTTTCAAGAAATACTAGAGGCCCTTTTTAGGTGACTATACTTTTTAAACCTGTCTTAATATTATGCAACATATTATACATAGAGGTGTAATTTATGTACAGGTAAATATTTATTGTATTTTTGGTGTTTTTCTAGTAAATAACAATAAATGTTGCTTAATTTGTCTATGTCGGACTTTTTGTTGATGCAAGATGTGCTAGATTTTATGAAACACATTTCTAAAAAAAAAACACGTTTTGAATGGTTCTTTTCTTTTGCCAAAATATATATTTATATATAGTTGGAAGTGTGATCTTATGATCTTAGTTAGTTCTCTGCGAATTAGTGTTTTTTACATACTTTTTATATACATGTACAATTACCACATGGTCTTTTGCTGTGCTAAGTTTGAGTTAATTTGTAAACTGTATTTAGGTTCAATTAATTGTTTATACAACATAATCATTTAATGTCCAATGTCGTAAGCTTCTTTACATTTTTAATATTATTGACAGCTACATGTCTTTTTGAGGTAACACACTGATAATTACTTTTCTATTGATGTTTGGTTTTTTATATTGTTCTTTTTAGACGAACTGATGATGCTTTCTGATTAGAAAGCGAAACGTCTTCAATAAATTGATGAAGTAGCCACCTTCTTTGTCTTTTTTCTCTCCAACTTTTGACCGAAAAACCCACCACTTTTCAATATAATTTTAAGTTTACAATGTTTCACTTACGTCAAGTATTTAAGTATCAGTAATAGAAAAGATCATTTGATAACAAAATTACAGAAAATTTTTCTTATTAACCTGTTTCCATTTATTTTTCATTAAAAAACACAAACATGGGTGGTAAAACATGATGGTACGGGTGTCAGAACTTGACCATTTATTGGAGTTGACGTAGCAGATAGAATGAAGAAATACACAGAATACACCACTCAACAAGAAGCTAGTCGAAGGGCTTTTTCGCAATCCAAATTTCTGTGAGAATCCGCCATGTTTTAAATAGTTTATCTGTCAACCTATAAAAACTGAAATTTGTTTACGTATTGAGAAGTGTTGTTTCGTGTGTGTTGTTTAATAGTAAAAAATGAATAATACTGTTATACATATTTTTGTATATACATATACATATACATATTTTAATACCTTAAAAAGTATAGTTATATAAAAAAAAAGTATGTGATAATAGTTAAAAAGAATAATACTGTTATAAATATTTTGTATATACATATATATACATATAATAGAAATCGACTGATTTTCATCTCTATTTTGAAATTAACTCTCAAATTCAATCGCTTTTTATCGTTTTTTTAACGTACTAAAATAGTTTTTGTATGGTAATTTGTTTGTTAAAAAAAAAAACAAATCAATATTTTTGACTTAAGACCTTTTTACATATCAGTACAGAATTATATTAAATTTTATATGGGTGATATTAAATTCTACAGAAAAAAATACAATTCATACAAAACAGATCTAGGTACTTAAATAACATTAGTTTTAATAATTACTTTGTTTCTCAGTGTAACTATAACTTTACTACTGTTTTGAACGACTTCCTCATTACTTTTCTTAGTGTACTAAGTAGTGCAACTGTCATTCTCCCTCCAAAATTTCTGTCCTACGAACATCAAAGGTACCGACAAAGCTCTCGCTTCTTGTTGGGTGGTGTATTGAGCTGGTATAGTAAGCGGTATAATAACCTGATTCACCTGATGGTTATAATATAGGAATGTAAGTCAAGCGGCTGAAGTAGCGGGAGTGTCGGAAGTGCAAATAGTTAGTTCAAAACCGCTAGAGACTGACGCGAGTGCACGTAATCCTAATGCTAATAAAAACGTGGTTAGCTCTATACAGCATAGTCCTTTCAAGGCTAGCTGTCCAGTAGTTTCCACAAGACTCGCCGTCATATAAAACCTGTTTAACAACTTGATTTATAATTCGCTAATTTGGGGATGGAGAGGTGTAATATAGTGGTAACTAGTGGGTTGGTAACCCTATATTAAGGTTCAATAAAGGTTGTCGAGGTCAACAGAAAATATATTCTATTTCGTCTGTGTGATATGTCATGTGGCACATCATAACCATTATTTGTAAAAGCATGTATGTCGACCTTTATAAATATATAAATAGAAATAAATTAGATAAACATTGACAAGTCTCCAATATATTACTTGATATTACAGTAAGAGTTAGATATATAACTTATTGCTAGCTGAACTGAGAGTAAGGATGAAAAAAACTCGAAAGTCGGGCGTTATAAGAACGGTGTACATACAAAAACTGAAACAAAGCAACGTAAAACAACAAATGCAAGAAGAAATAAACACAAAATTTCACGACATTGCAACACATAATAGGAAAGATATTGATACAATGTGGAACGAGATCAAAGATGTATTAGTAACAACAACAATAAGCAACATCAAACAGGAAAGACAAATAAAACAACCATGGATGACACATCAGATTTTAGAGAGAAGAGAGTTTAAGAATAAAGACACAAAAAAAAAGTACAAGGACAAAAAGGTACCTACTTAAAGAAATAAAATTAGCAAAAGAATCCTGGCTGTTAGAGAAATGCTTAGAAATAGATATCCTACAGAAAAAGCATGATATATTCAATATGCACAGGAATATCAAAGAAATGGCAGGAATATATAGAACACCAATGCCCACTGCACTGTTTGATAAAGATGAAAACATACTATTCAATACGTAGGAAAAACTGGACAGATTGCAAAAATATATAGCAGAACTGTTCAGTGAAAACCAACACATTGAAGTATATGACAACGTCGAGAATGGACCAACAATAACAAAATCAGAAGTAAGATCTGCCATAAGTCGTTTAAAAAAACAACAAAGCTCCAGGACCTGATAGAATATATGCTGAGGTATTGAAATTGATAGAAGACAATCAACTGACATTATGACATAATTATTTAACCGTATATATGAAACAGGAACTTTACCAAAAGATTGGTACATGTCCATATTTATACCACTGCCAAAAAAAAAACAAATACTAAGAAATGTGAAGAACATCGAATCATTAGCCTCATAAAACACTCACTTAAAATTTTCTTAAACATCATCCATGCTCGCATATACAAGAAATTGGAGGAGGGTATTGCTGATGTACAATTTGGATTTCGCAGCGGTCTTGGCACAAGTGAAGCACTTTTTAGCATACAAGTATTGATACAACGAGCAAGAGATATTAATACAGATGTCTTTGCCTGTTCCATTGACTTCGAAAGGCATTTGCCAAAGTACAGCATGAGAGGCTTATTGAAACTTTGCGAATAACAAACATCGATGACAAGGATATAAGAATAATAGCCAATCTCTATAGTAAACAAGTAGCTAAGATTCGAATAGACCATCAATTATCCGATGTAGTCCTAATACAAAGAGGAGTACGACAAGGTTGCATACTCTCGCTTTTGCTGTTTAATGCGTACTCTGAACATCTATTTAGAGAAGCTTTGGGAGAAACGGCTGATGGCGTGATTGTTAACCGTGAAGTAATAAATAATCTAAGATATGCAGATGACACTGTCCTTGTTGCGGATAGTGCTGAAGGATTACAAAGACTTATAGATCAAGTAGTTCACATCGGTAGAAAACATGGAATGAAACTTAATAATAAGAAGACGAAAATTATGATCATAAACAAAAACCAAGATACAGATGCAAAGTTTATGGCAGACAATGAGGTATTGGATAGAACAGAAAAAATAACATACCTAGGATGCAACATCACAGACAGCTGGAATCAAGTTTATGGCAGACAATGAGGTATTGGATAAAACAGAAAAAATAACATACCTAGGATGCAACATCACAGACAGCTGGGATCACTTATAGGAGATTAAATGTAGGATCGAAAAAGCAAGGAGTGCCTTCCAACAGATGAAGAAAGTTCTCTGTTATTTAACCTTGAACTTACATCTCCGACTCAAAATCCTTAATTGTTATGTGTTTTCTGTTCTTATGTATGGAGCAGAGACATGGACACTCACTGATGCGTCTTGCAGACAGTTGCACTCTTTCTACATGTGGGTGCTATCGTCGCATGCTCAGAACATCATATGTACATCATTAGAAGGAAAAATAGAAGGAAATAGAGGACCAGGACGCCGCCGAATATCCTAGCTTGGGAATTTGAGACAGTGGACAGATATGACCACCACAGACCTATTTCGAACAGCTGCTAATAAAATACGATGGGCCATTGTAGTAGCCAACATCCATAGAGGATAGGCACTAGCAGAAGAAGAAGAGTTAGAGGAAAATAGTATCAATTGACCATGTTAGTTATTCGGTTTTTAATTCCTATTAAGTTATAAGTCTTTTTCTTCAAAAGTCTGTTTCTACTTTTCTTACCTTTGTATCGACTATTCATTATTAGCATACACTAAGGGATGTTATGTTGAAATTTCTATTAGCACTCAATAGAAAGATAAGAGCTGAGTCCGGATGAATCGTACTTTCACATGAAATTTAGTATTCCCCACTTCACCTGCCTACCACTAGTTATTACACCGTCACTCATATATTTTACAATTTGTGTTCACCACAGAGCTTCTTCAAGTCTATTATATCCTTTTTCAATATAATAAAATTATATATATATATATATATATATATATATATATATATATATATATATATATATATATATATACATACAAGGCAACGCTTTGACTTACCACAGCACAGTATTACTTTTTCTCTATTGTAAATCGCTGTACTTAAACTGAATTGTAATTCCTAAAATCAGGAAATACAAACTGTGTTTTCATTGCGAAGGTCACTACTTACTTCAAAATCAGTATCTTGGAATTTATGGTATAATTTGACCAATTTTTTAAATTGGTCCTTATGCACGTGCTTTTGTAGGTGTTAATAATAGTGCAGTAAATATGTTAAATTTCTGCGTTTAGCTGTATAGGTATCCCAGTATTTTTTAAAAGTATTAAGAAAAAACAAAGTATAAAACATGCCTTTTATAAAATGGTACCTAAATGTTTAAATGGACTATATATAAAGTGATCAGGTAAAGACAATACTTTACAAAATTGTACTAAACAAAAATAGAAATAAGTAAAAAGTACGTTATTTTGCTTATATAAAATATTAGACGAATGCTGCATAAAAACAAAAAACGCAAGAACTCCATATATATTATCTGAATTCAAAAAATCATGAAAACTCTATAGTGGTAAAAGAAGTAAAACAAGAGTTCTACAGGAATAAAATCAAGAAAAAAAGAAGAGCAAGAACACCGAATTGGAGGAACCAGAAAATCAGTGACATCGCATATCTTGAAGTCGTTTCAAACAATAAGGCAGAGTGAGTATATATTGGTCAAATTAAAGAACAATAATGGCAACGATACTTAAACAATTGATAACGGAATGGCGTCCTCTATTGGTAGAACAAACAATAGAATAAGAGGAAAAATATGCAAAGGAACAGATAGAAATAGTGTAGTTATTGCTTTGAAAAAAGCAATCAAAACACTAAAGAACAAAAAATTAGGTTTCGATGAAATACCAAATAAACTGAATAAAAAAATTATCGGGGGCATTATTCTACATGATACCTAAAATGTCTGACAGAGAAATGAATGTAGAAGATTTATCTTTCGTATGGATGCAAATATTATTATCCATACACAAGAAAGAAAATATAAAAATATGTGAGGAATTAGTGGAATATCATCTATGAGCAAAACTTTGCCTTTAGCAAGATATGGGTGGATTAAATAGCTCAGTAAGTATTAGTACCGGACCCAAGACCCAAAAAAGGAGGAAGGTTGGGCGACAGGCTAGTAACCTATCCCCTGAAAAAACAATTACTACGAAACCCGAAAACAAGCCTCGGAATGGACGAATATTAAGGCACGGATCTATCTTTGAATAGACCCGGAACGTTAAGCGCCTTGTTCAGTAAATTGAAAAGATACATGATTGGAGTGGCAGCAATTCAGGAAACAAGATGGCTAGGGAAGGATATCCGGGACAAGAAAACACACACCATCTTGACAAGTGGTTTAGATACAGTGCAGTTGTATTTATAGTCAATAATAAACTAAAACACCTTATAAAAGATTTTCAAGCAGTTAATGAACGAATTTGTAGGATATGAATAAAGACTCGCTTCTTCAACTTAACCATCAAAAACATTCATTGTCCAACGAATGAACAAGATGAAGACACCAAAGTAGCTTTTTACCAATTAGTAGAGCAAACACATGACTTAACATAAAAAAACATAGACATCAAACTAGTAATAGGTGTCACAAACGCAAAGTTAGGAACTAAAAAAGAATACATCGGCATAATTGGGAGGCATCGTCTATATAGAGATACGAATGGAAACGGACAATATCTTATTGACTTAGGAGCTAGGAAAAGCATGATCATAAGTTTTACCATATTTCCCACAAAAACATACACAAAGGCATCTGGATATCCCCTGGAGGGGGTTGTTGTAAACCGTATACGAGTTCTTTCCCATATCAGTTGGTTCAACATTAGATTGATAAGAAAATTAAATTTTAGAGAACAAAAATAAAAATGCAGCGTAAATTTTAGAAGTTTTAATGCATTGAACAACATTTTTGAATTTCCTAATTCTAGAAAATATTTTATAAGGTAATGAAAACTAATGATTAAACATAATAATAAATTTTAAAAAAACGCATATATATATATATATATATATATATATATATATATATATATATATGTATATATAAATATATATATAAATATAAATATATATATATATATATATATATGTATATATAAATATACATATATAAATATATATTGTTACGAACATGCATTTAGCGTGGATTACCTAACGGTCGCATCTCGAAGCACCGAGAGTTTCGGCGATATTTCGAGCGCTGTAAAATTCCATTCGTCAAATAACGAATTAGAGGTGGGACTATTCTCGAATATTCTCGAACATAATACTTTGGTATATATATGTAACGAAATTAGGATTTAAGTTAGTTGATAAGAGAATACCGAACTGTAAAGTTATAAATAAATATATTTATATAAATTCGAACTGCTCGTTTTATTTAAAAACGGTACAATTGGTGTCAGGTGTGAGGACAATTGATTCATTTAAAAATAAATCCAACAGTGGAAAAAAGAGACTTTTGAACTTTTGAAAAGTATTGTTTGTCGGGAACATCCGCGTAGTTCGGTAGTGATCGTTGTACGAAAGAACATTTAAAAAGTACGTGTGTGCCTGATCGAAGATGCTGTTAGTAGAACTTTCAGTGAAACAGTTGCGTGAGCAACTAGAAGAGCGCGATGAAGACTGCAGCGGGTCCAAGAAGATACTCCAAGAACGACTGAAGACTGTTCTCAACAAGAATGGAGAAGACCCAGAGACATTCCAGTTCCAGTCAGCAGAAGAAGCAGTTTTAACGAAAATAAAAAATGTGTCGGAAATGATTGAAGAGACTTCTAAAAAAATTGAAGAATCTTCTAGAAAAAATGATGATAAATTCGAGAACGTTTCCAAAAGATTCGATGAAACTTCTCAAATTATTAAAGAAACAGCCAGGCAAAACGACGAGAAATTTGAAAATATGTCTAGAAGATTCGACGAAGTATGTATTCAGAATAGTGAGAAGTTTGAAGAAGTCTCTAAAACATTCGATAAAGTAGAACAGAAAATCAAACAGTTAGAGAGCATGATAACTAACACGAAAGTGCTACCACCAATTAATACGGTAGCTTTAGATCCGGTAATAAAAGAAGCACCGAGAGACGAAACGACACATCATATGAGATTCAAATTGCCACCATTTGATGGAAAGTCCTCTTGGTCTATATACCTTAGACAATTTGAAGCTATTGCGACAGCCAATCATTGGACAGAACAAGAAAAAGCTGTTTCCTTGACTGCTGCTTTACGAGGTGATGCTGCAGATATCCTAAGATCGATTCCTAAGGGTCAAGAAAAATGTTACCAGACCTTGTTTACTCGACTAGACAAACGTTACGGAGATGCCCATCTACAACAAGTCTACAAAGTACAAATAAGAAGTAGAATTCAACGAGCGAGTGAGAGTTTGCAAGAATTTGAAGCAGATATTGCTCGTATAGCGCTGTTGGCCTATCCAGAGGTACCAGACAACATTTTGGAAGAAATTGCTGTAGATGCCTTCGTCAATGGGTTGAGAGACAGTGAACTACAGAAAGCTTTACGACTAGCAAGACCGAAAGTTTTAGATGAAGCGCTCGCCATTGCCTTGGAACATGAGATAGCTAGTCGAGTTTCACGGAGCTATCCAGTACGAACCTCTGAAGAAAGTGACGAACGAAACGATAAACGTCTAGAGGAAATCGTACGGAAAGTAGTGCGTAACATGATGCCGAAGAAACGTAAACCCAGATGTTGGAATGGTAACAACGAAGGTCACATTCGCCACAAAGTGCAAGAAAATAATACAACAGTCAGAAAGCTAGAACAGATCGAGCACTGGGCTGGAAAAAGTCATTCAAATGCTGATGTTCAGTTAAGACGGCCATACAGTGCAAATCGTAATCATTGTCTTGAATTAGAAGAACGATTTTGCCCCATTAGGCGAACCACCGTTATTAATGACCAATGGCAGCCTCAACAGCTACAAGACGCCCAAGCAGATGATCCATGTATAAAAAGAGTATTGGATTGGGTGCGTCGAAGTGAAAGACCTTCTTGGCAAGACATTAGTGCATGCAGTCCCGAAGTCAAGTGTTACTGGAGCCAATGGTATTGCCTAGTGCTGAAAGATGATCTTCTGTATAGAACCTTTGAGAACGATGATGGTACAGAAACTAAGCTTCAGTTGGTTGTACCTAAAAGTAAAGTGTCAGAAGTATTGCGTCAGTTGCATGACAGTGCATCAGGTGGACACTTTGGTATTACGAAGACTCTGCAAAAGGTTCGAGAACGGTTCTATTGGGTGAACTGTAAAGATGATGTAAGAAGATGGTGCCGGAAATGTGAACTGTGTGCAACCAGTAATGGCCCAGTTGGTAAAAAGAGGGCACCCATGAAACAGTACAATGTTGGTAGTCCTATGGAACGAGTAGCAATCGATATTGCAGGTCCACTTCCAGAGACAAATGATGGAAATAAATATATCCTGGTAGCCATGGATTATTTTACGAAATGGACTGAGGCCTATGCGCTAACAAATCAAGAAGCTGCTACCGTTGCAGAGGTACTGGTTAAAGAATTCTTTAGCCGATTTGGTGTTCCCTTGGAGATCCACTCCGACCAAGGGCGAAACTTCGAGTCAAACCTTTTCCAAAACGTTTGTAAATTGATTGGCGTCAATAAGGCCAGAACGACACCCCTTCATCCTCAATCAGATGGAATGGTCGAGAGAATGAACCGAACGATGGGTAAACACCTGTCCAAAGTTGTATCAGAACATCAAAGAGATTGGGACCAGCACATTCATTTATTCCTAATGGCCTACCGCTCGGCCGTGAATGAAACTACAGGCCAGACTCCAACCTGCCTGATGTTAGGTCGTGAAGTTCGTTTGCCCTGCGACCTAGAGTTTGGCTGCAGACCTTCCGAAGAACATGTTGCAAGCGAAGATTATGTCGATCGTCTGAAGTTAAGAATGAACAGCATTCATGAACTTGCCCGACAACACATCCAGTTAGCCAGTGATAGAATGAAAGATCAATACGATTCTCGATGCAAGAATGAAAGCTATGAAGTAGGTGATCTTGTTTGGCTTTATAATCCACAACGTCGTCGTGGCTTGTCTCCTAAACTGCAAAGACAATGGGAGGGTCCGTATGAAATTAAAAAGAGAATAAATGACGTAATATACCGAATTAGAAAATTGCCGAAAGGTAAACCAAAAGTAGTTCACATAAATCGTCTTGCACCTTATGCTGGCTCAAACGAAACCGAAGAAGTCCGAACCCTTCAACATGAGATCAAAGATGATCGGCGACCAAGCTTTAATGAGTTTATGTCAAATTACGCAGAGAAAAAGAGTGCTAGATTCGGCGTGACGACAGAAGTTCAGCAGGATCTTTTTAGTGTTCCGCATAACGTCACTCTAGCCCACTGTGTTGCCCAAGATCTTAAGATGACTAAGTTAAAAGTTAAAAAGACCAGTTAAAAAACCAGCAGCCTAAAGTTGGAAGAGTGCTGAGATTAGAAGATGGTTCTCGATCTTTGTTGTATATGGTGACCAGAAAGTCGTATACAGACAGGGCAAGCTACGAGGATATATGGCGTGCTCTGACTAATTTGAAGAAAATCGTCTGCAATTACGACATTAAGAACTTGGCTTTACCCAAGATAGGCCATGCACTAGATAATCTGGATTGGAAGATTGTCAGAAGTATGCTTGAAGTGATTTTCCGAGAAACCGGTGTAAGAATTACTGTGTGTTGCATTAATCCGAAGAGATCGTGTCCTTCAAAGACAGTAGACTGTTATTTCTTTCTGAGGGGTTCATGCAGAGCTGGAGAGTCCTGCAGATTCCGCCATCCTGAGCCTATAGATAGAGTTCCTGATCGGGACGTTCAGATCTAAGAGGGGAGCAGTGTTACGAACATGCATTTAGTGTGGATTACCTAACGGTCGCATCTCGAAGCACCGAGAGTTTCGGCGATATTTCGAGCGCTGTAAAATTCCATTCGTCAAATAACGAATTAGAGGTGGGACTATTCTCGAATATTCTCGAACATAATACTTTGGTATATATATGTAACGAAATTAGGATTTAAGTTAGTTGATAAGAAAATACCGAACTGTAAAGTTATAAATAAATATATTTATATAAATTCGAACTGCTCGTTTTATTTAAAAAACGGTACAATATATATATATATATATATATATATATATATATATATATATATATATATGTATATATATATATATATGTATATATATATATATATATATATATATATAAATATAAATATATATATAAATATATATATATATATATATATATATATAAATATACATATATAAATATATATATATATATATATATATATATATATATATATATATATATATAATATTATATATATATATATATATATATATATATATATATATATATATATATATAACTTCTAAGTGGAGCATAGAACTTCAGTGAAAACGCGCCATCGGGTTCTATTTTGCGCTAAGGCCTTCACCTCATTCCAAGAGTTTCCTTGGCCTCTTATCTCGTCCATGATGGATCTTCTCCAAGTTTGTACTGGGCCACCTCTTTTTCTTTTCCCTTGGAGATTCCACTCTAGGGCAGTCTTTGCGATACTGGAACTATTTTTCGGAGTGTGTGACCGATCCAACCCCACTTTCTGGAGTTAATTTTATTTTCTAACCTCTTTGAGGTATGAGAATCTGCACCGTCCTGTTGGAAGACAAAATCTTCCGTTGAAATTAAACAGTGTTTCATAATCGGTAAAAGAGATTCTTCTAAAATATTCAAATATTTGTCTTTTTTACAATCCCATTGATAGAATGTAACTTTTTCACACCTTTAGACTACATGCTGATCATAACAGATACAGGAAATTTGACTTTTCTCTTCAGACAGTCGGAATGGAAAGTTTCATTTTTCCTGAGAATGGTACGACTCCTACTGTCTCCAACACACACTTCAAATCTGGACTCATCACTTCATTGTATTGAATCCCCTTGCGACTCAGTCCAATCTTTATGCTCTTTTGACCATCTTCTTCTATTTTTCTTTTATTGTAATGTTAAAAGTTTATTTTTCTTAGCCTAAAATAAAATTAAATTTATTAAAAATAATTCGTACTAATTTTTTTAACTATAAAACTTACTTTGTAAGTATCAAATCCTAATTTGTTGCCCTCTCGGTGACACGTTGATTTAGAAACGTGTTTTCCATAACGTCACTCTATAAAACGCTTAACTCCATATAATTTGCTCGTCTATTTTTCACTATAATGCGTCTTAATGCCCTTCGATCTGTTTCGGTTATTTTACTTTTTCATTCATTTCTAGGTTTTGTGCCGACCGAACCTGTAGTTTTATATCTTCTGACTATATTTCTTACACTATTGCGTGACAATTGCAAAATTTTCGCGACTTCCGAATTGGATTTTCCAGAATTTAATAATGATTGATCAAATTTTCTCATCGACAACTTTACTTCGATCCATTGTACAATCCACAAACGGGAAATGCTAAAAGCTTTACAATACTACAAAATACATTTGACATTAACTGACAATATTATTGTTTTGATGTCATTTTTCCATAGCTACCTCTGGATTTAACGTAATTATGAAAAAATCAACGTATTTTGACATAAGTGAATGCAAAGTCATGGCTTATTGAAATTTTTTTTTATTGTTGAAAATAAATAAAAAACTATAAGGGTAATGTTTTTAATAAATATTAATAAAAATGCCATATTAATTAATATGGAAACTTATAAAAACATGCAGAGCATAATTTGTTTATGGTAATCGACTTAAAATGCAAATTCCATAGGTGGCCAACTGATATGGGAAGGGAATCGTAGACCACGTCTTGATAGAAAAGCGATCAGCAACAATCATTCTAGACGTAAAAAGTAGACGAGGTGCATGCTGCGGCTCAGACCACCTACTAGTTCAGATACACTTCAGATGTGGCATCAGTCGACATGCAAAAGGAATCAACCAAGAAAAGAAATTCTAGACCTGGGAAAACTGAAAAGATCCGAAACCCAAAAAGAAATTTAAATAAAAAGTAAACGGAAGTAAAAGTAAAAAGTAAACGGTAAAAGGAACGCTGACTGAATATAAAGACAATAAAGAAAGATCATTAGAAGGCCAGTGGAATCTGATAAGTAGAACCACATTAACTGCAGCAAAATCAATGCTAGGAACAAAAGAAAAAGAAAAGATAACCAATTTTTTATGATGATGGTTTTATGATGAGTTTAAGGCGGCAATTGAAGGACGAAATGAAGCTCATAGAATATATTCGACTAACGAATTAAATATATATATATATATATATATATATATATATATATATATATATAATATATATATATATATATATATATATATATATATATATATATATATATATATATATATATATATATTTATTCGTTATATATATATATATATATATATATATATATATATATATATATATATATTTATATATATATATATATATATATATATATAAATTTAATTTTATATTATCTTATATTATACATTGACAGTACATACATACTTGACAGTAGATCGTGAAGGAGAATTGCTACTGACCATGGGACCAGGGAGGCAAGAGCTCGAATTTGGCTGTAGCGCCGTAGGATGAATTTATAATCTATGAACAAACTGTATGAAAAAATCTGATTAAAATATATAGGAAATGATTGGAGAATAGCAAACAGAGTTTACTACAGGAAAGCCATGTATATATTACACCCGTGCATTAGAACAACACTTCATTTCATCACAAAAAAAAACAATAGCCAAAAAACAATAGACCACTTCATTTAGGATTTATGGAACTCAACAAGTTTGCAACTCAATATATATAACTCAACTATAAGAAGCAAAGAACCATATCTGAGTTCTACAAAATCTAGCAAAAACATTAGAAGCACTATATGAGGAATTCTACAAAAATTCGCACCTTAACTGAAGCCAAATATGGTGATATTGCAATTTGCTGCCCGTACCCCGCAGTAACAATTTTTTTCTGTAGGTTGATACCAAAAAACATGTTTTCATGTGCGATCCTAAAAAAAAGGCAAATTTAAGTTTTTTCCAACAAAAAACTGATGTGTTCGATAGAGCTATTTCATTCTTCTAGCGATCTGCCTCGAAAAACGAGTGAAAGAGACTTCTATACTTGGAGCACACGTACATATCATGTACCAATCGCCTCGTCTTGGTCTCCAGAAGGAACTCTGGCCCTTTGAAGAGCCAAGAAACACCTGCTCAAAGCGTGGCAAGCGGTTATTCAGTCACTAAAATCGACGTTTTTTTTTTCATTTTTTCGCGATTTCACCCGAAAATAGATTAAAAGATACATCTATAGTTGGAGCACACATACCTATTAGGTACCAATCGCTTCGTCTTGGTCCCCAGAATGAACTCTGACCCTTTGAAGAACCAAAAAAAAGCTCAAAGCGTGGCAAACGGTTATTCAGTCCCTAAAATCGAGGTTTTTTTTTCATTTTTTTTCGCGATTTTATCCGAAAATAAATTTAAAGATACCTCTATAGTTGGAGCACACATACATATTAGGTACCAATCGCTTCGTCTTGATCCTCAGAATGAATTCTGTCTCTTTGAAGAACCAAGAAACACCTGCTCAAAGCGTGGCAAGCGGTTATTCAGTCACTAAAATCGACGTTATTTTTTTCATTTTTTCGCGATTTTACCCGAAAATAGATTAAAAGATACCTCTATAGTTGGAGCACACATACATATTAGGTACCAATCGCTTCGTCTTAGTTCGTTCTTCAGTTAAGGTGCGAATTTTTATAGAATTCCTCATATAACAAAGCAGCTAGTAAAATCAGGAACAAAATATGCAGACCATTTAAGCACTATTATTGCGATAGTTGAAACATAAAAAACATCTAATTCTAATTACAAACATATAGTGAATTTCCAAAAAATATAAAATATTTAAAGGAAAATGAAATGGAATTTCTAAGGAAAAGTTGTGGGGCCACAGGACGGAAAGCAGGACTCAAATATCCTATAAAGATTAATTCATCGAGGTGATGGAAAGAAGAAACCTGCAAAATGGAGATTGGTAAGGTAGAAACTGCTAGAGAGAACGGTTGAGAAAAGGATTTCAGTAAAAACTCTGGAAATGCTTGATAGTATTAGTAGTAAAATAAAGGATATCCCATTAAATATATATTTTTATTGGGCGAGTTTTGTATTAACTTGTACGCCGAAAAGAACAAAATTGGAACGTAGAAACAAGCCATAATAAAAAGTGTCTGTCCAGGAACAATAACAGTATTCGATTTTTATCTTAGAGAGAATTGAATTAATGGAAATAATTTAATTAATTCATAATATCACGTGATAAAAATAACGAAGTGCCCTTTTTATATATTTATATACAATATAGAGAATATGTACCTATATGATATAGTGAAACAAGAAAGGATTAAATAAAAAAAAATGTAAACTAGATTAAATTCTACAAATATTAAAAACTCACCATTGATGGAATCCACTAACAAAATACTACTTAGCAATTAAAAAGAGTTCATATGCGTGACAAATTTTATCATCGATTGGCAGTCAAGCAGTGAATTTGTAATCTTCACGCCAATTATTTTTATATTCATCAATAACATCATTATTCTTCGAAGTCAATGAATTATCATAAGCAATTCTTTTAAGGTTGGAATTCCCATCTTTAATATACGAAGAGTTTATTATTTTTAACAATGATTAATTTTTATAACAAAATTTGTATTGCCAATAATAAATAACGCCAAAGGCTATTGTTTACAATAACATTGTAAACAATAATTTATGATTCCACATTAAGAATAAAGCCTTTTCTTCCCTAGTGGAAACAGAAAAAAATTCTTTGATCTAAACGCAGAAGAATCCAATAGAACAAGTTAGTTTCTTTTCCATTTCATCCAAGCTTTTAGAAAAGTTACCAATTGATAGGCTGCAGCTAATTAGGAAGGAGAATCATCTAATCCCGGATCACCAATTTCAGTTTGGCCATGGCTATAGAATTCCCGAATAAGCACAGTGTGTTGAGATTACGTATTCGACGGAAAAATTGAAATATTGCACAGTAGCGTTTTTGAACATAACTCAAGCGTTTTTTTTTTGGCGACCTACCAAGCGAAAATTATATCTGATCGAAAAACAGAAAAAAAGTTTTATATTTTTCGAAAAATCTATCGAATGACATCAAACGTGACACTATACCTAAATTCCCTGTGTGTGACGGCAGGGAACAACTTTGAAATCTTAAATAAAAACCTCATTTTTTATTACAGATTTGGATTCCTCATAAAAAAAAGTAACTTTTATTCGAAACATTTTTGTCGAATTTTTGATAGCTGGCGCTATAATAGGAAAAACAAATTATCCTGATACTCTTGGGCAAATTATGGGAACTGTCTAATAACTCGAGAAATACACAAAAATCTATCGAATGCCACTAAAGACGATCCCACAGCCTCATCCACTGTGGTTGGGCAGAGGGTAAAGAAGTTTTCAAACTAATTTTTGTGAAGAGTTTTTTACGTAAAATCTAAATCTGCAATAAAAACTGTGGGTTTCTCCCTTTCAAAGTTGCCCCTCGTCCCACCATCAAGGAGGTAGACGTGAGCAGGTTCGCCGAGAGGGCGGTAGAGCCGATAGATTTTACCAGGCCCGACGTAAAGTTTCCCGTTTTTTTTCGATTTTTTTTTCATTTTACATTTTACCGGGGCCTGTTTTTTTACTTGTGTGCATAATGTGTTTAATTAAGATTCGGCTATATTTAATAGTCATCCCAACGGCTATTTTACTGGCTTAACAACTAGAGGCCCGAGTTGGATTGCCGATACAGCTAATTTCTAAAACGCATAATAAATCTTGGCGATACTTGGATGGGTGAGACAGAGGACGATAATGGGTCAATTCCAAAAACCGGGGAAGACCAAACAATACTTAGTTCAAGTTAAAAGTGGCCGATGAGGAAGAACGGTTGGCCTTTTATCAATACTTAACCCCTTACCGCATGAATTTTTATTTTTTATCAAAAATAAATTCTCAGATAAGAATTTTAATTCTATTTTTACGTAAACAAATTGAAAACAATCTAGCTACGAGGAAAACTTTATTGACAAAAAAAATTTTGGTGCCAAATATATAACATCATGCAACAATGTAATATTAAAGTCAAACTATTTTGAAGCTTCAGTATACACTATACAGTATGAAACTGCAAATAACAGTTTCTGTCTTTATTAATACACAACGGTATTGTGCATTTTGTGCACAGTGTATATGTTTTCCCTGTACAGCCTGGAAATTTGCATCTTGACCTAGTGCTCTCATCTTTACGTAAAGCCCATCTTTACGGATGTCTTCTGGGAGTATTTCTTTATTAGGTCCCTTTTCTCGTTTGTTCTCGTACATCTGCTGAATGCTACTACTTGACTGTCTTCCTACTCTGTTCTGTTTAATGGGTTTTCCGGCTTTGCATAGAGCATCGGCTATTGCTAGTTTGGTATTCAAAAGGGGTAAATTAAATTTCTTCGCTCTTTTGGCTAATAACCAATAGTTCACGGCTGTCATGTCAATGAAATGAAAAAATATTCGTAAATAATATTTCTTCGACCTGATTTTTATACGATAAAATCCTAACATGGAATCAAGGAGATCTACACCTCCCATGTAGTTGTTGTACAAAGCTAATTAAATACTATGTACACAGTGTACTATACTATAGAGCTGAATCATGGACATTAAACCGGAATACAATAAATCAATTTAACGCGTTTGAAATGTGGACATTTAGAAGATTGTTAAGGATTCCATGGGCAAATAGAGTCACGAATACAGAAGTGTTAAGGAGAATAGGTAGAGAGAGAGAGAGAGAAATGGAAAATACAATAAAAGAAAGGAAATTGCAATATCTCGGACATGTGATGAGAGGCGAAAGATTTAACATCTTGAGACTCATAACTCAAGGAAAAATAGAGGGTAGGAGAGGCGTAGAAAGAAGACGCGTTTCCTGGTTGAAGAACCTGAGAGAGTGGTTTGGTTGCAGCTCAAGGCAATTGTTCAGAGCAGCTGCCTCCAAGGTCAGAATAGCCATAATGATTTTCAACCTTAGTGGTAAACCAACAATGACATATACATTAGTGGTATGCTAGCCAAAGATGCAGTAAATAATGCTATTTTCAAATTAAACAACATACAAATACTCGGTTGCCTTGGAATTACGGGGCTCTAAGGGTCTCACATTAATAGTCACTATAGATACCTACTCTATTAGACTTTCCTCCTATGTATATATTTATAAAGGAGGAAGCAAGAATGGAATATTATAGACTACTAACACACTTGGGTAACATAGTGGTAAAATCAGGACATAACAACTTAATTATTTAAATTCGTGATTCCATATAACTCCACATAATGGCGATGGCGATGAGGGAAAATAATAGTATCACACTTTTATAGGTGTCAGGTCATCGAAAAATACACAGCCACGAAAAAACTGATAAACTTGCTAAAAAAAGCAGGAAGCTGTTCAGAATTATAACAGGCTTCTTTGTGCGAATTATAACATGTGCCAATCAAGCAATAGAAACTTAAGCTGCAGACTGTGTGGCATAGAACCCGAAACAATCAACTATATTTTGCATGACTGTAAGGCACTAGATCTCAGTGCCTTTATAAACAAAGTTGGTGCAGAGCGACTGGTTTATAATAGGCTCCTTCCAAAAAAAAAGATCAATGAATTTATTTATTTACATCATCGCTAAAACGTATTGATCAGGGCATTATAATATAATAATATTTAAAATGGAACGAGCTGATGGTGTTTAAGCAATGTTTATTCTTATTGTTATGTTCATCTGAATAATTTTACCCACTCACGATTCTTTCAGGACGTACCGTTTTAAAATAATTTTTGGGCATGTAATTACAGTGTTGTTCTAGGAATACGTAAAAAAATCTTAATTCAACATTTTGGGTTCTCCTACTATGATTTAATCATAAAAGAAATTCTGAAAACTAACCTTTGTCCAAATCAAGTATTTTTAAGATGTCCTTGTGAAGTCAGTTTTATAATAAATATTTATTCAGTTAACAAGTAGTAGCACTCGAAAGAAATGTTGAGTTACATCATCGGCAGGGATTCATTAGTTACAGAACAATTAAATGGTTAATATAATATATGATTCTCTACAGGTGGGCAGTAAAAAATAAACGATCAGGTAATATTTGCTTCCTACAAAAATGGACTAATATTAATGGTTACCAATCAAAACTAATGAACAACTTGTTGAACAAACAAACGAAGAAACTAATCATAAATATACAACAAGCAGCACGGAAAAAGACCAAACAAATTATAAGAAAAACCAAACTTCAAAATTATCCCATAGAAATTCATGAACTGGTACAAAGAAAATAAACCAGGAAAACATGATAAAAAACGCAGAAAATAAAAATGTATTACACAACCTCACCCACAGTTAAAAAGAGAAATAAGTATATATAATCAAAAATGAATCGATAAACCAATACCTAAACGATCTAACAGATGATCAAACCACTAAATAGTCGCTGTGGAAATATACAAAACAATAAATAGACCAACGCAGGAGCTTCCGCCGATTACAAAAGAGGATGAAACATAGGCACGTGACGGAAAACAAAAAGCAAATCTTCATACTTAGATAATGTATTCCAAAATCATGAAGTGCAAAATAATGATCTAGCCGAAAACTATGATGATAAGAGTACTGGACACGTTGTGAACAATAGTGATCAAGAGATAATAAAACCTACTATTCCTAAAGAAGTAGTCATAGATAATATAAATCTCCAGTTGGTCTGTGTCATTTTAACTGACAAGTATCACGTGTTAGAAACCGAGCAGAGAGACATGTAGCTCCTAAAGTATTAAATTTTATCCAATGTCATCGACCCAGAGTCACAACATAATTTAAATTTGGAATGATGTAAACCCATCTATGGATGTCACAGCCACAACTTTATTGTTAGCTTCAACTACATAACGCACTGAGGATGATTTGATTAGATCGAAAACGTTATGCTACTACATAAATTTTGACGACACTTTTAAAAGTTTTAACTATATGTTTTTACAACAAAATACAATTGTGAAGTGTTTTAACTTCTGTATGTCTTTTTTAAACGATGGTATATAGCTAACTACTGGAATTTTCCCATTAATTTTTATTTTTAAATCCCAAGTAGTTTCCGGGATTTAACTTGATAACTACAGTTAACAGTTAGGAAAAACGCAAATTAGCTAATTAGATTTACCGCAAATCCAAGCTTACTGGAATCTATTGGACGATGTTAGGAATAGCCTTATTATTGCGGCAATACCTCTACAGTTGACCCTTGAAAAACACTGTCTTTTGCACTCTTTATGTAGAGTGAATACGTTGAAATGAAAGTAGACGATTGCATTTCTTTTCAATTCGAACTCCACCATTGTTCTACTCTTTATGTAGAGAAAATATGTTAAAATGAAAATAGACTGCATTTGGAAGTATACAAATATAGAGAATGATCAGGGGACAAAGAGAATAGATGAACAAACTAATAAAAATGAAACACATGCAGAAGGAAACATGGGCAGACTAATTTCGATCCGTATTTGCTAAAAGCGACGATAATGAACCACCAACACCAGAGGTGACGGCAAACGAATAAATAAATATTGAGGAGGAAGAGGTAAAGGGAGTATATATTAAGAAATTAAAAAAAAAACAGAAAATCGCCAAGAGAGCACAGAATACCGAACGAAGTCCTAAAAAACGGAGGACCAGATCTGACCAAACAACTACTAAATCGAATCCAAAAAATAATAGAACAAAATAAAATTCCTCAAGAATGGAGTCAAACATCCTAATACATCCCTCAATAAAGGAAGACAAATCGGAACCTGAAAATTACAGAGAAATTTATTTATGAAACACCACACTAAGTGATAAGTAACCAAAGTGATAACAAGTAAACTAAATGAAATTATAACACTGGTAGAAGAACAAGTATAGACAAGTTCACGAAAGGATTTCAGTACAGTGTTTATGAGAAGCGACGTTGCCGCTTAGGCTGCTAGGCACGTTCATAGTCTGCAGGTGTGATACAGGACCGCGTTGGCCCTCCTGTGCGATAACATTAAACCATGCAATCCTATTAGAAGTAAATGTAACATTATTTACAACTTGAAGATTTTGGAAATTACAAAAAAATTTAATAAAACTATTTTCTTTGAAATCTTTTTTACTAAATTATAAGGGTGTAACAACACCCCAGGAGTCTACTAGGGAAACTGCTACAAAAAAAATTCGTAGCTCCGTATTGGCTACAAATTTAAATTGTTAATTTATATACCGACAGGATATGTACCAACTTGGATCAATTATTACTATTAACAGTCTCAACAATTATTACAAAGAAAAGTGTGTATACACCAAAGAATAAAATTACGCTAATAAAATAATAAAAATTTATGTAGCTTAAACGCTACCTAATAAATAAAGATAAGACTTACAATAACAGTGTCTGGTCTCTTCTTTTCTTCTTGTAGGTTGTCAGCTATCCACATTTCTTTTTCAATTCTGATGACATGCTGTTAATTTTGCCACTGTTCAGAAGAGACATTGGCAAACGCTTCATGGATAAGTTGTTGCCCACGATCTTTTTTAAAGTCATCCAAACCATCTCTATTGGATTAAGCTCACAGTGATAGGGAGGCAATCGTAATAATTCTACACCGTATTTCTCGACTAAAGTTTCGATGTTATACTTGTCGTATATATCTGCATAACTGTTTGCTAAACCCAATAATTCTGACTTTAAATAATATTCTTTATAAAATATATCCTTCTCTCGTAACCATTCTTGAATTTGTTGTTTGTTCCAGGAGCTTCTTGGGAAATTTTGTATGCATGAATGATATAGAGCATTATCTATTACTACCACATTTTTGTCTCTTATGGGAGGTTTGCGATTAGTTTATTTTCAAATCAGTCTTCGAAAGACTCGCCGTTCATTTCGTCATGGTAGTCGCCTGAATCTTTTTTTGCTCAAAATACACATTTTGAATTTGGTAGAAAACCTCTATCAGATCCAACATGTAACAAGACAAATCTCGGACCTCTTTGTTTTGGATCAGTTAGACCAAAGTGATAACTTTGTAGAATTAGTAGTCAAAGCTTTTAAAAATGCATTCTTATAACTGTTCATGGTTAAATCCATCCATACCTTATTTACTGTATGTCCGATATTTACCCTACTTTCATCCAAATAGAAAATATTGTATCCTTGATTTCGATAATTCTGTATTTTTCTAAGAAATTTATGCCTCCAATTTATTATGTCAGGACGTTCCATCATTACTGCTTTCTTTCCTCTTTTTTCGAAACAAACCCCATCTCTCGCAATAGTCGATATAGAGTACTTTTGGAAAATTTAGGCAAATGTTCATGTAAGTTAAAAGCATCCAGGATAGCTTTGATTATGGGAGGTATGTTCTTTAAGAAAAATTCCATGTGAATAAGTCTTCTCAATTGGCTCCTGATATTCTCATCGTAGGTAAACTCCCGATTGGTTTCTTTCTTGGTCCGTTTACGTGGATTTTTCAGAATTTTGGGTAAGTCTCCATTATGATCCAATCCTTCCTGACGAATTTTTCAGACTGTCCTATCGCTAACACCCAGCGCTATACTTGTTGTAGAAACAATTTGTGTTGGAGTCAGATCGGTTTTTGTTGTACATATCAACATATTCAAAATAATTTGTCGTGCATATAAATCTAAGATTTGTCCTTGTCTGAAACTTTTCACCTCTAAATGCTCCATGTTTTTGATACAGTTCATAAAAAAAGTTTTTTGACACAGTACATAAAAAAATAAATTGCACTTATTTTTTGACAAGTTAACGTACTTTCTCGAATGCACACACAAAACAGTTAAACCGTTTCTACAAACTGGAAAACTGCTATAGATATTTGCACTCGTATACCAAAATTTCTACAAACGCCCATAAGCCAGTAAGCTATTCTACGAATTCTACGACTTTCACTTCGGAGGTTATTATCGAAATACAAAATATTAATCAACTACAAAAATTTTTTTGTTAGTAAAAAAATTCTTCTAATAATTAAATTTAATCTGACTCATTCATATCGGCACATAAGATATATTAAACATTTTAAAGTAGAAGACATCAAAATGATATTGCCAATACTTATGAGTTGCAAGGATTTTATTGAAAGATTGTTGTTTTTGTGTTTAAATGACTGCGGACACTAAATCCATTCGCCAATCTTACAATTTGAGGTGTAGTGTGTGTGTGTGTGTGTGTGTGTCTGTAGAGTAATTGTCTTGATACTTAGCAAAGTCGACGTCATTGTCTTTGCTAAGAGACGCTAATTGTATCCGAACGTCTGCGGTCCCTCCGGTGTGTACCGATCACATAAGGATAGAAATTATTTTCATTTATTAATTTTTTTAATAAACGAAAATTTCCACCCAGTTGGGATTCGAACTCACGACCTTTAGGTTAAAAGGCTATTTTACTAAGCTTAACACAAAATGAAACTTGAGTTTATTCAAGCGGAAGAAATGTGGAAACTTAACATCATCTGCTAATAAATGGTTGTTTATCAAAATTTTGAAGTATCCTTTTTCTTGTCTTCTTTTATATATTGCATATTTTTTTAATCTTAGAACACTTAACATGTCTTCGCCTTCTATTTCTTCTGCTAGCAGGTATTTTAACAATAATTGTTATGCTGATCGCTGCAACAAAACCACTTGTTCACTAGATAATGGATAACTCACTATCACTCAAAATCATCGCTTTAGTAAAAACACTCTACTTGCGATCATTCCTTAGCGATCATTGTTCAGTGACGATCGCTCAATGATGATTGCAAGAGACGCCCCAGAAAAAACGTACCTTAAAGCAACAAGAAGCCAAAGCCAACAGATTATCTGGATATCTAAACGACCCTTTGGAGGAAGACAATTTATGAAACCAAGAAATAACCCGAAGAATAAGCAGGGACGTATTGTTATACAGAAAAATGGAGACGAGTAGATTTTATACCTATATTTTTTTTATTTCCGGGAAATATTTTTTCTTTTTATGTATTAAATCTATTGTTATGAAAATTTATAGAAATATTTATAATGGTACATATACATAATTTTGGAGTACTGATGCCGCCGGCAAGTTAGACATATATATATATATATATATATATATATATATATATATATATATATATATATATATATATATATATATATATATAAATATTATTTATCTAGTTATATACTTACAGTAATCTAAGTAGAAGAAAATCTTATTCCCCGTATCTAGCGACGCATTGCCTCAACATGTGTGAGTAGAACTGTTTTGTCGGACAATTTCCTTTAACAGTAATAATCTTTCTTCCTCTTTGAACCAACGTATTATTGGACTCTTCGTGTACTTGAAACAATATATCACCTCGAAGAATATAACCGGAACTCACTAAACTCGTTGCCATATATATTATTAGTAAAATTGTCGGTATTTTGTTCATCGTTTCGAAATTTTTCGTTAAGTTTACTTGTGGTTTTAGTTTACGTCATGTTTCATACACTAGTCAAGCATTTAGTAATTGTTTTATGCTTTGGTAATAATTAAAGGTTGGAGGTTATCGTTAAAAAGGAAATAAATACGAGGGGATAACTAAATATATTTTTATAAGCAATAAAATTAAATAAGCAGACACGATTTAATTATTTTTAAATTTGAGATATTTTTTTATTAAGAAGAAGCCTGAAGACGGATGAGTATTTCAAAGAACTTTTAGTAGAGAATAGAGTAGAATTTTAAGAAAGTGGAAACCAAAACAAAAATAGAGTTGCAATAGTAGGCTCGCCAATACGATTAACAGCAGAAGAAATTAAAAATGTTTGTAAACATGTGAACAGGAACAAAGCACCTGGATTAGGGGATATACCGGTAGAATTGTTTAAGTACGGAACGAACAAGTTATATATATTTTAAGTCTTCGGCAACTATTTCCAGAATGAATAAACACCAATGAAATCCTTGAAGCGGTCCCTGAGGCATGAAGTAGAACAATTTGAAAAATTCTTCAGGAGGACTTTAATAATAATGGAATATTATCCAAAAATTCACTAAACAAACCAAGGGTGAAACAAATCGGCAGTTTACTTACGACAAGATTGCGTGCAGTCACTTGATAGAGAGTTCGTGGAATATATTGACAGTGGAAAGAGATCTAGATTTCTCTAACGCACAGGGCCGCTATCAGCAGGCCACACTGATATGACTCACAACATCGCCCTGTTCTTGCAGGCTGCTTCTTCACAAGGACACAGTCTCTCCAGAAGGAGGATCTTCAGCTTACTCCATGGAGCCCGCTGCACCTGATCTTTCATGTTTGTTTATCTTCTTAGTGACTAGGTACGGTCCCTCCCAGGGCCGTTACAACTTGGAACTAAGGCCTTTTCTTTTCGTTGGTTGGTAGAACCAGACTGTATTACGTTCGTTGAAGCTAACGGGAGTGGATTTCTGATCGAACCTACTCTTCATCTGGTCACTGGTGAGTTGCATCTTATTATTTTCGAAATGGACTTTAACCTTTAGGCCGCTGACATACTCGGTAAGTGCCTCTTAGTTCGTCTCTCTGCCATGTACAAGGTCGATGGGAAGATTTTTCTCTCGACCAGTCAATAGCATTGCTGAAGTGTAACGAGTTCCTTCGTGTTGAGAGCTTCGATAGACTAATAGAAATGGAGGCACTAGTCTGTCCCAGTCTCCTGGTTATTAGTGTTCATGTGCCAATAGGGACAAGTAGTTGTTGATGGTCCAACTATGTCTATCTACAATGCAGTCGGACAGCAAAGTCATTATGGTCATCCAAACTTCCAATTAGAAGAAACGACGTTCTCAAGCAAGACCTCACCTTGTGATTGCTTCTTGATTGGGTAGTGTAACTAATTCTGGCCATTTGGAAAAACAGTCAATAGCAATCATAAAATTTTTATTTCCCCATATTGTTACTGGAAATGGTCCTAGAATGTGGACAGCAACTCGTCCCATGGAGTGTTGTTTGAGTTTTCCGCTAAGTGTCATTTTTTGTCACTTCTTGGATGCACATAGGTTACATCGATATCACAGGTTGTTATTATAACCTATAGTTGTTTTGATGTTTTTGTTTCCAAATTCACGGGTGGCTTACTTGGCCACGATTTTGTAGGCAAATAGCAATGGTTAGTTAAAAATTCTGAGGGTCTTTCTGTTTATATATTATTATATGTTTATGTGTTTATTTATGTATTATGAATAATTGTAGATCATGTGTCTCCGACTTTCTACTAATCCATTAATGTTGGTTTTAAAATCTGACATCGCGGTTTTAATGGCTATATTGGCGTTAAAACACCACGCCTACCAGACGGGTTGGTGTGTGTTCGCAGTATCAAAGGTGGTTAAATCAACTTGATTACCGCCTGCGACTTTGTGGTACCGCACCTGTCAGGAATTGTATTCCTCGGCCATGGGCCACTAATGACACAGCTGCTAACCTGTGTCATGTCCTCAGTTGATCGGTAAATTGGTATTTATTTGGCTAAGATTTATTCGTACCCGTCCTGCATATCTACAGGAACTTCCCTATGAGCCATTGGGACGCGCTGTGTCTGGGTTGAGAACTCCCCAGCTCAGTCTGTCTTGCGCAGAGTACTGAAGGACCCCTACTAAGTTCAGAGTCCCTTCTTTACGCAAGCTGAGACCAACACGGTATTGCATCTATACGACAGTATCACAGAGACGAATGAATCGGTCTATGCTAGGAGTGACGTTGCGGGATCGAATAAGAAACGAAGATCTGCGAAGAAGGACGAGTATTGCTGATGTTGTGGAACGCATAGCGGAACTAAAATGGAATTGGGCAGATCATGTAGCGAGAATGCACGACTCACGATGGACGAGCAAAATTACACATTGGGGACCAAGAGCAGACAAACGTAGTAGAGGAAGACCACCTACACGTTGGGCTAGCGATATCAGGCGTATCACGAAAAATTGGCAACACAGAGCACAAAATCGCAAAGAATGGATGAGTTTAAGGGAGGCCTATGTCCAGCAGTGGACGTGATAAATATAGGCTGGATGATGATGATACTGACTTCTTGTTTTAGTATTGTCAACCAGATCCCCCTACATTCTGCTAATAGGATTGTTACATATATTTCTTCATTAAGATGAGAGCTGCCCCTTTGATTTTCTCTTTTTCCTGTTTTTCTTTTTCTTGATCTTTTAATTTTGGATATGAATCACCTTTTTTGTATAAATATAAGCTTATTTGTGACAGAAGTAATCTAAATCTTGTTAACAATGTAACATGACTTAATCATTTGACGTCAGTATGTAATAACAGTTCACTTTGATCATTGCCGCATTCTTTCCGCAAAATACGTAACTGACGTGAAACATTTTTAGATCTTGTGAATGCTTTGAACATAGCACTCGAGTATGTATAATACAATGATAATCAATAAAACGTGGAATGTCATCATTACCTTTATACATAGCAACGGAGCCACTTTTATTACCATTGTCGGAACCTCATCAGCGGCTATTGATCTATTGGAATAATAGTTAATATATAATTCTTCTGCGATAGACATATCGTCGAAAACCTTTCAAAAAAAATACATAATTGTACAGTGCCAAGATAGTCCGTAGATTCATCAAACTGTAATTATTATACAATGCATTTATCAATGTTTTCATGTAAAATTACTTCAAAATTTTGGCATTCTTTCTGTTGGTTGTCTATACTCAAATCGTGCTAGTAGGAAATCACCGATTTTTTGTACAATATGTTCTATACAGAAAGTAATTTTAATTTTCAAAGTACTTTTCGTTAATATCAAATATTCTCATTATTATCTGGCCTCCAATGTCCACTGCTAAACATAGACCTTTCGCATGCTTTTACAATCTTTTTATGTCATCGGTTCATCTTGTCGAAGGTTGTCCTCTGTTTTATTTTCTTATTATAGTGGGTCTACATTGCAAAATTATTTTTGGCCACCGATAATCAACTGCTCTTGCTACATGACCTGCCCAGTTTCATTTAAGTGTTGATATTCTTTCAACTCGTGATCCTTTGCGTATAGTAGCCTAAATAGTTTGCCCTAGTAGTAATAGATATTATATCAGGTAGAGAAACCGTTATAATTTTTCTCTCCATTGCTCTTTCCACTTTACTCAGTGTTGTTAGATATTTTAACTTAAGACTATTTAAAAATTCTCCATGTACATTGATGATTTTCTCGTTAAAATCTATTATTTTGCAGGTGTATTCTTGCTGTCTCATTGCCGAACGTATCTTTCAATACGAAAGATCCCAGTATCCTCAGTAAGTCCACCACTTATAACCACTACCCCGCCTATAGCCATTTCACTATTCTTAGTAGGATAAAAAGCATGGCGTCCATCAACCAATAATTTACTAAAATGCCAAATAATTTCATAGTAAGTAGGAACAGTGATAAACCTATCTAATTGATCCGTTCATTTCATTGTTGATATTTAAGTGGTAATGTGTTGCATGTGCCACGCTAACTAACAAATTTTCTTAGGAAAGATATTTGAAATCATCGTTTTCAATCCAATACTATATGATTTTTCTGCACTGAAAGTGCTAGATAAGGTAAATGGACACTTTTAATTTTTAATTCTAATTAATAGTATAACATTTGGAACAATGAAGGAGGCCGTAAGCGGAAACCAAAAAATCACTATTTAGCCATTTATGACCACAAGTAGGTAAACAAAATCCACTTTTGACCAGTTTACTTTTCTACTAAAAAAGTCGAAGAAATGGAACAAAAGACAACAAAACTTAAAACTACGAAACCTAAAAAACAAGATCTAGATTCAGGCTAGTAGTGGAGACGATGTTGACTTCATGGAACCAAAACAACAAGCTATTGAAATGTTCGATACCGATGATCTCAAATTGGGAGCCTGTGTGCTTGTCAAATTTAAGTAACTGGGTAAAGATCAACGATAACATAAAAATATGTTGCCAAAATTATAGATATCCTTTCATCCGAAGAGTTGGGGATACAATGTTTCATAAGTCCTAATAAACAGAAAACTGTTTTGTCCTGTAGAAAATGACGTTTGCAGTATAGATAAAGACAATATTTTGGTCAGAGTCAACTTTTTCAATGCTTTTTATTCATTTCTATTGCCAGAAATCCATTTTGTTTTTCGTAGTTCAATAGATATTTAAGTATATACATATCAACTTGTATCTCTATTTTTAACGAGTTTTTGCGTGGCCAAGAATATGTAAAAACAATGGCCAAAAGCAGCGATTTTTGTAGTTCAAAATATCTTCTTCTTTTTATGTAGATATGACTGTCTGGTTTTCAATGTGCCTCCAGTAAGTTGCCTTTCCATCGTTTAGGTGGTCTTCCTATTGGGAAACCATCTCTTGCCGTCTTTACTACTCTATTTTTTGTCATTCGGCTTACATGATCATTCCATTATTATACTCTTCTATTTCTTACCCAGTCCTCGATATTCTCCACCATGTATCTACGACGTATATCTGTACTTCTAGCTCTGTCCCATAGTGTCTTACCATCAATTTTTTTAAGTGTTTTCATCTCTGCTGTTTCTAACTTCCTTTCTGTCCTATCTGTGTCAGGTCGTGTTTCTACCGCGTATGTCATTATTGGTCTAATGACTGTTTTGTAAATTTGCATTCAATTTGAGTATTGAAGTAGTACCGTCGCATGTTCAGGATCCCGTGGACATCACATATATCAAACGAACGTGTGCTACAGACCATGCACTTCTTCCTATGCTGTCCTCGTTAACGGAGGTTGGCGACCACGTTTCTAAAAGTATCTCTGTCTTTTGTAACGTGGATTAATTCGTCTACAGTCATGTTTGTCCACTTTCGAATATTTCGCAGCAATGACTTCCTCTTTCTACCTATTCCCTTTTTGCCATCGACTCTACCCTGCATAAGACTGTATTTGATATTCCTCAGTATGTGTCCAAGGTATGCAGTCTTGCGTACTTATACTGTTCTACCCATCCTTCTCAGCACTTCCTCATTGGTGACCCTGGCAGTCCATGGAATTCTTAACATTCTCCGGTATATCCAAAATTTAAAGGCTTCTAGCTTCTTTTAACTTTAACTTTCACGCTTTTAACTCCATGTTTCTACCCTGTACAATAGTTGGAACCAGACGTAACATTAAATAAACCTCAGTCTCAGCGCAGTATTCAGATTTTTGTCACAGAACAATTGCATTGGACTCCTTGCTACTATCATAAATTTGGTCTTATGGTGATAACGATTTCTCCACCAAATCTTATTCCCTCTTTTCTTTCTCATAAGGCTTTTCTGAATATGACCTGTGAATACACGTTGAAAAGCGTCGGAGACAAGACGCGTCCTTGTCTGACCCCTCTCGCAATCGGTGTATTTGTTTCTATATCGTTCACCTTTACTACCTCATTATGGTTCCGGTATAATAGCCTTGATGAGGTGTCATGTTTGTTGCTGAGTTCTTCCAGTTCCTGACAATTCTTGTTAATCCTTAGTCTTTCTGAGTTCATATTTGATTTTATTCTTGATGGTTTTATATTTATTTCCATCTTCATTTTTGTATTTTCTTTTTTCAGTTATTAGCTTAACTATTTCCGATATCATTTAGTCTTTTTTAGTGGTTTTCTCTTCTTCGCCTAGGACCTCTTTTCCCGCTTTTAGGATGGCTTTTTTCATATCTGCCCATTTCACGCTTCCTTCAGTTAATTTATTTATCTCTGCGTTTAGTTGCTGTTGGCAGTTGTCGTCTTTTAGGTTTTTGATGTTTATTGTGGTAGTTTTTTCTCTGGTTTTCTGAGTTTAATGTTGACGTTTCCTAGTAATAGATTGTGGTCCGTATCTGCATCTCCGCTTGGATATGTTTTTGCACTCCATTTCGAAACCTTTTGTTAATCGTTATAAAATCTATTTGGATTCTGCACCATGCACAAAGAGCGAGAATTGATCAACATCATCAAAATAAGAAAGGTCCAATACTTCAGCCATATGAGAGAACCAAAATATCACTTACTCCGGTGTATCATTTAGGACAAAATCGAAGGAAAACGCTGGGTCGGAAGTAAGCGACTGTCCTGGCTGTGTCTCCGTTCGGAACGCGGAGATAAAAATACGGCCGATGCCAGAATACCCTGCCTGTCGTAAGAGACGACTAATGGGAAGGTAATGAGAGGTAGAGAGCCGTCGTTCGAGGTGTCGGGTTTGTAGAAACGCACTCGGAATGCTTAGTCATCGCTGTCACCGGTTTACACTCCTAGTATCCGAGACGAGCATCTCGTGGGACCACTCTTACTCTCATTCCACAAGAGCCAGGTGAGGTTGAACGAGCTGGGCCTGTATCATGGTACAATGAATACAAGAGGTATGATACATAATGTTCCAAAATCGGTTCGCTTTCGCGCATGACGTAGTAAAGACCGCTTATTCCCGCAACATTTGAATGTAGTTGTATAGTAAAGACTTTAAATTTTAAGTTTTTTTTATATAATTTGGCTAATTTAATTATAGTAATTATAAAGAAATGATAAAATTATGTTATTATGTTTAATCATAAATAAAAATAAACGGTGTTTTAGTACCAGTTGAATGTAAGGATATAGCTTGGGATATTTCTTCCACAGACCATACGGTACGAATTTTTGGGTTTTGCAAACGTTTTAATTGTCTCGGTGTAAAAAGTTTTTCTACTGCCGATTTTATCTGAAGTAGTTCAGCTACTTGTTCATTTAAAAGTTTAATTTTTTTCTTTCGAATTTGCAAGTTCCAAAGCCTCATTGGTAGGATTAGTGTTTACCCTAAAAAATTAAGCACATTAGTCTGCATACTTTTAAATAAGTTTTAGAAAACTACCAAGTTGCTACTGGAATTATTATTAACATACCCTATTGACTTAGATGTTGATGGTACATCTTCAATATTAAGTTGATCTTTGAGTGGACTAAAAATATTTTTATTAAGACTAAAACAAGTAGTGAATTGATGCCAGCTACCATGCATGCAGATAGTTGTAATGCATCTGATGTGAGGTTTATTTATCATTTTCTTAGAAAAATCAGTAAGTAATATCCTTTTAGAATAATGTAAAACATTATAAGCTACTGAAAAGAAAAGTATGCTTTTCCTTTCTAGACATCAAAATTGATTGTTTTATGCATTGATATTTTTTATTTTTCATGACTAATATTATTATTAACATACCCTATTGACTTAGATGTTGATGGTACATCTTCAATATTAAGTTGACTACAATATTCTTCTTGAGCTTGAACTTTGAGTTGACTGAAAAAATAACATATATTTTTATTAAGACTAAAACCAGTAGTGAATTGATGTAAACTACCATCCATGCAGATGGTTGTGATGCATTTGATGTGAGATTTATTTATCATTTTCTTAGAAAGATAGGTAAGTAATTTCCTTTTAAAATAATGTAAAACATTATACCTACTGAAAAGAAAATAATGCTTTTCCTTTCTAAGCATAAAAATTGATTGTTTCATGCATTGATATTTTTTATTTTTCGTGACTAATAATTAATAAAAATAAAGATTTAGACTTACTTCGTTGACTTAAAAGTAGTAAGAAGCTGCTCAACATACTTTTTGGACTCTCTGTGTTCGGATGTTTGTATGCGTTTCTTTTGGTTGATTGAAAGGGTAGCCGATTTTGATTTAGGCAAATACAGACTAGGTAATGCCCCAGGTTTGAGTTTTAGACCCTTTTTAGAAACGTAATTTAAAAGTTCCTGTTGTAGATTTCTTTGGTAATCTTCAGTTTTGAAATGTTTAGAACAAATTCTTGCAATATTACAATTAAACTTATTCTGTCTACAACAAGATATTATCCACAGTTTTCTGGTCAAACTAACTTTAGGGAATGCATGAAACCTAAAGATTTTATCTTGATTGTCACTATTGCAACAAGTACCTGCACTGCACAGCGCATTTTGAAAAAAGTATAAAACCAGATATATAAAATGACAAATAAAAGTTTAGTTTTACAAAAAAATACTATACAGTATAAATAAACAGTAACTCAACACCACAAATACACACAAGTCTCAGTCACAGGCGCGCCTTACTGGTAACTTTTTACGCGCTCGTCTGATATACGGGCGATATTAAATTTTACCCATCAAATTTTTTAAGCCCTGCGAAGTGGATATTTGTATAAAGAGACATAAATATGTCAGCATATATCTAAATTATTTTTATATTATCAAATAGATGACTCTTTAAAATATATTTATTATCTCAACCTGCAATTTGCATCGTCACCATTGATATTCCATATTAATTGTCGAACTTTTGTTTTTATACAAGCCTTGTGAGTGACAGTGAATCAGAATACGCTAAATCTACTATTTACCTATTCACAGTATTTCCTCTGTACAAAATTTTTAAATTTCAACGGATTTGTATACAAAAAGAGTGCTTATATTATTAATATATGTATGAAAACAAAAATAAATATTTCGCCTAAATCCCCAGGAAAAGTAAAGGCTTTACGCTACTGAAAATATATTTTTTATTCAATTATAACCAAAACAAAACATTTAAAAAAAAGTCGATCATTTTTTGAGCATAATTTCAAAATTCATGTGTACGTTAAGCTGTAATAATGGGTTGGAGCCATTTCGAGCGGTCTTAACTACGTCACATTCCTGGGCCAGCTGTCAAATGTCATGCGCAATATCATACCTTGTATTCATTGTACCATGGGCCTGTATATACCTCTCACGGCCTTACACCACCGAGAGTGGTGTCGGTGTCCCGACACGTACCCGCCTGGATGATTTAAGAGTGATGCGTCATCTTTTCTTCCCCAGGGATCTCCGGACAGGTGACGTACCCGCAACACAGGTACTGCGGGTAAGGTGGAGCCGCACGAAGTTTCGGCATCGTGCCGCCTTATTTGGTGTCGGACTCGTAGGGGCAGTGGAGTCGCTTACGGTCGTATGCCTTAACCGGCCAGGAAGACCAGGGTCCTGCCAAATCTTTATTTATAGGGTCACAAATCACTTGATGTCCTGGCTGCGTAACATTAGACAAATCGAACGGTCGAGGAATTGTTTCATCTATCAGCCAATCGAGAAACATTTCATCAGCTTGTTAATACAACGATAGCCAACGCTTTAAAATAATCGCGGTACGCAAAGAAAAAGAAATTTGCGTTATATCCATGCATTTTTCTATTTGGGAAACTAACATGTTAAATTTTCAGCCGGTTATTTTAAATTGATTCAGCATACGTTGTAAATCATCTTCACTTTGAGAGTAGTATTACGTCGACTGCATAGCATATTATTTTGTTTTGTCCCATTTTGTTCAAAATATAAAAAGTTATATTTTCATTATGAATTAAATCTTTATTAGTTGACCTCCTACTACAGGTGGTTCCAAAGGAAAAATAACATTGAGCGAGCCCAAGACGGGTCTCGTCTTCTGGAGTTTTGTAGAAATTTGATACAAAGTCAGTGCAAACTCGTTACTTGGGAATTTTTCATGTCGTTTAACACTAATATCATATCGAGTGCTGGCCTCGTCTTCTAGAGTTTTGTAGAAAATCGATACAAAATCAGTGCAAACTCGTTATTCGGGGGATTTTGGGGTCGCTGATGGCGAATATCATAACAGTGATGGCCTCCGATGCCCAAACTTTAAGAGATCAACACTCTCCTGAGCACAAGGTGAGTCAGTCATTGAGTTCCATTCTACTGCAAAAAGTTTGTAGGTTTATTGCTTCATTGCCTCGCCTACAAAGGTTTCACTCCAAATGAAGGTCTCCAGTACTACTTATTTTTCAATGGATCTTTATATTAGAAATACACCATTAGGTTAAAACTTTATTGTTTAATCATAATATAAAAAATACATAAACTTAAACATAAACACTTTCAACTTCATTAAACTTAAAATAATTGCATATGTCAATTTATTATATACATACTGTATTTCCATATTTATATACTTTAAGATATGGGTCATGTTTACACTGCTTCTGTAATTCGATTACTAGAATAATGGCGCATATGGAAAGAATAAAGATAGAGAGCTTAAAATTTTAAGAATCGGTAAAAAATCGAATTAACGTCAAGGTCATCAGAAAGCTTCAGGCGTAGGTTAATGTGTTTTCTACAATTTCCCAATCTGTGTCACAAATTTATATAAAATGCATGGCACATTTTAATCATAAATACGAGAATTGTTTCAGTTTGTGCTATTCCTTAATCCTATTTCACAAACGTATAAGTCATTACTAACATAATAGAAGTAGTTAATCACATACAATATATTGTAATAAAGGCGGGAAAAATTTATATTTCTACTATATTAAGATCCACTTGCACAATTAGACCAATCGAGGAGTTTTCTCAGAAGACAATTCCTCGTCGGAGGAAGCTCCGACTTCCTCGTCTCTCAGAGAAGGAGAAACCCTCATATGAGATTTTTGTCCCAAACAGGCCGGAAGTATTTCAAATAAACATAAAATATAGAACAATTAAAGAAACTGTTTTAAAAATAGTGAATTATCAGTAGTAAACAATTATGAAAAAAATATTAAGACGAACCAAAATCACTTGCGATCCCGTGATGCTCATTCAATATACTCAGAATATACTTTAATCCTTTTATCGTTTAAGATAGTAGGATAAAGCTAACGAAATAATTTGGAAGAGTTCTTAAATCTCTGCTTAGAAAATTTAAAACTCAAGTGGTTACTGTACCAAATGTCTTTCTTTTTTCACTTATAGTAGTACATAGAAAGAATTCCATTCTGAAGCGGACTTAAGCCCTTTTCCGCACCTCATATTAAACTCTTTTTTCTTTCACTCTGTACTTGACTGTGTTTTATTTTCAATGTGTAATGGGATTTTCTTCAGTTGCTTTATTTCCAAGTTTACTCTGTCATCTTTCTTTACTTCCTATTGTATTATATCCAGTCTCACCCCAATGGGAGTAATCTTCACTGGAGTCTGTACAGTAGTAAAGAATTAAGAAATTTTACGAAATAGAACAGAAACACAAAAAATGGGATAAAGTCCGATATGTATTCGATTAAAGGATTTGTTGATTAGAACAGTGGATAGATCGATAAAGAGACTGTTAAATAGAAGCGAGCAAATATGACCAAATATGGAAAAACAAAATGATTAACCAACTGAAATATACATTTTTCAAAACTATTAATTTACATTTAGTGGAACTATCAAAAGCGAAGAACTACCAATTTATCACATTTTTCCCCTAAAATATTTTCTTTGGGATAGTTATCAAATAGTAATAAACAAACAGTTTTTTTAACAATTTAACATATTTTTCACAAACATTGTATATATGTAATATATCTTATCTTCTATACTATCAATATATATTTAAAAAGGTTGCGTCAGCTGACGTCAAAATAAAATAAGCCTCCACCTAGTTTTTATTTAGAAAAATGAGTTACTTTCCTGATTAGATTCCACCAACTAGATCATGGAATCTCAGGATTTATTTGGAGCAGTAGTTCAATTGGATTAAAAAAAAATGTAACATTAAAATTGTAAAAGTAAAACATAGTTTTTTCCACTTTCAAGATTTTCGGGAAACTTCTTTATTACCTGACTGAATTGGAATTTTGATCGATGTATTGACATTGAAAGCAATAAAAACAATATATGATCGAAATAAGACACGTTCAACAATATATGTACAAAACTTGACATAGCACTGGTTTAGTTCAATAGATCCGGATCACTAAGAAATTCGGTAACAGTTCACCAAATCATTAGATCACCAGATTAGTTTTACTTAAAAATACAGTGAACGAAATACAGAATCATTCTGTAACAACTTACTAACATAAACGGCTTCGCCTAGCTTTTATCCATGAATCTAACTACAAAATATTTGCACCCAAACACGATTTTAGAACTTGAACTTCTAAGTTAAAACGGACATGTCATTTTATTTTGTCGTCAGTGAACTTTACCAAGGCACAGCCACAGCCAGTCTTAAGTTCACAATGTATCAAAAATACAAAATAAATAATATGTCAAATATTAAGCAGGTACAATGGTTCACATCTAAGGAAAAACATCATGTTGGACATACTATTTCTCGGTTTAAACATATATATGTATTAGATATCTTAATCATCTACTCTTATTTATTTTGATATAATTCTATGACTGCAGAAGTTATCAGTTGATAACTTTATAATGTTAACATACTGAATTTATAATGGTATTCCAAAATAAAGTTCAAAAAAGGAATAAAAAAATGAGGAACGATGAAAAATGAAATGATGAAAGTTTAGTGATATGACGAACAACAGAAGGAGAATTTTGTTGTGATCTAAAGGCTTCACTATATTTTTGACGAAAATGATTAGTTTTCTTAAACAAATTTTTCCATTTTAGGCTATACAAATGCAATTTACATATATTAATACAAGGAAACAATATGTCCAATCATTTTGATTAAAGCTTTTATACACAGAAGATCCAGCTTGAGTTGACCTTCATATGTTTTTTTCTAGTTAGAGTATGTTGTGCCAATATATTTTAGTAACACTTAATACTTGAACAAATGATATACAATTATAAATCACAATATTTTCAGTTTCAAATAAAAGGTGGTTCTTTTCACCTTATTTTACAAATAAAACTACCAATATCACCATTAAAATGGAAAAGGAGTTTGCCAATATCCAATCTAAAAACGAAGTGCCCAAGACAATCGAGAAATAAAGTATCAGCAGATATCTAATACGACTTAACAACAAATCCTCTGGCATAACGGATTCGCAATTGGTATATGGAACCAAAGCATTGTTTGTAGCATGAACATTTTCCTCCACGTGGGATATTCCTGGCAAGTATTCTTCATGTGTGGTGTTCAACTCAATAGTGTTGTCGGTAGTATCTAAAACAAAAATATGTTGTTTACAAAACAGACTTTAGTAGACACTAAAGTCTAAGTGTAAGAATTTACTAAAATTTGAAACGGAAAAAACAAGAACTTTAAATATTTTCAAAAATGGTTTTAAGTAGTTTATGTGGTGGCTTAAGGCTGACAATGAAGCTCAGAAATAGTATAAGATGTCGACAATTACGCTATAATAAAACTGAGTATAATGTCCACTGTTTTTTTCAACAAGAACTTGAAGGTTTTAGAAATAACAATAAGTTCTACCAGAAAACCCAAGTTCACGTCCACAAAAGCATGTTGCCGCGTAGGCACTGGGTACATAGCGTACAATGGATTTATGTTCTGTAGGAGACGTAGGTGGCACCCATCGAGCAAAAAGACAAAAGAGGGAATCTAATCGTTATGAAAAGGAGACCAAAAAAGTGGCCTCTGATGGCGAACATATCCGGAAATGCGACTGAGCCAAATTTAAATTTTTCGACACTTATTAACAGTATCTACAAAATAGTTTTCAGAATCTGTTTTAGACGAGAAACTTTAAATAAATATTAACGATAACACGATTTCATGTGACAGTTGGGACAAACAATAACATAACCCAACTCAATTTGATTTCTTAAACAATGAAAGACTCTCTTTCCTTGTTTAATGTGGCCTCTCAAGATGACACTTCCTGTTTAACAATATTTTTGCCCCACTACCTTTACATTCCCTCTTTTGTCTTTTTGCTCGATGGTGGCACCTCTCGTGTCTACCAGGGAATCGGGACCAGGCAATTTGAAATAATTCCTTTGTTATAAAATACTCTGTTTATTATTAATTTATTTAAAAAATTCTTTAAAATTTAGTTATTATAAACTCTTTAAAAAGTTATTTAAAAATTTCTTAATTTAGTTATGACACACATTAATATTTCACGTGGCTTACATAAGTAAAAACTGCTATGTAGCAGAATGCGTGTCATATTATACTATAAACACGACCCCCTAGAAGGTATATATAAATTGGATATTATCCATTCATTCATCATCACCCAGCCCTTTGCGTCCACTGCTGGACATAGGCCTCCCTCATTTTTGTCCATTCTGCTCCATCTTGAGCACTTTTCATCCAATTTCTTGATATTTTCTTGAGATCGTCAGTCCAACGAGTAGGGGGTCTTCCTCTACTTCTTTTGTCTAACCTCGGCATCCACTCAAACAATCTCTTCATCTACCTTTCATCACTGATTCGGGCGACGTGTCCGGCCCAGTTCCATTTCAGTATGGCAATTCGGGAAATTACATCGGTAACTCCTGTTCTTCGTCTTTATTTCTAGCTCGGTCACAAAGCGATATACTCAGCATTGATCTTTAATTTTCCTCTGAGCTATTTGCAGCGTTTTAGAACTTGTAGCTGTCAATGTCAAAGTTTCAGCACCATAGGTCATCACGTGATCACGTCAAGTTTATTTTTCTTAGTTCGCGTAGTTCGCTTGTTTGGTTGTCTCTTGTGATCTTTCTTTCGTGTCCCAGATATATGTATTTTTCAACCAGCTCTACTTCCTTGTCTTTAATATTGATATTTCCGCTAGGTACTAGGTTTGTCATGAATTTTGTTTTGGAGATGTTTATTTTAAGACACACACTGGCACACACTAACATTTCTTCACGTAGCATTGTACATATCTCCTTGAGGTTGTCCGAGAACAAAATTACGTCGTCTGCGAATTTCAAATTTGTTAATCTTATACCATCAATGTTCAGGCCTTTCTCTTCCCAGTTAAATTTTAAGTTTTTTACAAGCATAATCCACAATATCCATTCATTATGGTTGATATATTCAGAATCGTCGAGTATACGTAGACTTTTCCGTAATATAGTCAACACACTTAGAAATGTAGCTGACTGGAAAAAAACGTTTTTGCTAAATGTGTTAATTTGTCTCCGAAAGAATAAATTAAAATATCACACATGCATTGGATATCTCCCATACTCAACAAGGGGGAAAACCAAACACGAAAAATTCTGACCCTTCAAGGTTAGGGGTTCTGGCGTTGGATTAGTTCTGGCGTTGGATTACCTACCCATCAGCAGTAAAAACTTTGCCAAAAATCTCAATGAGCCTCTCAATCAATACAAGAGTTATCTATAAAACAAGAAAGAAAGGAAAGGGTACTGAGAAAATAGTAAAACACACTCACAATAATAAAGTGGAGTCTCCATAACTGTCCAAGCAAACTTAAAAATAGCATTAAAAATTAGGGAGAAATAAATGAAGGAATTATAGAACTTACAAAAAATGGACACTACATAATAATTATTGCGGTATACGCACCAAACCATGACGCTGACGCAAAAGTCAAAGACTACTGCTACGATAATTTGAGAAATATTGAAAATATAAGCTTTCAAAAGGAAATATTTCTCCTCGAGGACTTTAAAGGTAGAATGGAGATGTGTGACAAAAGTCTAATAGTGGGCAAGTATGGAGAAGACACCTTGGGCTTATAGTGGGCAGATATTAATTGACTTCTGTGAATTCTTCTCTTTAAAGCAACTATTAACAATTTTAAACAGTTTCAACGCCCACAAGCGTGTACACAAATATACATGGATACAGCTTACTAGGAAACCATAATAGACTATGTCATTCAACGTCAAGATCCTTTTATAAAGACAAAATATGTAAGAGTACATCGGGACCATGAATGTAGATCGGACCACTTTATAGTGAAAACAACTTTAACAGTACCACATAAACACTCCCTAAGGGAGTCACAAGATAATTGTACTGATCAAAAAATTGATAACTAGGTATAATCTAACATTGGGAGAGATCATACCCAACATCGAAGGACCCTTCATTCTGTTGTGTAATCGATCGTCCTCTTGCGCTTGTCTGGAGTTCTGCAGTTTTAACAAAGGCGTACAGAAAGCAGCTCACCCGAGTAGATAGGAAGAGTCTATTGAGGGAGGCGTGTGCTTACAGAACAGTCTCTGCCGAGGCGTTAGGAGTTATCAACGGGTATATTCCGCTGCACCTGCTAGTGAAGGAAAGAGAAAGAATATACGAGACAAGAAGAGACATAGCAAGATAACGTTTAAAAAAAGAAGCTAAAGTTCCATAATGGTGTGGCAAGAGGAATGGGATGAGATGAGAAGGGTGGTGCAGTGGACGAAGTCGTTGATTCCTAATCTGAGAAGATGGATGGATTGCGGGCACCGGCGTTTGGATTATTTCCTGACTCAGATGCTCACAGGACATGGTTGCTTCAGTTGAGGCATACTTTTACAGATTTGGAAAGGCAGAAAATGCCTGTATTGTGAAATATCGGACACTGTCTCACACACTCTATTGGTATGCGATAGATGGATAAGTGAGAGGAGCCTGCTTGAGAGAGAGCTAGGAAGTAGGGTGCAATCAGTCACGGAACTAGTGGAAAAGATGCTTAGGTCGTCAGATCGGTGGAGAGCAGTTCCGAGATATGTGAGGAGAACATTGGAAAGAAAGGAACAATAAGAAAGGCGACCTAAAGGTAGGCAGGGTGCCCAGGACCAAGCAAGAAGATAAGGCGGAATGAGAAGGGGTGAGATTGAACATGAACAGGGAGGAATAGAGGGAGAGAAGAATTCCGTCGTAGTGAAAAAGTGCTAGAATGCGTGAGAATTGTGCGTGAATAAAAGATCTGATCAAGAGGAGTCCTGCATAACCGAGACTGGAAAGCAGTTCTGCCCACCTTCTAGGACCGAGGTATGTTTCGAACATTTGGAACACCCTCGCTCACAAAAGAACAAAAAAAAAAGGTATAATTGAACAAGTTTAAGACAACTATCGATAAAATTTTTGAATAAACTAAGACTTGCCAAAACTATAGTCTGTACAAAATATCGCACCCGTCTAGGAATACATCTCAAAAATTGTAAATATGAGTTTATTACGCCACTAAACTCGAGTTTGTGAGTAAGACAGAGTAAGAGTTGTGAAAGACAGATAATATTGCTTCAACGGTCGACCGGATGATGGCGCTTGTTACACTTTTGTCATTGTGGGAAAAGCCCACCCCTTAAGGTCGATTCAGACACATCAGTCCCGTCACAGTCTCGGCGCCAAACTCGGTCCTGTTTGGTCACAGAACTATTAATTATCTGACGGCTGGGAAACTGTTCGTCGCCTGATGAATGTGAATGCTTCATATTTCTATTAAAGAATATTTTGTATGACGGATTGTTCGGTTCGGCGCCAGGACTGTGACGAGACGTGACTGATGTGTCTGAATCGACCTTAAGACTGCCGGACAATTCACTCAAGCTCCTTTAGAAGTTACGGTGTTTCGCGCATGATTATTATATATTTTTAGTTTATTACTGAAAAATGACAGTGTTTCGGAGACAATTATTATACAATTATACATTTTTACTTTGATATTTAGAAGTAGCGTTGTTTCACGGACAATTATGGTATATTTTAGGTGGGTTGTAATAATAATAATTATTATCATTTTGAATTTGTTATTAAAATGTGTGTCGGTCAGATAGCTCAGCGGGCTGTGCGGCTGCCTCTCATTCGCTTCACTTTCGAATGGTTCAGTGGATGTGGAATCGAGCCCCAGCTCGGTGTACAGAAAACAAAAAGTCTAACGCAGCAGTTTAAAATTCTAGATGAATCTGCGGCTTAGACTAGGATATGCTGGATCTGATCGGCCTATGGTGGAGCAGTACGGCAAGAGATATGGGCTTGCGGCTCGGTGATACTCCTCCATAGATCCCTACCGGACGGGCGTAACGCCTAAAAAACCGGATATATATATATATATATATATATATATATATATATATATATATATATATATATATATTAAAAGGTGTTCGCGAAGTGCAAAACTTTTAGAGATGGTTAAACTTAAACCGCCAAATCAAAAACTTATTGTCCCAAAAATAAAACACGATAATAATACAACAGTAAAAGAACAGTATTCCGGTAAAGAGGGAGATATTTTGACACAGCTTCCTTTCGAGACAATGTTTTCACGACTATTAACCAGGACACACTCCGAATTTTACAATCAACATTTCCTGATGAAAATGTTAAACTTGTAGAAACATCAAAAAATGATTCCAAAGTCAGTAAAAATCAAGTGAACGAGCCATTATCGTCCTCCAGCTCAACCAGCGGTTCATCATTCTCCTGCTCTTTATTCCGATTTCGTATATGATTTTGATTACAGATGAAGGAAATGAAAAAGATGTCTCCGTAAAAAAAACAAGAAAACGACGAGCGAACGCCAAATGTTGCAAAAGAAAAACACGAAACATACGAAAAATAGTGCACTTCTAAGTCTACAAAACAACTTGTTCCTTCAGGAAAAAATGGGAGCAGGATGTACAAAATGTATTCATAAATGTACGACCAAAATTTCTGAACACGAACGTTTTAATCTTTTCCAAAAATATTGGGGCTACGGAGATGTGCAAAACCAGCGAGATTTCATAAGCCGTCACATTAAGACATTCCACCGCTTCTCCAGAATAAAACAAGACTCGAAAATGTCGCATATTATTTTTAAAATAAGAGGAAATGATATTCGTGTGTAAAAAGCAAGCCAAGTGTTTGATTAAGGGGCATACCCAAAATGAAGGGGATAACCCACACTCGGTTATCGAAAAAGAAATTAGACGAAGTTTAAAATCTGGCGGCATTTATGTCCCCTCTCAATATTTTCAAATTATGAGAACAGCAAAGAGGAGCACTCCTTACTTTGAGGTCAACGAAATGAGCCATCAGTATTTTAATGACTTCAAAGCTTTTGAACATGAGCTTGGTGACAATTTTAGGAAAAACGAAAAAAATGAGAATTTACCATTTTCTGATATCAAAGTTTTCACAAAACAACCCCTTCAAATTTTTGTACAAAACATCCTAAATCGCTGATAACGTTAAAGAAATAGATACATTTAAAAACGAACTCCAAAAAAATACAAGATCAATTGCAATTACCTTGTCTGTGCAAGAAAGGAAAGAAAAAATTCAAAATTGGACCGTAAGAAAGCGTACAATGCGCCCATTCCCATAGCCCCAAACAAAAACAAAAATATATTTCATGTACTCGGTGGACAATAACTACGTTAAAAGAACCTACTACGAATTTTATAATAGTCTTAGGGTATAGGACAAAATTTGTGATGATTTTCAAAACTGCATCACCATTTTTAGAAATGTGTTATTTTTGTACCTTAGGTTTTTATTTAAATTACTCGTAACAAACGACTAAAGTTACTTATTGAAAGGTATGAAAAAATTTTATTTTGCCATTTTTTAGAATATTACTGTTGTTTTTGTTTCTCAATTTATATTCATAATAGTTTTTATGTTTTGTTTATTTGTTTACTTAAAATAAATTAATTTTTAAAAAATATCGTTAAGTTGTTCTCGCTTTATTACATAATTCAATGACAGAAATGACTACTATTATTTGATCGATTCCCGTAATAACTTAAAAATAAAATAAAGTCGTTTTAGAAACACGATAATATCCCAAAAACAAAATAAATTCATTCAGAGAATATTGTAACAACTACGAAATTTGAAATCAATCTGTAAAATTTTATCATTTTTGATTAAAAGACAATTAACTAATATTCATTAGCAAACCAAGAAAAGAATAATTAACACTTTAAAATAAAATTCCGGTTAAAAATCAATAACAGTAACTATTATACACCTTAACTAGAAAAACAAAATCTTTAACCTTCAATTGTCTAAAAACTTTTTGGAGATGTTACATTATTCCGTGACGTGTGCGATATGGAATACTGCCGAGTATCTGTTGAAAAAATAAAGTTAAATATTCATAACGCAGCAGAAGAAGCATTCGGTAAACTTGACAATGGCAAAATTCGAAACCCGGAATGGTTTGACAATGATTCCAATACGTTAATAAAAGATTTAAAAAGAGCGTAATGAAATTTGGCTTGAAACGTGAGACGATGAAAATCGAAGACAATATGCTAGATAACAGAGAATTCAAAAGGGAAGTAACAAAAACAAAAATCAGTTGTTGGAGATAAAATGTGAACAGTTAGACACACAGATGGGCGGTACCAATATAAGAGAGGTCTGTAAACTTATCAATAATTTAACAAGAGACACAAGCGAAAATGGCAATACACAAATAATAAATCTCCATGATTGGAAAGCTCGTTACGAGATTTTATTGACGGAAAATAGACAAGAATTCGCATGGAGAAAAGAACAGTTTGCATAATAAAATACTACAATGGAAAAAATTACAATAGAGAAATCTAAAAAGTCTTACAAAAAATCGTACAAAAAATGGAAGAGCATCAAGTCAGAGAAATATTTCAATTGAGCTGCTAAAATATGGCCCGGATATGCTTGTCGATGTAATCGCTAAACTGTCTAATAAATTTCTCTCAGGAGAACCAATACCCAACCAGTGGAATTCAGCAGATGTAAGCTCGATACATAAAAAAAGGCAACAAAAAATATTGCTAGAATTACCGTGGTATTAGTGTAACGAGTTCAATAGGAAGACTATGTGGAAAGGTGCTTAAAGCAAGAATAAAAGACAACCTGGAAGGAATTGAAAAACGGAGTGGTTTCCGAGCTGGAAAATCCTGTATTGATAATATATTAGAAATTAGACAAATTATAGAATGAATGGAACTATTTTTATTAGATTGACGCAAATTCTCGTATTCGTTGACGATATAGTTATAATGGGTAGAAATATGAGAAACATGATGCAGTGTTTTACAAGGTATGCGGAAATATACGTTTCGCTTATAAAAAAAATATATGTTGCGTCGGATACCCGAAATATCCAACAGAGAATTTAAATTAACAACCATACCTTTGAGCAAGTCAAAGAATTTACATATCTTGGATCGCTAGTAAACGCAGCAAACAAGAAAAGCGACGAACTAAAAAGTCGCATAGCAATAGCAAACATAACTGTTTACGGGCTCCAGAAACGGTTAAAAAATAAAAATATAAGACGTGCAGTAAAGCTCAATATATACGACCTTAATAAGACCGGTTTTGATATATTGGGCTGAAACGTGGACCTTATCTCAAAATGATGAAAGACTTCTTGGTATATATCTTAGTATATGGTCCCAAAGATTTTTGGGACCGTAAATGAAAATGGGCTATGGCGTCGATGATACAACTTTGAACTATATCAATTATACACCGATCCAGATATTGTGAAATTCGTGCAGAGACTTAGGTGGGTTAGGCACATTGCTAGGATGAATACACGAAAAGTTTAACATTTTTAAAACCAGAGGGCACACGAAGTAGAGGACGGCCACGAAGGAAATGGATTGATAATGTTGAAGAAGACCTACAAATTGCAAGGGTCAGAAGATGGAGGAAAGTTGCCAGGAATCGACAGGAGTGGCAACTTCTTTGTGAGCGGGCAAGACCCACAACGGATTGTCGAGCCACTTATGATAATGAAAGCTTATGATAATGTGCCCCTAATAAAATTACTTGAAAAAGTATATTTATAGTATACATTAAAATAAGATAGCAGTGGTAAAATTGGGCACAAGAACATCAGAATTTTTTACAGTGAATAAAGGATTGAGCCCGGGTTGCTGCTTTTCTCCAACTCGTTTTCAAATAGACATTCAGGGAGCACTAGGTATCTGGCGCAGGAAGTGTTACGGAAAGAGATGAAACAAGACACTCTGTACACTTTACTATTTGAAAATCATGAAATAATTATAGCCAACGATGAGGAAGATATATGATTTATGATGATGAAACTACTGGAGGAATATTGAAAGTAGGGTTTGGTTCGGGAATCAGCAGCTAACATAGAAATAGAAGGCCATGAAATTAGAACAAGTCAGGAATATACACATCTAGGAATCGTTATATCTTGTAAATAAACGTCTGATAGAGATTAACAGAGTAGAATATCGAGAGGGAAAGTAGCAATCCAAAGACTACATTCAATACCTTTGTCGATAAAAATTTGGCAACTTAGCAAGACAAATAAGGAGAAAATTAAGACGGTCGAAATGGAATTACGTCAGAAGGACGGGGAAAATATCAAAATTAAACAAACAAGAAATTACGACATTAGACAACAAATGGGACTGAGAGGAAAGCTTACCGATAGAATAAAAACCCAAAAGCTTATATAGTATGGACACGTGGAAAGAATGAGTCACAATAGATGGCCAAACAGGGGTTAAAATATTATACTGCAAATAGAAGAAAAATAACATATTTAATGTATAATCTGTTACGTATAGTATGAAAGATTTTTTAATTTTCATAAACGCCACTCCTGTATCAAAACTTTTACACTAATACTTTCAGTGTTTGTAAATTCTTTTGAGGGTAATTTTTAAAACATTTCCCAATATGTTTATTTTATATAAAAAAAAATACAATAGCTTACCTGTGCTGGTTTCTACTAGTTGGTTATCGAATTGTACATCCTCTGAAGATAATGTAGATGGTGCTTGAATATGTACCCCTGAGACTGATGGAATTTCATTTGTAGAATGATGTTCATATCTATCAATATTTGCTTCAGTTACACTGTGAGAACTCATACTGTAGGTTAAGCCATCAGAGTGCTCACGGTTATATCCATTTTCCATGTTATTTTCGTTTTGTGTATCAGACATACCGTCATCGCTGTCGATAACACCTATCAAATAAAATATTATGTAATAGTTATAATAAGTAACCATAAATAATAAATGTTAATTACATCAAATAGCGAAATATTGAACAATAATACTCCAGTCGTCAGAAAAGAAAATGCCACTGAAGCACTAAAAATCGTACGAAGAAGCTGAATTTTTATAGGAATTTTGGAACCCCTAAAAAGATGCAAGAAAGTTTGCCACTCTTACCATTGGGCTTCCCGTAAAACTCCAGCTTGAGACGAGCAACCCGAGTTAAGCTTTCGTAGGCAATTTTAGACCGGGCCGCTCTACTATTGACCAGATATTCACATTAAAACAGATAATGGAAAAATGCTGGAGTTTGATCGTGAGCTTCATCAGATGTTCATACATTTTAAACAAGCATTTGATACAGTATGCAGGGACAGACTGTGGACAGCGATGCAGGAACTTGGCTTTCCAAAAAAAACTAGTCAGGTTGATACGGATGTGTATGGAACGGTTACGATGTAAGGTGAGAGTTAGACAACAATACTCGGATACATTTGAAATAAATAATGGACTAAAACAGGGAGATGCACTTTCACCACAACTCTTCAACTTAGCTCTGGAGCACATAATCAGAAGTACAAGAATCGAAAAACCTAATACAGTATTTCATCAAGAAGGACCAATCTTACTACTGGCATTTGCAGACGATATCGATCTAATAGGAAACACACGATTAAGGATGAAGGAGACTTTCGTGAGGTTCGAGAAGGAAGCAGAGAAGATGGGGCTCCAAAGCAACGAAAACAAGACGAAATATATGTATATGAGCCGCAATAACCAAAGCAGAGACAGAATCGGTCAGAACATCACCATCGATGACTTTAACTTTGAGCGTGTTAGAGAATTCAAGTATCTTGGAACAACAATAACTGAAGACAATAACGGATCACAAGAAATAAACAACAGGATTCAGGCAGGCAACAGATGTCTTTTTGCCCTCCAAAACCTTATAAAATCAAAACAACTAACACGACGTACGAAGATACAGGTCTATAAAACAATCATACGACCCGTTGTGATGTATGGAAGCGAAACGTGGAGAATAACAAAGGCAAACGAAGAGAGACTATGTGGGAAAGAAAAATCCTAAGGAAGATCTTTGGTCCTGTGCTGGATGAAGCATCAGGACAATATAGGATAAGAACTAACAAAGAGCTCGAAGAGCTTTACCCAGACGCCAACATCATAAAAGAAATAAAGTCCAGAAGACTCCAATGGGCAGGACACCTCAGAAGACATTCTGACGAACGAACAGTAAGACTGGTGTGGGAGGAAGTCCCAACTGGAAGTAGACCACGCGGACGCCTTTGTCTCCGGTGGCGAGATATTGTAGCCGGAGACCTAAGCACTATGGGCGTGTAGAATTGGATGAAGGTTGCTCAAGACAGAAAACAGTGGAGGCATGGGTTGTAACGCCACGGAGTAAGTAAGTAAGTAAGTATTATAGTACGGACATGTGGAAAGAATGAATCACAATAGATGACCAAACCGGGGGTTAAAATATCATACTGCAAATAGAAGAAAAAGCGTGCGTCCAAAAATAACATATATTTAATAAATATGTTATGTACAGTATGAACGATTTTTTAATTTTCATAAACGCAACTCCTGTATCAAAATTTTTACATCAATACTTTCAGTGTTTGTAAATTCTTTAGCGGGTAATTTTTAAAACATTTCTCAATATGTTTATTTTTATAAAAAAAATACAATAGCTTACCTGTGCTGGTTTCTACTGGTTGGTTATCGAATTGTACATCCTCTAAAGATAATGTAGATGGTGCTTGAATATGTACCCCTGAGACTGATGGAATTTCATTTGTAGAATGATGTTCATATCTATCAATATCTGCTTCAGTTACACTGTGAGAACTCATACTGTAGGTTAAGCCATCCGGGTGCTCACGGTTATATCCATTTTCCCTGTTATTTTCGATGTGTGTATCAGACATACTCTGACTTTCAATAATAGTAGGTTGTATGATTGTTTCATTTTCATTAATTTCTGACAGCACCAGTGGTGTATCAGACAATTGCGACCAAATGCTGGCACCGTCATCGCTGTCGATGACACCTATCAAATAAAATATTATGTAATAGTTTTAATAAGTAACCATAAATAATAAATGTTAATTACATCAAATAGCGAAATTTTGAACAATAATACTCCAGTCGTCAGAAAAGAAAATGCCACTGAAGCACTAAAAATCGTACGAAGAAGCTGAATTTTGATATAAATTTTGGAACCCCTAAAAAGATGCAACAAAGTTTGCCACTCTTACCCCTGGGCTTCCCGTAAAACTCCAGCTTGAGATGAGCAACCCGAGTTAAGCTTTCGTAGTCAATTTTTGCTATTTGCTGCATATGAGGTATGTTTGTATAAAGCTGTTAAATAAACGTTGCGCGATTGTTGTTATTTTTTTACGATTTTCATGAGATCAATAACGTTTATCACTTCCATTGACCGGTCACTATGGAATTTCCATTCGGAGAGTCTAATCTTCAAAAAGTATAACATGAAATTTCGATTTTGAGTTATGGTAAAATATGGAGGCATTTGAACTATGCATAAAAAACACTGAGTTTAAACTTTCACATTACAAACGATCTAAAACGTTTTTTTTTTCAATTGCACAAGTACGTTTTTCAAAACTACACAACTTCAGCTACAAATTTTTCCCAATACCTTCTTCGTGAAACCATTTCGCGTGGCGTGAGATCGTTTGTAATGTGAAAGTTTAAATTTAGCGATTTTTAGGCACATGTATTTCAAATGCCACATATTTGTTGCCAAAACTCAAGTCGAAATGTCATGTTATAGGTTTTAAAGATTAGGCTCTACTAATGGAAATTCTACAGAGACCGGTTAATGAGTGATAAATTTTATTGACCTTATGAGAATCATTAAAAAATGGCAAAAATCGCGCAACATTTATTTATGTGACAGATTTATAGAAACTGGCTTAATTTACGGCAAAGATTTCATAAGCAAGCTGCATTTTTTACCTTTAAAACTCATTTTAGGTTTGGTCGATAGGACACATTTTTGTGAAACATTTTTTTTTCATTTCTTCCCTACGCTGGAGGGGGTAGGGGTTTAGGGGAAAATCCAGTAGTAGGGGTGGTAAAGTTTTTTTGCATCTTTTTGGGGTCCCAAAATTAACTTTCTCAGTTCGTATGCTTTTTAGAGGTCAAATCTCTGACGACTATAAAGGCAAAACAAAAGTTGTTTCAGGCCACGTCTAGAGTCGCAATCGGTTGGATTTGATCGTAGTAGTGATGGTACCATAATCATTTGCGTTTTTTACATTTCTGTAAGCCTCTAGCTTTAGAATTTTAACAATTTAACCCCCGACCGTAACTGGAAGAATTTGAAGAGGTTATGCATCACGGCGTTATCCTTGCTGGGAATGTGGCACTGAAGACTACAAGTAATGAGTGCGAAATAGAATAAAACTGCTCAACTGTCCACAACTGTATAATCCTTTAAGCAACTGTCGAAGCATAACAAAGTAACTATTGTTATTGATGTCATGATATAAATTGTTGGTAACGAAATTTCTGAAAGTTTTGCTAAAGAAAGAGCCAGTAATTGTTTTATCAGACCCATTCTGCGGTATACCAAACAAGCCACATACTGAAAGATGTCAAAAAATTGGAAAATCAAGTTAGTGCAGTCTACTGGAAAATATTTCAGACCAAAGGTAAGCAAAGTTTACTAAAACCTTTTACCATCTACGCAAACACTTACGAGATTCAGAAAACTAAACTCATGGACTGCTAAAGATTCACACAACAGGAATTTCTCCCTAGACATTGCTGAATCAAATATCATATCTGTAAAATGGGTAAGTGAATGAAGAGTAACATGCAAATGCCTGCGAAAATGCACAGGAATTCCTGACATATACGGATAATGGTTAGCCAACACTATAAATAGGTATTTTTCAAGTTGATCAGGTACAAAAACATCTCCTATACGGAAAGTAGACTTTCTTAGAAGCCAAGGGCCTCAAACGCAGTTGAAGATAGGTTTCTTAGACTAAACGTTCTTAGACTCGCAGATATTTATGGTACCATCGTTTCAACTGATACTATATGCAAAAAATTAATTGAACAAAATTTATCATCTTATGTATGTACCTTCTACAGGCTCTTTATTAGACGCAACTCATCGAAGACAACGCTCGGAATTCTCTCGAGTTCATGCAGATTGATATAAGGAAGGTAGGTAACACATTCTGTTTACAGTCTCTTGTTAACACATATTCACCTAATCGTCGTTAAAGAGTGTGAAAAAGGCATGAAGAAGGATATGCTCAATGTTGTTTCTCTCCTAGAGTACCGTTTGGTTGTAGAGGTAAAATGGTATGGGGCGGCATTTCTTTGGAAGCACTTACAGATATTGTTATGTTACAGGGGGAGGTGGCTTTAATATTGACAGGTACATTAGGGAATGTGTGGAAGAACATGTAGTAATTTATATGCCTTTCGTAGGTGGAAAGTTTATCCTAATGCAGAATAATGATCGGCCGCACATAGCCAGAATACAAGGCAATAATTTACAGATGTTGGTATTCGAGTACCAGCCTGGTCTAGAAGTCCAGACCTTAACCCCATACAGCATATCTGCGACAACTTGGAAAGAGTAGTTAGGTAAAATTATGGCGAGTTTGAAACTGTGGTGGCGTTAGAACACGCGCTGAAAAACGAGTGGGAACAAATACTGCAAAGTGAGATTACTGCTTTGATCCAGTCGATGCCAGAAAGGATGAAAACTGTTGGAACATAAAATAAAAAAAAATAATTGGAATTAACATTTATCTAACACTTTTTAATTTCACTTCATATAAACTTAGTTAATTTTAATCAAGTCAATTAATCCCCATATTATACATGTCTCTTCAATCTATCTCTCACCATGTGTTTGACCTTCTACATTTCCCAGGAATTTTGTCATCAATTGATGCCACATGCCCTAATAATCAAGTTATTAATTCTGACTTCTGTTACTCCGTCTATCTATTTAAGCATTCATATTGCTGTACAATGCATTTTTTGTTCTTTTTGCGGTGTTCAACTGCCCGATAGGGTGTGCCGTAATGTTGCTCTTTCTCTTTAACTGCCAAACCAAAAGTGCTGAAATTAGAGCTCCTTTTTCTGTTTATATTATTGTCTTTTCAGTAACATTCGAATTTCTGTCATTCAACACATCACTCGCTTTCTTCCATTTTATTTATCTCGCTGTATCTATATACATACATATTTATTTCACCATCCAAAATCATCATTTTATCTGTAGTACCTATTAATTACCATCGAATGAACTTTCTAGATTATTATATTTTTGTCCAAGGTCTGACTCTTTTTCCTTAAAAACTTGTGTCCACTGTTCCAGTCTTGGTGCTCATTCTCTTTCATTTATTTTTAATAACACTAGGAGTGATGATGTGATTTGATCAGTTTCATCAGTTGGCCTGATGACGCTGATAATGTGGTTCTCATTGCAAGAAATGAAAAATAACTGGCAAGTATAGCAAAAAGAATGATTCGGGAAAGCTCTAAAATGGGACTGAAAATTATTATTAATATATCCAAGTACATGAAAATATCGAGCAAAAAAGGAATAATTAAATTAGCTGTGGAGGATGGATCAGTTGTAGAATTCGAGAAGGTGGATGAATATATGTACTTGCTACCCTTATTAATCAGACATGTAAGGAAGAGACTGAAATCAACCTGACACTCGCCAAGAGCAACAGATGTGCTGTTGTGCTGATGTGCACAATGCTATACGCTGCCGAGACATGGACTATAAACAAACCATACAAAACTGATTGGAAGCATGGGAAAGAAAGATACTTTGCAGAATGTTTGGTGGAAAAGTAGTAGAGGGAGCATGGAAAAGACGAACTAATGTAGAAGTGTACCAATTGTATGCTAACCCCACAATAACAAAATTAGTGAAAAAACATAGACTAGAATAGCTCGAACATCTAGAAAGAATGCAAGGTAATAGACAGGTAAAGAATATTGATTGGAGAGCACCTGAGGGCAAAAATAGAGAGGAAGACCAAGAAAAAAATGGGAGATGTAGTGATGGAAGATGTCAGATCAGAGATTGGAAGCTGACAGCTAAGAACAAATAACGATGGAAATTATCCATCCAACAATGAGCCTAAAAGGCCTGTTAACGCTATACATATATACATCAATTAGCCAACCTAAAAACTATTTACTTTCTTCTATTATAAAACATTTGTTAGAATGAATATATTGCAAACTGCGTATGAAAGTTTGATAATAAATGAGATTTTGAGGTTATTAGAAGAATACATTATGAGATCATTTAAAATAAATACATGTTGTTTTGACCTGTAATGAATCTAAATACGAGTTTGTTAAAATGACCACTTTTCAAATTTCGAGCGTACATTCAATATTAACTTTTTATTTCTTGTTATGTACGTCCCCAAGATATGTTGGAATTATCAACCATTTTGCTACGAATGATAATTTTGAAACCTTATAGGTGCAAAAAGATTTGCCAATCCTACCACCGAGCTTCCCCCTAAAACATCCTCTTGGGGGGGGGGGGTGTGTACCGCACTTGTAACAACTAATGCTTTGCCTTGTCTCATCCTTACATTTCTGATGATTTTGATCACGTTTAAGACTTAGGCCCCCTAGAGACTTCGGTTATTTTCACCGAACAATGGACCGCGCTTTTCACAAGATTCACAGTGTTGCTAACTCTATAATGAATATGGGTACATGCACCGGATACCTGTTCGGTGAACCACTTCGCCTGATGCGTTTAGGCGTATATCCGATGTAAAAAGGTGCAGTAGGCTACGCTAAAGTATCGATGTGTATAGATGCTCGTAAACGTATGTGTCGCCCGATGAAAAAAACGGATGTCTATAAGAGACCTAACTTAACTTAATCTGTTTTCTTGTTTAGAAAACACTTTTTTTAATTCTGCTTTTATTCTCCCTATTTATAATATAATATCATTTTATGTCAATTCCCTTGTGACGATATTTAAGAATAGGCGTCAGTATGTAATATGCTCCGTAAAAAAGTAATATTTGCTTACGTGGATAAGTTCCAATTTCTAGGCTTGGAATATAAAATGCAGCATCGTGTAAGGAGTCGTTAATTTCTGCTACACTTTTTACTCGCAGTCTAACTTTATTTTTACTGGCAGTAGAACTCAAATTATCAAGACACTTCTTTTTCACTGCTTTTTTCTTTCTATTTTCTTTTTGAGCGTTTAACTTACTCTGTATTTCAACCTCACCATTATTTGTAGGTGTGGTAAGCATTTTACGTAGTTCTATAAAAGAATAATAAATACATAAAAACCTGTTTTTCATTGAATAAAAAAACAACTGTTTTTCATTGTCGCTTGGTAACTAAATAAAAAAAACAATGATTATACCAAAAATTAATATTAAAGGCAATATAAAAAAAGCCACGAAAGAAACTCATTCAAATATTATTATCAAACAGCAAATTATCATTATCCATAAAAATAAGATAGCAGTGGTAAAATTGGACACAAGAACATCAGAATTTTTTAGAGTGACTAAAGGATTGAGCCCGGGTTGCTGCTTTCCTCCAACTCGATTTCAAATATACATTCAGGGAGCACTAGATATATGGCGCAGGTAGTATTACGGAAAGAGCTGGAACAAGACACTCTGTACACCTTACTATTTGCAAATCATGAAGTATTTATAGCCAACGATGAGGAAAATTATCATTTATGATGAAGAAACTACTGGAGGAATATTCAAAGTGGGGTTTGATTCGGGAATCAGTAGCTAACATAGAAATAGAAAGCCATGAAATTAGAACACGTCAGGAATATACACATATAGAAACGGTTAAATCTTGTAAATGAACGTCTGATATAAATACGCAGAGTAGAATATCGAGTGGAGAAAGCAGTAATCCAAAGACTAAATTCAATATCCTTGTCGACAAAAATTTCTCAACTTAGCAAGACAAATAAGGAGAAAATTGAGACGGTGGAAATGGAATTACGTCAGAAGGACGGGAAAAATATCAAAACTAAAACAAACAAGAAATGAAGACATTAGACAACAAATGAGACTCACAGGAAACATTACCGATAGAATAAAAACCCAAAAGCTATTATAGTACCAAAAATTATAAACTCCGCCGTTGCCTGGTCCCAAGTTCAGGATGAGAAAGGAGGAGAGTTAAGTAAGGGTCTAACTATTCCTTCTTGTAAAAAAACATAGTTATGAAAACGAAGCACATGCCTCGGATAAGGACGGATCTTTTAAGACGACAAAAGCGACGACAAATGACAATGAATATAGGAACCTCGAACGTATTAAGCCTATATCGGCCTGGAGCCCTAACTCAGGTGGTCAGAGAACTTAAATCCAGAAACATGGGCATACAAGAGATTAGATGGACTGGAGAAGGTACACTAAAAACTAATAAATCAGTAGTACTTTTCAGCGGAAGCGAACGGGAACATTAATTCGGCACTGGTTTTATAGTCAGGGAAAGTCTTGTGGGGTCAGCTTTAACTTTCAAACCCGTTAATGAAAGACTCTATTATATCAGACTCAAAGGACATCTGCATAACTATTCCCTAGTTGCTGCTCATGCGCCGACAGAGGAAAAGGAAGAGCATGTAAAAGATAACTTCTACGAGAAACTAGAGGAGATGATAAATAATCTACCCAAACAGGCCATGCATATTATCTTAGGAGATTTCAATGCAAAGATTGGGAAAGAAGCAGCGTACAAACCAACAATAGGTAACCATAGTCTTCACGATGTCAGCAACAATAATGGAACAAGGTTAATAGACTTTGCAGCGTCCCACAACCTACTAATAAAATCGACAATGTTCGAACACAAGAAAATACACAAACAAACATGGGTCTCCAACGACGGCGTCACAAAAAATCAGATCGATTATGTTCTAGTAGATGCCAAGAGGGGTAGTAACTGTCTAGACGTAAGAAGCCTACAAGGAGCTGATGGAGACACGGATCATTTTCTGGTAAAAGCGACGATAAGGACAAGACTAGCGTCCAAAAAAACACAAGAATACACCAACACAATTATGGAATACCGAAGTTCTACGAAATAAGGAGACAAAACAGAAATTTCAAAAGACTATAAAAATCGCTCTAACACAGACAGAAGACTATAACAACATAGACTCAGCTTGGAAAAATATCAAATTAGCTCTGACAAGCGTATCAGATGAAATACTAGGACACAAAAAGAAAACAAAAAAAATGGTTCGATGATGATTGCCTGAACTCCATAATAGCAAGAAATATGGCTAGAAGGAACATGCTACAAAACCCCTCTCACAACAACAACGAAATATAAAGACAAAGAAGAACAGAGACAAGAAAACTAATGAAAAGGCAGAAGGGAGAGTATCAGGAACAAATAATCAGAGATATAGAAGAAAAAAGAAAGAATAAACAAGCGAGACAGTTCTTCAAAGGAGTTTTAGATATCAAGACCGGGTACCAAGCAAGAACAGGAAACTTCCTTCAAAACGACAGTGGAGAGCTTATCACGGATGACAAGGAAATCCTAAAAACCTGGAAGGAATACTTCTATTACCTATTGAATGACCAATCTAGCAGAAATACATCAAACATAAATGTGCATACAGCTGAAATAGAAGACCAATACCCGACATACGAAGAAGTAATAGAGGCAATTAAAAAAAAAATAATAAGACACCAGGTAGCGATGGTATACCCGCAGAATGCTTAAAACATGGAGGAAAAGCGTTGTGTATATATATATATATATATATATATATATATATATATATATATATATTATGTATATATATATATATATATGTATATATATGTATATATATATATATATATATATATATATATATATATATATATCCGGTTTTTTAGGCGTTACGCCCGGTTTACCGTCCGGTAGGGATCTATGGAGGAGTATCACCGAGCCGCAAGCCCTTATCTCTTGCCGTACTGCTCCACCATAGGCCGATCAGATCCCAGCATATCCTAGTCTAAGCCGCAGATTCATCTAGAATTTTAAACTGCTGCGTTAGACTTTTTGTTTTCTGTACACCGAGCTGGGGCTCGATCCCACATCCACTGAACCATTCGACAGTGAAGCGAATGAGAGGCAGCCGCACAGCCCGCTGAGCTATCTGACCGACAGAAGCATTGTACAGTTCTATATACAAGCTAATTCAAGACATTTGGCGAGAAGAAACAATGCCAGATGAATGGAAAGGGAGTATTGTACTAATGCACAAAAAAGGAAACAAAAAGCAATGTATTAACTACAGGGGAATAACACCCCTAAACACCAACTACAAAATCTTTGCAAACATCCTGCTAGAAAGAACCAAAACATACACAGAAGAAATCGTTGGAGATTATCAATGCGGATTTAGACCGGGCCGCTCTACTATTGACCAGATATTCACAATAAAACAGATAATGGAAAAATGCTGGGAGTTTGATCGTGAGCTTCATCAGATGTTCATAGATTTTAAACAAGCATTTGATACAGTATGCAGGGACAGACTGTGGACAGCGATGCAGGAACTTGGCTTTCCAAAAAAACTAGTCAGGTTGATACGGATGTGTATGAAACGGTTACGATGTAAGGTGAGAGTTGGACAACAATACTCGGAGACATTTGAAATAAACAATGGACTAAAACAGGGAGATGCACTTTCACCACAACTCTTCAACTTAGCTCTGGAGCACATAATCAGAAGTACAAGAATCGAAAAACCTAAAACAGTATTTCATCAAGAAGGACCAATCTTACTACTGGCATTTGCAGACGATATCGATCTAATAGGAAACACACGATTAAGGATGAAGGAGACTTTCGTGAGGTTCGAGAAGGAAGCAGAGAAGATGGGGCTCCAAATCAACGAAAACAAGACGAAATATATGTATATGAGCCGCAATAACCAAAGCAAAGACAGAATCGGCCAGAACATCACCATCGATGACTTTAACTTTGAACGTGTTAGAGAATTCAAGTATCTTGGAACAACAATAACTGAAGACAATAACGGATCACAAGAAATAAACAACAGGATTCAGGTCGGCAACAGATGTCTTTTTACCCTCCAAAACCTTATAAAATCAAAATAACTAACACGACGTACGAAGATACAGGTCTATAAAACAATCATACGATCCGTTGTGATGTATGGAAGCGAAACGTGGACAATAACAAAGGCAAACGAAGAGAGACTATGTGGGAAAGAAAAATCCTAAGGAAGATCTTTGGTCCTGTGCTGGATGAAGCATCAGGACAATATAGGATAAGAACTAACAAAGAGCTCGACGAGCTTTACCCAGACGCCAACATCATAAAAGAAATAATGTCCAGAAGACTCCAATGGGCAGGACACCTCAGAAGACATTCTGACGAACGAACAGTAAGACTGGTGTGGAAGGAAGTCCCAACTGGAAGTAGACCACGGGGACGTCCTCGTCTCCGGTGGCGAGATATTGTAGCAGGAGACCTAAGCACCATGGGCGTGTAGAATTGGATGGAGGTTGCTCAAGACAGAAAACAGTGGAGGCATGTTGTCGAGTCGGCTAAAACCCACGAAGGGTTGTAACACCACGGAGTAAGTAAGTAAGTAAGTATTATAGTACGGACATGTTGAAAGAATGAATCACAATAGATGGCCAAACCGGGGGTTAAAATATCATACTGCAAATAGAAGAAAAAGCGTCCGTCCAAAAATAACATATATTTAATAAATAATATGTTATGTATAGCATGAACGATTTTTTAATTTTCATAAACGCAACTCCTGTATCAAAATTTTTACATCAATACTTTCAGTGTTTGTAAATTCTTTGGCGGGTAATTTTTAAAACATTTCTCAATATGTTTATTTTCTATAAAAAAAATACAATAGCTTACCTGTGCTTGTTTCTACTGGTTGGTTATCGAATTGTACATCCTCTCGAGAATATGTAGATGGTGTTTGAATATGTAACCTTGAAACTGAGTCATTTGTGGAATGATGTTCAGTTACACTGTCAGGACTCATGTTGTAGCTCAAGTCATCCGGGTGCTCACTGTTATATCCATTTTCCATATTATTTTCGTTTTGTGTATCAGACATACTCTGACTTTCAATAATAGTAGGTTGTATGATTGTTTCATTTTCATTTATATCTGACAGCACCAGTGGTGTATCAGATAATTGTGACCAAATGCTCGCCCCCTCATCGCTGTCGATAATACCTATCAAATAAAATATGTAATAATTTTAATAAGTAACAATAAATAATAAATGTTAATTACATCAAATAGCGAAATATTTAACAATAATACTTCAGTCGTCAGGAAAGAAAATGGGCCACTGAAGCATTAAAATGGGCCACTGAAGCATTAAAAATCGTACGAACAAGCTGAATTTTGATGAGAATTTTGGAACCCCTAAAAAGATGCAAAAAAGTTTGCCAGGGCTTCCCGTAAAACCCCACTCCTTGGGAAGAAAAGCGGAAAACATCGATTCGCCAAGAATATGTACGTCGTAGAAAAAAATGTTTCAAACAACAGATTTAACAGAGATGATTTTGAAAAAACTGTTTATTAGCACTTTTTCTGTAGAATGGACCGTTCTCTCAGAAACAATGCTTGAAGCGAGCTGCGATTTTGAATGTCAGTTAAGCGTGCGAAATAATTTTTTTTAAATAAAATTTGTAAACTTCGTAAAATTTGTATCAACTCTACGGTAAAAATTCGATATATTTTGATCAGAGTGTCCTATCGACAAAAAAATGTGTTTTAAAAGTGAAGAGTTGTGTTTTCGTATGCAATTTTTGCTATTTGCACATATAAAGTATGTTTGTATAAAGCTGTTAAATAAACGTTGCGCGATTTTTGCTATTTTTTACGATTCTTATGAGGTCAATAACGTTTATCACTTCCATTGACCGGTCACTATGGAATTTCCATTCGTAGAGTCTAATCTTCAAAAAGTATAACATGAAATTTCGATTTTGAGTTATGGTAAAATATCGAGGTATTTGAACTATGCCTAAAAACACTGCATTTAAACTTTCACATTACAAACGATCTAAAACGTTTGAAACTTCTTTTCACAAGTACGTTTTTCAAAACTACACAACTTCAGCTACAAATTTCTCCAAATATCGTCTTCGTGAAACCATTTCGCGTGGCGTGAGATCCTTTGTAATATGAAAGTTTAAATTAAGCGATTTTTAGGCCTACATATTTCAAATGCCACATATTTGTTGCCAAAACTCAAGTCGAAATGTCATGTTATAGGTTTTAAAGAAGATTAGGCTCTACCAATGGAAATTCTACAGCGACCGGTTAATGAGTGATTAATTTTATTGACCTTATGAGAATCATTAAAAAATGGCAAAAATCGCGCAACATTTGTTTATGTAACAGCTTTATAGAAACTGGCTATATGAAAGTTGCATTTTTTACCTTTAAAACTCATTTTAGGTTTGGTCGATAGGATACATTTTTGTGAAACATTCTTTTTTTTTTCATTTCTTTCCTACGCTATGAGTGGTAAAGTTTTTTTGCATCTTTTTGGGGTCCCAAAATGGACGTTCTCAGTTCGTATGCTTTTTAAAGGTCAAATCTCTGACGACAATAAAGGCAAAACAAAAGTTGTTTCAGGCCACGTCTAGAGTCTCAATCGGTTGCATTTGATCGTAGTAGTGATGATGGTACCATAATCATTTGCGTTTTTTACATTTCTGTAAGCCTGTAGCTTTAGAATTTTAACAATTCAACCCCCGACCGTAACTGGAAGAATTTGAAGAGGTTATGCATCACGGCGTTATCCTTGCTGGGAATGCTGCACTGAAGCCTCTGAAGACTACAAGCAATGAGTGCGAAATAGAATAAAACTGCACAACTATAGTCCTTTAAGCAACTGTCGAAGCTTAACGAAGTAACTATTGTTATTGATGTCATGATATAAATTGTTGGTAACGAAGTTTCTGATAGCTTTGCTACAGAAAGAGCCAGTAGTTGTTTTATCAGACCCATTCTGTCGGTATACCAAAAAAGCTGCATAGTGGAAGATGTCAAAAAGTTTGGAAAAGTAAGTTAGTGCAGTCTACTGGAAACCATTTCAGACCAAAGGCAAGCAAAGTTTATTAAAACCTTTTACCCCCTACGCAAAAATACTCTTACGAGATTCAGAAAACTAAACTCATGAATTGCTAAAGATTCACACAGGAATTTCTCCCTAGACATTGCTCAATCAAATATCATCTCCGTAAAATGGGTAAGTGAATGAAGAGTAACATGCAAATTACTGCGAAAATGCACAGGAATTTCTGATATATACGAATAATTGTTAGTCAACACCATAAATACCTGGAACAGGTATTTTTCAAGTTGATTAAGTAAAAAAACTTATCTTCTATTTGGAAAGTAGACTTTCTTAGAAGCCAAGGGCATCAAAAGGAGTTGAAGATAGGTTTCTTAGACTAAACGTTCTTAGACTGGCAGATATTTATGGTACCATAGTTTCACCTGATACTATATGCAAAAAATGAATCGAACAAAATTGATTCTCTTATATATGTACCTACTACAGGCCTTTTATTAGACGCAGCTCATCGAAGACAACGCTCGGAATTCTCTCGAGTTCATGCAGATTGATATAAGGAAGGTAGGTAACACATTCTGTTTACAGTCTCTTGTTAACACATATTCACCTAATCGTCGTTAAAGAGTGTGAAAAAGGCATAAAAAAGGATATGCCCAATGTTGTTTCTCTCCTAGAGTACCGTTTGGTTGTGGAGGTAAAATGGTATGGGGCGGCATTTCTTTGGAAGCACTTACAGATCTTGTTATGTTACAGGGGGAGGTGGCTTTAATATTGACAGGTATATTAGGGAATGTGTGGAAGAACATGTAGTAATTTATATGCCTTTCGTAGGTGGAAAGTTTATCCTAATGCAGAATAATGATCGGCCGCACATAGCCAGAATACAAAGCAATACTTTACAGATGTTGGTATTAATACTAGCCTGGTCATAACCATACAAAACAGATTGGAAGCATGGGAAAGAAAGATACTTCGCAGAATGTTTGGTGGAAAAGTAGAGGGAGAATGGAGAAGACGAATTAATGTAGAAGTCTGCCAATTGTATGCTATCCCTACAATAACAAAAGTAGTGAAAAAACGTAGACAAGAATGTCTCGGACATCTAGAAAGAATGCAAGGCAATAGAAAGGTCAAGAATATTGGTTGGAGAGTACCTGAGGACAAAAAAGAGAAAGAAATGTTAACTGTTAACGCTATACATACATACATCAATTCGCCAACCTGAAAACTATTTACTTTCTTCTATTACAGAATATTTGTTAGAATAAATATACTGCAACCTTTGTTTAAAGGTGCGAGATTCTAACAATATACAAAATGAGATTTTGAGGTTATTAGAAGAATACATTATCAGATCATAATAAATATACTGGTTTGGCCAGTAATGAATCTAAATACGAGATTTGTTAAAATAACCATTTTTTCAAATTTCGAGCGTACATTCAATATTAACTTTTTATTTCTTGTTATATTGGTACGTACGTCCCCAAGATATGTTGGAATTATCAACCATTTTGCATTTTTATTTTGTTTTTGATAGATATAAATAATCCAATCGTAAGATATTTGATCTAAAAGAACGAGACGAACAAGCTAACTTTTGCTACCAATGATAATTTTGAAACCTTATAGGTGCAAAAAGATTTGTCACTCCTACACCCGAGCTTCTACCGTGGACAAAAAACGTTTAGTAAAGTACATTCGTTCAGCAAATTCCCCAACTGTCAACAAACGCACGTGTTATTCGCCCTCTCATTCTTCAAGAGAATCTTCTCTTCTTCATGTACCATGTCCTTTCAGAACGTTGGTTACCATCATAGCTATTTTAATTTTATTCACTGCCACCCTAAATAGCATGCTTGTATCTACACCATACCAGTCTCGCAAGTTCTTCAACCATGAGGTTCTTCTTCGTCCTGGACTGCGTTTGCCTGCTATTTTTCCTTGCATGATATTTTGTAGCAATCTATATTTGGGACCTCTCATTACATGTCCGAAATATTCCAGCTTTCTCTGCTTGATGCTTTTTATGATCTCAGTAGTCTTGCTGAGACGTTCTAGTATTGTGGAGTTACGAATCTTCTCCACGCAGGAAACTTTTAAAATTCTTCTATAGCACCACATTTCGAAAGCCTCAAGGCGATTTAGATCGATTTTATTCACAGTCCAGGACTCGACAGCATAAAGTAAGACCGAGAACACGTAGCAGCGAAGTAGGCGGATCCTTAATGCCAATTTTAGGTCTCTGTTACATAACACCTTGGACATCCTTCTAAAAGCAGCTCTAGCCTGCTCTATTCTGAATCTAATTTCGCCGTGATTTTCTGCATTACAATTTAATTGCTGTCCAAGGTAGACGATTTTATCAACTTGCTCAAGTTTGGTATTATTTACATATATAGACGGTTTTATATTATGTTGTTTACTTATTACGAGTATTTTGGTTTTCCTTATGTTAAGATCCAGACCTGCCTCCCTACAACTCTTAACGACACTATCAAGTAGTGTTTGCAGATCTTCTTGACTAGAAGCTAGGAGTACTGTATCGTCCGCATATTGCAAATTATTGATGACTTCGCCGTTCACAAGTATTCCTTCTTGTTTTTCAGAAAGTGCTTTTCTGAAAATTCTTTCGGAGTAAACGTTAAAAAGCAGGGGTGACAAGAGGCATCCCTGCCGTACTCCTCTTTTAATATTGAGAGCTTGTGATTCCACACCATCTACTAAAACTGATGTTGTTTGATTCCAATATAAATTTGCAATTATTCGAACATCTCTGCCGTCCAAGACAATGTCTTTCAAGAGAATATTAAATATAATTTATTCCCTTAAGCCAGACGGATTCTCATTTTACAAGTCCAAACTTCTGGATTTTAGTTTAAATCTTTTTGTTTAAAGTCTGTTTAAATTCAAATTGTAGCGTGTGGGTTTTTAAGTTAACATATTGTAAATTATATGTTATAGTTATTGTTAAGTTATTTACTGGTCATGTTATTTTTTACAGTTTGGTTTAACTGTTTAGTATTAAGTTTTATAGTGTGTAGTGAACTTTTAGAATCCAAAAACAAAGTATTTGTTAATCAAAATTAAAAATAGCTTGCGGTAATCACTTTAATGAAGGTAAGAGAAACCAATATTTTAATTTATTGATGTTTCGACAAGTTTTATTTCTTTTTAGTCCATTTATTCAGGGTTTTTGTTGTAAATATTAAGTACCGCTTAGATTGACATGAAATTTGGCATATACATAGCTAACGCAAAGAAAAAAAGTGATGTGCCGATGTACCATTTACTACTTAGACGAGACTTTGCTAAACGCTGGTCACACGAAGTCTAAAGTATGGGTCGACAATTCAGTAACGTCTTATAAACAAGCACTTTAGATGAACTTTCTACTGGGTTAAAAAATCCTGCAGGTAAATGTTTATGTGCTTTTTTACTTCAAGTAAATTTTAAAATAATAAAATTTTCAGGAAAAGGAAAAAGACTAATAATCTGTCACATTGGCAATGAAGATGGGTTTGTTCCAGAAGAGCTGTGGGTGTTTGATTAGAAAAAGTGGGGACTACCATGAAGAGATGGACGGGAAATCTTTCGAAAATTGGTTCAAAAATATACTGCCCCGATTAGAAGACAACTCCATCATCGTATTGGACAACGCGTCTTATCATTCGAGAAAATTGGAAAAAATTCCAACTACTGCTTCTAGAAAAGCTGAAATCCAAGCGAGGCTGAAATAAAAAAATACAGGGTTTGAGGACTCCATTTTAAAAGTGCAACTGCTGGCTGTCGTTAAGGAACATAAGGGACAATATAATAAATATATCATTGATGAGATGGCAAAAAGCCAAAACAAAGTAGTGTTAAGGCTGCCCCCATACCATTGTGAGCTCAATCGGATTGAGCTCATCTGGGCAGAAGTAAAAAATTATGTAGCAGCCAAAAACACTACTTTTAAATTTGCAGATATGAAAAATATTTTTTGTGATGCAATAAATAATACTAGTCTGCAACTATGTGGTAGAAGTGTGTGAAAACACGTTCAACAAAAAGTCGAGTCCAAAATGTGGAAGTTGGATAATATAATAGAAAACCATATCGAACCCATAATAATAAATTCAGACGAAGACAGCAGCACATGTAGCTCCTCAGACTAACGAGTAATTTAAATAGCACGTTTTTATACATCGATAGACTTATGACAATACTACTTTATTCAAAATGTTCGCTTTGTTATGTATCTCTGTTAATAAATATTTTATTGGAGTTTCATTTAGTTAATGTTCCATTGAAGAAAAATGGAACATTAACTAAATGAAACTCAAATAAAATATTTATTGCTCACAAATAAATTTCAAGAAATTCTTACACTAATAGTTTCAAAAGTAAATATTTATAAAAATCATATGATACACCTCAGTACGACCCTGTTTGGCTTTCACGTGCGTTTGTTGACAGTTGGGAAAATTTAAAATGAATGTAGTTTAGCACTTTTTCTGTAGAATGTTCTCTCAGAAACAACGCTTGTACCTACCGGCGATTTCTAATGTCAGCTACGCGCGCGATATTAATTTTTCAAATAAAATTTGTATAACCTCAGCGGTAAAAATTTGACATCTTTTGATCAACGAGTCATATCAACAAAAATCAAAATCGGTTTTAAAGGTAAACAATGCAGCTTTCGTATGCAATTTTTGCATATTGCCGCAAATTTCGTTAGTTGTATAATAATATATATTATATATATATATATATATATATATATATATATATATATATATATATATATATATATATATAATTATATATATTATATATACACATTTGGAAAGTTTAAGACGGAACATAGGGATTTTTAATACAATTAGTGAGATGCCCTGATTTGCAATTACCCAGTGTAAATTTCAATACAACGTCGCGATGTTTCATAAATAATATGTTTGTTCCACTGGATTGCTGCTCCTTCGCGATTTGTAGTAGCGTATTCGGCAGGCGTACGTCTACACTATCGTCCACTGATTTTCTGTGTTTTGTACAGATAATAACAATGCTTTATTAATCACATCTTTTTTGGTTATTAGATATTATTTGAATTGGTTAGTGTATAGTTTAATACATTTATTATTCCAAATATTGTTGATAATTTAAAGTTTAAAAGGATGTATATGATACATCAAAATCTACAGATTTTTGTTGAAGGTATCTACCGATTTGGCAACAGTCCCAAGGAACATCACTGACCGAGCAAAACAAACCTATGCCCTTTGCTTCTCATTATAACGCCATAAGCTGAAATGAAAGTAGTGTTTCTAACTATAAACCATGTATACAAACGAAGAAAAAGTACAAATTTTAAAATGGTATTTTGGGGGCAACTCGTACCGTGATTGTATAAATTTATTTACTTGTGTCTATGAAGATAGGCCAATACCGACAAAATCAACCATTAGTCGTATTATTAAAAAAATTGAATCGTTTTGTTGTTTACAAATCTGTAGAAAATGTACGGATCCAGCACGAGAGAAAATAATCAACGAAGTTCGGCAAAATAGGGAAATTGATGTTTGTAGTGTTCCTGAAACTAGTGATCCTTGTTCAAGCAAAACTATTGCTGAAGAAGTTTACATGAATGATATGACTATCAGGAATATTTTGAAACCTAATGGTTATCGTTGTTTTAAAGTTTCAACAACTCAAGAGTAATTAGCTGAGGACAATTTCAAACGTATAGAATCTTGTAAACTGATGATGAATAAACAAAATGAAAGTGAACATTTTTTAAAAAACATTTTGTTTACCGATGAATTATCGGTACATCGAAAACATAATCCTTCTGTCGTAGGATATTGATCTCGGCATAATAAACACTTTATTCCAGTACGAACACAGTATCCCCAAAAACTTAATTTTTGGACAGATATTTTGGGGGACTGTATCGTCGTTCCATTTTTTATTGATGGTAATTTAACGGGAAATAAATATTTAGAATTGTTGCAAAATCAAATTATTCCAGCAGTTCAATTATTTCCTGTCAACTTTGACGATATTTGGTTTCAGCAAGACGGCTGTCCTGCTCACAATACACGAGCAGCAAAATTATTTAGAAACCATTTTTGTAAATAATTTAATTTCTTCTCGTGGTACGATAAAGTGGCCTCCCAGATCACCAGACTTATCCCCAAATGATTTTTTCTTTGGGGATATTTATAGGCAAGTGTTTATAGGCATGGTTTTAAAAGAGCCCGAAATTTAGCGGAATTGAGGGACAAAATAATTCATCTTTGTGAAAACATTAGACTGGAACTGCTCAGGGATACAAGACTATCTTTGTACAATAGATTTGGTTATTGCTCCCAAAAAATAGGTGGAATATTTGAACCTCTATTACGTTGAATTTTTGTTTTTAATATTATTATTATGTTATTTTTGGAATTCGTTTTTATTTTAATTTTTAGAAATCTACTCTTTTTATGCCATTTTGGCAATAAAATATAACAATTTTTTTTAGTAAAATAATATTTTAATTCCATATCTACGTAATATTACCTGTGTAATTATACCTGTGTTCGGTTTTATAGTAGCGGCTTGAAGAGATGCAAGATTTTATTATACGATGATCGTTTGCGTTTGGTAACGTGCGCAGCAGTCGAAAAATATCGACTGGAGAAGGAGTCCAGTCGAACAAATTAATTAATTATAAAACATCGTGACGTTATATTGAAAGTTACACTGGTTAATTGCCAATCAGCTAATCATTGTATTGTTATAAAAATCCATATATTCCGCAAAACAAATTCCAAATCTGTATATAATAATAATAAATAATATTTTTTTCGATAAAATTAATCCCTTTTTTTAAACAAATTTCGTATATTTATCGTTTAAAGTACCGCACTTGTAACAACTAATGCTTCGCCTTATCCTTAAATTTCTGATGATTTTGATCGCGCTTAATACTTAGAGCTCCTAGAGACTTCGGTTATTTTTACCGAACAATGGAACGCGCTTTTCACTAGATTCACAGTGTTATAACTCTATAATAAACATGATATAAGGATACCAGATATTATATTGCCACGCACTAAACTCGTACACTCACGCGCATGACGTCACCTTATGCTAAATTTTCAAAATGTATTCATGCTTGCGGATGAAACGAACTGTTGAAATTCTAATATAATTTACTAGATGTTTTATTTACTACGTCAATTTAAGCTTAAGTATTTAAATTAGTATATTGTAAAAAATAACAATTTTCCCATAAGAGTGAAGTTTGATGGAGGGAGCCATGGCCGAATGCCACAAATTGCAACCTATGGAATGTGATTTTCATACAATATATATTTTATATATAGTAGTTAGGTATTATTGACTGACACGATAGGTAAACTATTTCTTTTGAGGTTGCAGTCATTAATAGGGCAGAATAAGTAAAACTCTTTGTTCTTTTATTTAGCTTTCACAAAAATTTATTAGCTTCTTCAGGATATGCTAAAGTATGGTTATAATTATTTAATCTCCAACTATATATATATATATAATATATATATATATAAATATATATATATATATATATATATATATATATATATATATATTAATAAAGTAACACTCACCAGTGTTTTGTTTGTCTTCATTGGAGAACCATCTCTAAATGAAGCCAAATGTACGTTTAAAATTTTGTTAAATCTTCGTTTCTGCGAATATTATTTTTTGCAAAGTATTTGTGTCCTTTGTTTCTGTTTTTTTTTTAAGTTAGTTCTAAATAATCAGTAAACTTAAGTACATATATAATAAAATCTTTAATACTACATATTGAGTTAGAACTGATGAAGCTTTAGAAGTATAAAGCGAAACGTCTTCTATAAACATATAAACTAGTTGACTTCTGTTTTATATTTTGCCAACCTGAATGACCGATTCAGCACTTCAATCACTTTCAACAAAGTGCTTAGAGCAAACACGAGCAAATTTAACATTAAAATTATCCTGGCGTTTACACAAATGTTTGCAAACAGCTTGCATTTCCTTGTCTTTTGGAAAGCTATAAAATGCTGTACCGGTTACAAAACTCTTGCACATATTGTCAACGGCACAACCATACCCTGCACACCTCATATCGGGAAAAATTTAAAGCCTTGTAACACTTTTAAAATATTATTTTATTAAATATTGGCTATGAATCGTAAATGTACATAAACGTCAAAACACAATATGGCGAAATTTAGCACAAGTTGACGTCACAAAAGTCATGAATAAGCCACGCCCACATGCGCGGTATCTTATCTGTTTGTATTTGTATCATGTATAATAAATATGAGTACATGCACCGGATACCTGTCCGGTGAACCACTTCGCCTGATGCGCATGTCCGATGTAAGAAGGTGCAGTGGGCTACGCTAAAGTATGGATATGTATAGATGCTCGTAAACGTATGTGTCGACCGATGAAAAAAACGGATGTCTGTAAGAGACCTAACTTAACTTGTCTGTTTCCTTGTTTAGGAAACACTTTTTTTAATTCTGCTTTTATTCGCCCTATTTATATTATATTATTTTATTTTATGTCAACTCCCTTGTTATGATATTTAAGAATAGGCCTCAATATGTAATAAAAGTAATATTTGCTTACTTGGATTAGTTCTACTACCTAGGCTTGGAATATAAAATGCAGCATTTTCAAAGAAGCGGTCGATTTTTGCTTCATTTTCATTTTTACTCACAGTAGAACTCAAATTATCAAGACACTTCTTGTTCACTGATTTTTTCTTACTATTTTCATTTTGAGCGTTCAACCTACTCTGTACCTCACCATTATTTCTAGGTCTGAGAAGCATTTTACGTAGTTCTATAAAAAATAATAAATACATAAAAAACTGTTTTTCATTGAATAAAAAAACAACTGTTTTTCATTGCCGCTTGGTAACTAAATAAAAAACAATGATTATACCAAAAATTAATATCAAAGGAAAGATAAAACAAGCCACGAAAGCCATACCAGTTGCAGCTCATTCAAATATTATCAAACAGCAAATTATCATGGCGGTACCACACTTCGCTATGTGTTATTTGTTATTTCGCTCTATTCGCCCAAATATTTGTTATTCCAACATGCCAAATATTTGTGTCATGTGTGTTTGGCAGAACCAAAATGGACGTGAACGTATTGAAAGTCGCTGCAACTTACTTATACTTAAATACACTTTACTAATACTTGTGGTGTAAACACAAAGTGATTAAAAGACCGCTATCGTTATTCTTTATTTTTTATTATTTATTATTTTATCGTGGGCAGTCGACAAATACATTTGGCGTGCATTCGACTTATTCGTGTACTTTGCAGTGCGTCAAAAAACCGACAAGTACACGGATAGGCGTATTAGCCAGTCTGGTTAAAAAAAAGGTCGAACATTTTTTCGCAGATATCTGAAGCTTTTAAGACATAGATGGGGGTTACTAGATGACTAATAGATGCCTTGCTTTTGTTTTAAACAATAATTTATGGTCACAATTTGAATTTTTGTCTATAAGTTTTTTACCTTATATTTTACATAAACAATATTTATATATATTCCAAAATCAGCTAAACTTATCCTCCTAGAACTATTTAACTCAATATTTGTCAATAATATATTTCCCAAGATATGGTGCCATGCAATTATCATCCCAATTCTTAAACCCAACAAACCTAAAGACGATCCCTCGTCATATCGTCCAATCTCCTTGACATGTAGTATGTGTAAACTAATGGAAAAGATTATAAATAACAGACTAGTATGGCACCTAGAAAACTCAATGTTATTATCCCCCTATCAAAGTGGGTTTCGTAAAGGCAGATCCACTACCGACAACTTAGTATCGCTTGAGTCTGAAATCCATGAAGCATTTCTACACAATCAAAAATTACTAGCTGTCTTTATTGATATTAATAAAGCTTTCGACACTGCATGGAAATATAACATCTTAAAAACACTACAAAAATTTGAAATCGAGGGTCACACTTTTATACAAAATTTCTTAACTAATAGGCACATTGAAGTAAGAGCTAACGGTTATAACTCTAGTCCACGCTCTCTTGAAAATGGAATTCCGCAAGGCTCCATTTTAAGCCCAACATTGTTCCTGATTGCAATAAATAACATCTTGGACGAAATGAGATTACCGATTAAAGCCAATTTATACGCAGACGACTTGATTATCTACCATAAGAGCAGAAGTGTGGAATGTGCGGCTGAAGTAATACAGATATTCTTACATACGCTGGAAAAATGGTCACTTAAAACTGGTTTTAACTTTTCTCCTGAAAAAACACAGTACATAATATTCAGCAAACGGAAAAATATAAGGAACGTTAATCTAACTTTAAATGGACATACTCTAAAAGAAACAAATGAAATAAACTGCCTGGGGTTAACTTTAGATTGCACCCTAAACTGGAAAAGCCACATACATACCTTACAAAAACAATGCCAACCTAGAATTAATCTCCTGAAAATTCTCTCAAACCGTACATGGGGAGCAGATACAAGAACACTATTAAACTTATACCAATCACTTATACGTAGCAAATTAGACTACGGCTCAATATGTTATGGTACTGCCAAAAAAACTACATTAAAAAAACTAAACTCAATTCAAACAACGTCACTAAGAATTGCTCTGTGCGCATTTAGAACTAGCCCAACAAATAGCCTTCAAGTATTAGCTAACGAACTACCTTTACACTTACGAAGGCAACAACTGTCACTAAATTATGCAACTTGTATATCATCAAATCAACAAAATCCCATGCATTCAAATATTTTCAAACCTAAATGTATTAGTAATTACAAAAATAAACCGATTAATATACTCCCTTTTCATGAAAGAATCAAATTCAGTGGTTACGACTGTGAGCAGTTTAATGCCATCATAAATCCAACCCAAAACTTTCCCTCCTGGTCAACTAGTCCACCAATTGTAAATACATCCCTTACTCGCTATCCCAAAACATCCACTAACCCAAAAGTAATACATCAATCATACCATGAAATAATATCCCTATATCCAAATTCTGAACATATCTACACTGATGCATCAAAAACTCAATCAGGACTAGCAGCGGCTTACATACATGGAGCAGACCACTTTAAAATACGACTCCCTCCGAGTTGTAGCATATTTACTGGAGAAGCAATGGCTATTTTAGAGGCACTGAAAGTTTGCAGAAGAAAATCCGCACCTCATTATATTATAATATCTGACTCACTAAGTACACTAAAAGCTTTACGGCAATTGTATCCATCAAATGAAATTATAATGTTAATAAAAAATGAACTCATACTACTATCAACAAAAAACATAGAAATAACTTTTTTATGGGTGCCATCACACGTGGGAATCAAGGGAAATGAAGCAGTGGACCAACTTGCGAATGAAGCTGCACTAGATGAAAGCATCCCTGTGTCACACATGATAACAAGAAACGACCATAAAACCTCCATCAAAAAACATATTACCAACTTATGGCAGTGTAACTGGAATTCCACATCCAACAAATTAAAAGATGTTATAGAAACTGTCGGCACCACCTTACCACTCCCACTCAAACGTTGTGAACAAGTGATAATAACTCGACTACGATTAGGACATACTATACCAACCCATATTCACTTAATAAATAAAGAAGCCATCCCTTTCTGCCACAACTGCAAGATCCAAATCACTGTGAAACATATTCTGTTAGAATGCAAAACATACACCCAAGAAAGAAGAAAAAATAACCTCTCTACCAACCTGAAGGATCTATTAAGCTGGCAGTTCAACAAAGTGCTTAAATATTTGAAAGACATTAAAATTTACAGTGTTTAATAGAACATATTTAAGTTATACATATATACCTTGTAAAAAATTAAATACTTGTAATTTTGTGTTTGTACCCCCTGCTAATAACTCTTAGTAGTTGATGCAGGGTCATTTTTGTTTAAATAAAAAAAAAAATATTTATATAAAATCCACAAGGAAAATAATTCCTGTAGCTGGCTGTATACCACGTATCACAAAAAAAAAGAATTTATATCTTTGTATGTGGGTATATTTAAAAACCGTTAAAAGGGCTACATCGAATAATACAAACGTTTTCGGAATAATAATTCCATCATCAGGTTTAAAAAAGTACCTAAAATAAGTATAAACCATTTAGTTAAAACAAACGTGGTTTAAAATTTTGACTAAGGTTAAGAAGCAAAAATGGTTATACTTACAAGGTTCAGATGCCTGAGCCACCAAAATATGAGGGTAAAAACCCTTTAAAATATATGCTGTTACAAAAGATTGTACATAATGTTATTAAAAATATGTAATGTTTAATATTAAATTAAATTTGGCTTCAGGTAACATACACCCATGGTTTGAGTTTCAGTGTCCGGAGAGTAAACCTCTTCAAACGGACTACAGCTGGTAACTGATTGACAAGATACCTATGAGCGATGTTAAAAACAAAATGTCAATGCAACATGAAACTATATTAGTTATACGTAGTATTACTACAGCCAAAAGATTCAAAAACTTTGATGATGTTAAAAATAATAACAGCAATCAAGATGATGGGATTTAAAAGATTTTTTATTTATTTAATTTTGTATATAAAAGATAAGAAATTACCCATGGTGTTAAAGGTCATATGTAAGAGAATGACGTGTGCATTAGGCAACCAATGTTACTCTTTGTCATATGGAATGTGGTCTAAAAATATAAATATTTATATCATTTTTTATATCAAGAATATCTTTATTTTCCCGTTTTTTAAATTAAAATTGATTAATAATTTACGGAGATATTTGCAAAAAAGTAGTTTTTTGCACTAATTTATAAATTTTATTAATTTTTTTATTAACAAAATAAAGTGTTCTTAATACATTTGAACATCGAGGGAGGAATTACCGTCTTTTACATTTGTGCGAAATTTTCCCCCGATCCTTCAAAATAGTTTAAAAGTTATTTAATTTATTTATCCCGGAGGCTAAATAGTTAAACTATTAAACTTGCTCTATTAATGATGATAGACACATTTAGCAAATTTCATAGGATTCTTTAAGACTTCAACTATCTCAGAAGTTAAATGCATATTGCGTTTTCATCGAAATTATTTATAAAATAAACGTTTAAAAAAGGGGTATGTTTTTTACTTATAAACAATTGTAATACCTTTTATATTTTTTTCAAGCTACAGACTTGCACTTACAAGCATAGGATAGCTGGTCAAAAAACTCACATTTAAAAAAAACCTTCTATGACCAATAGGAACGAGGTTAGAGACTATTTTGACGAAATTTTGGAGCATCCCGTCTTTTTTACGCATACTAATATATTTTACCGGTTTTCTATTATATAGATGACCTTTATCCTATTCACATGAATACATATAAAATGTAGGGACACGAGGACGGTATATTATGTGATCTTTGGAGATATTTAGATCTAAAAACATAAATAAACGTGTTTAAACGTAATGGATTTTGACAAGAGCTGTGACCTTGTAAATAACAGGTAAACTTGTCTACTAAATTGGCATGACTCCTCCATGTGTACCGTCCTCGTACTGTACATATACCTATATATAAACATATAATAGCCATCAAAGTAGTAAATAATTATAATTTATAAGGAATATATGAAAATTATGTCATCATTATTAAATTATTAATACTGCGACAGACTAAAAAAATTAGGTTTTTACGACAAATTTCAAATGGACCAAAGTTTTTCAGAGGTTTCCCATATTTCCCGGCAAGTGAAAACTATGTAGTTATTCATATTTCGAAGAGCTACCCCAGATTAAAAAGGAGGCTTCTAACTGCAATGGAAGCCGAGATAATTTGGAGGCTTCTAACTGCAATGGAAGCCGAGATAATGTAAATTTTTCCTGCGTGTTTCAATTTGAAGTTAAAAACTCGAAAAAAAAGGAGCTGAAACAGTTATTCCCTCCCTTTCCTATGTCGATCTGTCGAAAGTACCTTCGTTTCGGCCTGTAAGTTTCAAAAAATTAGTTGAATTTATAGCTATAAGTTTCAATATAAGGTTTATATTTTCAATAAGAATTTGTGCAAATTTTACTTAATGTTTATAAACAATGGAGATGATTTTTTAAAAAATAGTCCCTAACTTCGTTCCTATTGGTCATAGAAGGTTTTTTTTAAATGTGAGTTTTTTACCAGTTATCCAATGGTTGTACGTACAAGTCTGTAGCTTGAAAAATAAGTTATTACAATTGTTTACAAGTAAAAAAACATACCCCTTCTTCAAACGTTTATTTTGTAAATAATTTCGATGAAAACGCATTTAACTTTTAAGATAGTTTGAATCTTAAAGAATCCTATGAAATTTGCTAAATGCGTCTAGCATCACTAATAGAGCAAGTTCAATAGTTTAAATATTTAGCCTCAGGGATAAATAAATTAAATAACTTTTAAACTATTTGACCGATCGAGGGAAAATTTCGCACAAATTTAAAAGACGGTAATTCCTCAATGTTCAAATGTGTTAATAACATTTTATTTTTTTAATAAAAAAATTAATAAAAATTATAAATTAGTGTAAAAACTGTTTTTTGCAAATATCTCCATAAATTATTTATCAATTTTAATTTAAAAAACGGGAAAATGAAGATATTCTTGATATAAAAAAAAATGATATAAATATTGTTTATGTAGAATATAAGGGTAAAAACTTATAAACAAAAAATTAAATTGTGACCATAAATTATTCTTTAAAAAAACGCAAGGTAAAAATAAGAGTACTTTTTCATCTATTCGTCACTTAGTAAACCCACCTATGTCTTAAAAGCTTCAGATATCTGCGAAAAATGTTGCCGTGAAATCAATGATTTTTTGCATAACCAGACTGGGCTATATATGCTCTTCGGATATTTGCTTATGCAGCCGAATATGGCGCTTAAAGAACAACTCATAGCAAGGTGTGGTGCCGCCATCATGTCAAAACTACAACAATACGACAAAAAAGAAAACAATCTTCACGGCTGTCCACTTTGGATGACCTTCATGGAATAAGTTCTCTAGCGAGCTATCAATAAGAATTAATTGCTCTGCTAATGCATGGAATGTAGTCTTTCGCACACGGCAATCTAAATAATTCATATTATTATTTTCCGAACTTCAAGGTGTGGTCTGAAATTCGTTCTTTTGACATTTCGTGTGCTACGAACAGTAGACATAGTCAACGGTGAAGCGACAACGATAAGAGTGCTGTTCTCAGCGTCTTATCCTCCTTGAAAATGAGGAAACTCCATAGATAATACTGTACAGACTTCCGGTTTTCTCACATAATACTGTAACCAATATGGACGGATACCTGAAGTCGCCGGCTTGTCCTTTGGTAATCATCACCGTTATTTGTTCATTCCCCCCAAGGTTAATCCGCATTTCAATAATGATAACCTGGTTTCGTTCAGTGCTCCATACCTCGGACATTAACTGACAGCAGACAGTGGACGATGATTTTTTTCATATTAATTGGCAAATTTTATATTTCATATTTTTAAAGTTTTAGATTACTCGGCACTATGTTTGCCAAAGTCAAGTATCAGATTACTAGTTATTCTCTGATAACCCTTCCCCCTTTTTACTTCTGATTTTTGGTGGTAAGTCTTCATAACTGTTGGTGTTTAAACATTTTATATGGTATTCTTCCCTTTTATATATTTTAGTGTTGCTTTACTTTATTATTTTGATCGATATATCTGTTAATTTTTCTAAAAGCTTCTAGGACGGTACTCTTCAAGCAGGTGTTATAAGTTTATATGTTTGTTTTGGAATGGAACACCAGAATTCTTTCAGCTTTGGGTTCAGTTTTCTTTTTAAAATATTTTTAGAAGCATAGCTTTTTTATCGCGGACTACGGACGTAATACATTGATCAGTGCGGTTTCCACACAAACACACACACACACACACACACACACACACACACACACACACACACACACACACACACACACATGTGTATGTGTCTAAAATAAAATAAAGTAAAAGAAAATAAATTAAAAACCATCGCTCCGTGCGTTCGTGCGTAGACGATAATAAAGCTATGCTTCCCTGCTTCCCCTCCTCGGTTACTCCCAGAGTGCTACATCCCGTTTTTTGAAATGTATTAACACGTTCACGCCGTTACCAGATACATGGGTCTGGTATGAACTTTACGTTCAACCGGTACTGAAATTTGGAGACCTTTCGCTAGCGCCGACACCGATAAAATAGCTATTTATAAACTAAATTATGATGTAGGTATCTACGGAATCGTCGTGATGTGCTTTATAGTTTAGTTCTGTTTTAAGTTACCAGATGCCAGCATCTGGTAATTAATTACTATTATAATTATTATTTTTATACACTGTAATATTACTTCAAATAAAAATTGATAATTTTATTTATTTTTTAAAAGTAATATACTCCAAATTGCCACATCAGTATCAGTATATTTTTTTATATACCGTAAATACTTTACCGGACATCGGAATCTGGTGCTATGGCAGCCAGAAATGGATTGCAATGTTTACTATTATGAGATGGCAGTGTTATATAAAACATACAAAGTCACAGAAATCGTTTATTTATAGATATGTTTACCAGACCCATAGGTCTAGTATTGTCCGAACAGTAGACAGTGTTATCAGATACGGGATCTGGTAACGTCAGCAAATGTTACTGACAAATTTAATGCCGCCGTAAATGTGTTAATTGATAAATTTAATACTCCTTGATATTCGTTTGACACTTCAATAAAACTACAGTATATGACACGAAAGCAGATTAAAACATTAAAGCAATAAAACAAGACATATTATTTTACTAGCAACTAATATTGTAGTGTTGGTATGTGCAAGATATGTATTATATATGTCTTTTATTAATGTTAAAGTAGATCGGCCACCGTTATAGTTAATTCACCTATGAAGCGCAGTAAATTGGTCAGTTTATCGGGCATAAAACTACACTCACCAGCAAAATTAACAGAACACCTTAAAAATGGGACATGTTAGATGTCTCGAATTTCCTAAACCTGTTATCCGATTTTAGTGATTTTTTAAGTACCGGGAGTAACAATCATACTGTGTTTTTTCCTTAAAGTTTGGACCACCCTGTGGAATAATCTAGCATATATAAAATATTGAAATTTAAACTCAATTATAGCCTCAGGCTTTCTTAACATTTTCTTTTTTGATTCATTTGCTTATGTTGGATAATAAAAAGTTAGGTACTTTAACAACTAGCCATGTTTTTCATCAATAAATGCTCATTTTCTGCTTAGTTTCACCGGCATATTTAAAGGAACAACCATAAAATCTGAGTATTTTCTCTCTAGTCTATATATTGTTAATATTATTTAGAAAATATAATACGAATGTTGGTGAAGTATTTTTAATTTATATTACAATGGCAGTACAATATGAAACCTGTTTAAGAAGAAATAAAACACAAAGATGTCAAAGATTGAACTTAAATTGGTTTTTTTAGGCATTTTTTTTTTTGCTTTAATAGCATGAGTTTCCCCCACGAGCCCTTACAACTGCAATTATTCGTCTTCTCATACGCTATCGATCAGTTGTTGAGTCAGTCTCTCCCATTCCTCAATCAAAGCAATTCTGACTTCCTGACCTCTCTGTTTTGAATAGCAGGAACCCGTGCCCTAAGTTTTCTGCCTAGCATGTCCCACACATGCTCTATCAGGTTCAGGTCTGGGGAACAAGCTGGCCAATTCATCGTTGTTATACCCACTTGTAATAAGAAATGTCTTACACAGCTTGCGACGTGTGGGAGCGCATTATCCTCCATTAAAATAAAATTTTCACCAATATATGGTGCAGAAGGTACCACATGGTCTTGGAGAATATCTCTGATATACCTCTCTGCTGTTAATGCTCCATCATAAATCACCACTAACTCTGTTCTTGCTCCCAAACATATACCGCCCTACACCATAATTGAACCTCCACCAAAAGGTACGGTCGTAGTAAAATTGAAAGGGGCATTTCATTCTTCTTGGCGTCGATACAATCTTTCTCTACCGTCGATGTAGGTAATTTACACAGAAACGGCTCTCGTCCGTAAAGAGAATTTAACTCCAGTGGTTATCATTCCAATTTTGATATACTGGACCAAATTGTAGTCGTGCTAAACGATAGTGTCTCTGGAATCTGGGAGCTTTTATTGGCACATATGACTTGAGACCGGCTTCTTTAAGTCTCCTTCTTATTGTGCGCTCACTTATGGTAGTTCCACGAATATTTTGCAACAGGTTTTTGGTTTGAACTGCCGTTTGACGTCTACTACGTAATGTTTGCAACGTTATAAATCGATCATCTACAACCGTGGTTAAACGTTTTCTACATTGTCCCCTTCTTCTTACATACTCCCCGGTTTGTCTCCAACGACTTACACAACGATGGATGGTTGATGGTGATTTACCAAATATTCTAGCAACTTCCCTGTACGTTCGACCATTTTTGACCATTGTTACGGCACCAGCAATATCAGTAGGTATTAAATCACCCATTTTTACTTGCTTTTTGCAATAAGATCACCACTGATTATAACAAATCAAAAGAAAAATCACATCCAACAAACTCAAACAAATTAACTTATCAATTAAATACAAGTTTGTACTTGTTATGAACAGACAGAATGACTGTAAAACGTAAAACACAATACAAATAAACAAATTCATTTGACATTTTGACATTTAGGACTTTCTTGTGACAAGGAGCATTCAAAGCTATGTAGATATAGTCTATAAAATACAAATATAAAGAAATATTGCATTAACTTGTTCCTTTAAATTTGTCGTTGTGCGTATTAAATTGTTAACTTCTCATAGCCTACTTTAGGCTTGTTTATTAAACTAATCAGAAAATGAGGATTTATTGATGAAAAACATGGCTAGTTGTTAACGTACCTAACTTTTTTATTATCAAACACAAGCAAATGAATCAAAAAAGAAAATGAACTTTGAAAATAAGGCTATTATCGAGCACAAGTTAATTAAATCTAGCCCAAGTACTTTCGCTTAAAATAGCATCTTCAGGGGCATTTCGTCAAAATGTAAACTATCCGGCAAGCGTAGAATGTGGAAACATTAATAATGACATAAAATTGTACAAAACACTACACTAAAACGAGGACAAACAGTTTAAAATTACTTAAAGATTCTACGCTACATTCTCGGTCAGTATCTGGAGGGATAATATGGAGGGATAAAATAAAAAAGAAAATGTTAAGAAAGCCTGAGGCTATAATTGAGTTTTAATTTCAATATTTTATATATGCTAGAATATTCCACAGGGTGTTCCGAACTTTAAGGAAAAAACACAGTATGATTGTTACACCCGGTATAAAATGACATTGACCTGTCTAGCAACAATATTATTACATCGATATTCTTAAATAATATAACTATAACAGACTAAAAAAAATCACTAAAATCGGACAACAGGTTTAGGAAATTCGAGACATCTAACATGTCCCATTTTTAACGTGTTCCGTTAATTTTGCCGGTGAGTGTATTATCGACCAGAATGGGATTCTGACACACAAATAATTTTATTTTGTCACGATAAAATTTAGAATATTTAGATCATTTTGTTTGAAAACTTAACAGGTGCAATTACTCACATGTTCGGTGTATACTATACTTACCAGAAGATAAGAATTTATTAGAAGTAGAATTGAAGTAGAAACTGTTCGAAATATATTATTTGCGAAATATTTTTTTAAAAGCCATATATACCAGGACGGCCGATGTGATCCCAGTAAATATTTCGGTCAAAGCTACTGGACATATTCTCCAGTCAGAGTCGTTATTACCTGAAAATTATCTGATATGACATTGCGACAAAAACCATGACCTGTTTCCCGTGACCATTAGAATATGACAGCTGTATTAGTTCAAAAGAAAATCTAGTTTATGATAGCATGCATAATATTACTGAAGAATTCCACGGCCATATTAAAAAGCAAGAAAGAAAACTCACAACTTTGCTATTTCTATAATGGTTTATGAGTAAACATCCGTTTATGTAAGACTAAATTTTGCAAAAAAAGTACAGATTGCAAACTGCTGTTATTCTTACAAACCTTATTTACAGTGATTCTATTAATAGATAACGTATCAGGTTATTCTACTGCTACTATAATAGAACTAAAAAGATTGTACAACTATGTGACCTAATACGGATATGGTGCGAATTTAAAAGAATCTTTACAAGCCTGTCTCTTTTGTTCAGAAAAGCGCTATAGCAGAGTTATAGCAGCTAATCGACGCCAGTTATATATGTTTCTTGTAATAAGTGATATGGACATGGAAGGGCACATAATTAATTACCGTTTGTCTCATAAATAATGCAAAATAAAGAAAAGTCTGATAAATTGCCTTCGCAAATTATATTGGTAATTTCTTCCCATATACAAGGTCATACACAGAATATGGACACTAGAGAAAATGCAAACAGAGTGGAGTAAGAGTATCATCTGCCCAATCTATAAAATGGGCGATAAAGTCCTCAGTCAAAACTATAAGGGAATCTCCTTGCTGTGTTGTGGTTATAAAATATTCACCAGTATACTTAACTATAGACTACAACATAAATTCTCGCAGAGAAAATCATCGGAGAACATCAGGCAGGATTTAGTCAGGGAAGATCAACCAACGACCAACTATTTACGGTTAAGTAAGTCTTAAGCAAAGCCAAAGAACATGACATAAATGTCTATATTTTCGTCGACTTTAAACAGGCATATGCCTCAATAAACAGGGCATACTTCTACAAAATATTAATGCATTTGAAATAACCTTTACATTAGCTAGGGTTATCCTAGTAACGATGTCAGATACAGTGGCTCAGATACATATATACAACATGGGATGACAGACCCAATTGAAATAACAGAAGGATTAAAACAGAGTGATAGGCTGGCACCAACATTGTTTAATTTAGCACTGGAATACGTAGTAAGAAAAACATCAAAAAGTAGAAACAACATTCTTCTTATTACAGTTCCTATCCGTTCCGGATGTTGGTGATCAGCATAGCTATCCTAACTTTACTTGCAGCTATTCGGAATAGTCCGGTTGTAAATGTATTGAATCCTTAGGTTTTGAAGCCAAGATATTCTTTTTCCCATTTAGCCTTTGTTTATTCTTTTGTATAATGTCTTGTCCTGATCTTTGACCTTTCGCCTCTCTTCCATCATATGTAAAATCTCATTTGTCATCCACGATTTTTTCCTAATTTTTGGTGGTTTGAGGAATTTTCTTTAACTTGCGAAACTCTATCCAATTTTTCAAGCTCCTGGTCTATTAAATCAGTTTAAAAAACGGTATTCAAATTGCTATGTATATACTGTTTTACACTCTATTCTCTGCATTGGTCTTTGAGTAACCTGATGTCGTATTTTGGGTTGACACTACGTCGAATCTTCTTTAGCCTGACCCTCATTTTCCAAATCGGTAGGTTGTGGTCTGACTTGATATCGGCTCCTGGGTATGTTTTGACTGATGTAATGCTGTTACGGAATCTTTTATTAATCATAATGTAATCTATTTGATTTCTGACTATGTGGCCTGAAGTATCTTGAGGTAATTTCCACGTGTATAATCTCTTGTATGGGAGTTTTAAGTAAGTGCTAGTAATTACAAACTCTTCTTCTGCTACAAATTCACCCAATCGGTCTTCTGGCTCATTTTATTCTCCAAGCCCAAACTGTCCTATGAATTCTCCTGATTGTCCCCTACCAATCTTGGCATTTAAATCATCCATAATCAAGGTTAGATCCTTTTTGGGAAGGTGTTTTAAGGTGTTGGATAATTCATTATAGAATGCTTCACTTACGTCGTCTGGTTTGTCAGCGGTAAGGACATATACCTGAATAATTAGTTGTTATTGAGTAGGTATCAAGTTGAAGGAGGAGCGTTTTTTCCGATAAGGGTACAAGGTTTTTAAGATGTCTGGCAGTTTCTTGATTTAAAATTATACCTACTTCATTTTCGTGTCTTCCGTTGGGGTTACCTGAATAATAGGTGATGATTGTTAATTTCACATTGCCCAGACTTCGTCCATCTCATTTTGCTTATTCCAATTATGTGTATTGATAGTCTATCCATCTCCTTGATTGCAATATGAGTCTTACCGGCCTTGTATAATGTTTAGATCGTGAGCATTTTCTTTGCACTAGATTGGCAAGGGTTTCGTCTGTTGGCGACCGAGAAGGCCTTGCCGTCTTGTGATTGTCCTTCTCTGTCGGACCATGATCAGTATTATTTTTCTTTGACTCGTTATTCTATTGCTGATTATACTAGGGGTACTCTCCGAGTCCTCAATACAGTGGTTCCCCGTTGATTTCTGCATCTTTATGCCATTGACCATTGTTAATAGGTTCCTCCGCCTTCAAGATCGAGTTACCAATCTTAGGACAAAAAGGTGCCCTTCCACTTATCAGCTCATCCGCCCGGAGTCGTTGGCGAGTAAGGGGAAGACACAAAATACTTATCAATAAATCAGTCCAACTGGCAGCATATGCAAATGACATAAATATCATGAGCAGAACTAAAGCAACAGGTGAGATTATGTATACGAAACTTAAATCACATGCTAAATAAATAGGTCTGCCAATAAACGAAAAAAAGACTAAAATCCTAGTATAAAATCAATTGGAAAGGGCAACACGACCCTACCTGACAGTTCATCTTAGAAACAGGAGGTGGCTTTATCTATTTAGGAGTCACCATCAGAAAGGACAACATTGACGATGCAGAGCTTAGCAGAAGAATAATTCTAAAGAGATCAAAAAATAAAAAATAATTCTTAATAAATATATTAAATAAGAAATAATTCTTTATGCAGTACAGAAACGATTCAAATATTTGACCTTCTATGGCTGAACAGTATCCCAATCTGTCATAAATACTTCTGCGGGCAGATGAAAGAGTTTCTGCTGTAACAGAATTGGAGAAATTTTAGTCTCTAGCCTCAGGATGATCGTAGATGATGTTTTTTAAATATCCTCAAAAAGAAGTCCATGGGTGTAAGATCTGGAGATCGTGCAGGCCACTTAATATCGCCTGTTGCACTGATAACTCGATTCGGGAAAGTATTCTTTAAATACTCCCTAATTATTCGACCGTTTTGAACTGAATAGCCGTTTTGATCAAACCAAACATTCACCAGATTTACATGAGGAAGATTGAGAATACCGGGAAGAACATGATTCTCTAACAAATCGAGGTATACTCTACTATTCAAGTTGTCCTCAATAAAAAATGAACCTATTAAGTGGATAATGATTTTTGAGGACGTTGAGTTAGGTAAATAACACTTCTGTGCTGGTTTTCCCACACACAGTAACTCTTTAGGAAGGCTTGTGTCTCCCCACTAACGAAACAAAAGATTCATCAGTGAATAAAATGTTTTTAATAAATTTGGTTCACCATTAGCCTTCGTTAATAGAGTTTCGCAAAACTCCATTTTTCAAAAATAATCGTCAGGATAAAGCATTTGCGTTTTCGAATATTTAAAATTCTTGTAACCATACTTTCGTTACAGTAACATTGCTAACATCTAATTCTAGCAACGCTTCTACTTTCCTCAACTTTTTCTGATGACACTTCTTGAGCATGACATTTTCTGCAATGTTTGAGGTAATAACAACTCTCAAAATTTTTAATAATATTATGAATTGGCTGTACTCAAGGGATTGGTCTCCCCTAAAAAAACACAGAAAACAGATCTACACACCATTGTTTATAATTACCACCATAAAACCATTTTATTATTTGAACTTTTTCTGCGGGGGTATAAACAGACATGGTTACAAAAATAAAAATTACAAATTATTGGCGACGAGTCAACGAATTGGTTCGTGGAAATTCGAGGCGAGCAGTGTTGCCATTTATAGGTTGTATATCTAATTTAAAACGAACGCACTGTACAATAGTGAACTGGTGATTCCCTTGAAAACAAAATCGATGGGTCTAAGCGTTCATATGTATGAAACATTTTTTGCAATTTTTATTTTTTCACCACTGGAACTCTAGAGTGAAATCAGAGTCAAAAACATAACCCAGGAAAGCATTGACGTTGGTTTTACAGAAAGCAATTCCATCAATACATGATAAAATAACAGTATTAAATATTTATTACAATGGCATTACAGTGCCGAATAGTATTTGTGAAAAAAAAAACTAAGGGGGTTGAAACACTTTTTAATACCTATGTTATGATTACAATGGTTAAAAAGCCGAGTATATAAATATCGACCGACTTGGTCGAGTATTGATGGCGAAGTGAGGTTGTTCGCTGGCCTCTACCTCTTCTACCTCAAACGCGAAAAAACACAAAGCGCTCCAGTATTGGCGCGTATATTTTAAACAGAGACAAAAATGAATATATTATCACTGTGACAAATAACAATTTGTCAGCACGATATTCTAAGAAACTTTTCTTGGATGAGGATTTTTTTGTAATTTCATTTAAAGAACATATTTATAGTAAAAGCCCATAATACTAGCAAGAACTAAATACTTAGCCCAATAGTGTAAAAATTCAAATTCCCTCGCCAATTGTCACTATTCGGGACGATTTTAAAAAGAAAATGTCCAAGAAAGCGAAATACACTTTCTGACAATTATTTGACATTTTTACACTTAAGCAATTATCAGTAGATATAATCAGCACTTGCTAGTATCTAAACTGAATGATTGCAATAAAACTAATCTCATTTCTATAGATGCAACTTCGTAAGGAATTTGACGTGACTTTTTTAATCACCAAAAAATCAGGAAGCGATAAACGCTTGTAATCAACGCTGATCAAATAGAATACAAAACTCAAATATTTGGGTGTGCAGCGGAAGATAGGACAAAGAAGTATTCTTTTTAGTTAACCAAGCTTTCGCAAATCTTCATTTGCATCATCAGGGTGCTACAATAAACAGAATTAGTACAAATTACAGAGTAAGAATTACTTTGCCTCTTACACTAATTGAGGTTAGTTGTCTTGATGTTAATCAACTGAAATTGGCAACTAATTTGACCCCTACAAACGATGGCGAAAACTATCCAAAAATTGATTTTAAAAAAACGTTCTTTAACCATAACTTCCTGATGATATTAACAAATACTGGGGTCATACAAAACAAAATCACAATAAATTGTAACGTTTTTAGAATTATGACCTTATTTATTTATGTTAATTTAATAGGCTTTGTTTTAAAACATTGACAGGTTGAAGTTTCACTTCCTGATGATATTAACAAATATAAAATAATTTATATTTCCACGATATACCTAATAGTAGGTCTATAATTTGTTGTACTAGCAGTTGCTTGATATTAGGGATGTGGGATTTTCACTCGTCAATGTCAATATCAATGTCATAGATTTGTGTATAATAATTAAGTTTGTGTGAATGTAAAGTAATTTTTTTTTAATTTTAAATATAGGAATAGGTTTTAGCTCAACATATATGACAGACTGTGATAAGTTTTATCAACATTTTTTATAAAATCATTTATGATACAACCTCATTAAGTTTGTAAGTATCGAATTTTTAATTAATTATACAAATTTGTAAAAATTATTCATCACATTTGTAGCTCCCTGATGAAGGACATAACCAATGTCCGAAAGCTTGGAATAAACACTTTTCATTTGTATTGCTGCATACCCAATATTTAAAGTTTACTTCCTTATATATATATTGTGTTGCTTTAGCACTTAGCTATTTAGCCAACTACATACCGTTGATTACAAGATAAAGAACAAAAAACCGCTATTAAATATACAGGAAAATATCTATTCTTTATGGATTTACCCGTAAGAAATAAAAGTTTGTTAATATGTAAATATGATAACAATAAAATCTTACCTGAGTCTTCTGTAGAACAATCTTGATTAATTGAAACTGCTTCATTGGAATAATTTGGTAAAACCATTTTTTTTTCAGTATCCTCAGTATTTTTCACCTCTACTTTTTTACTAGTCTTGTTAAGAGCATCCAAGAGCAATTGTTGTAAATCATTTGATTGATTACCCTTTTTCTTAGTCCTCTTTCTCTTCTTTTTCTCTTTTAGTATATTTTCTTTAGGTATAGCTCCAGTAGATGGCAATACAACTCTGTTTGTTACATTTAAATCATCACCGGGGCGTGCAACATTGTTTGTGAGATTTAAATTTGGTACTTCTGTTTCTTGAGTATTATCTATTATCTGTGTTCTGTGAGTCTTTCTGGAAGTTTCTGAAAGACTTGGGAAATCTTTGTCGTAGTTTTGGAATGGACCTGTTGACTTTGGCTGTGAATCAACTTTATAACTGGTTAAATTGTTCTGTATATTTGTAGGAGCATAATGTAGCATAAAATTGTTTGACAAGCATAAGTCTGGTAATAAATTTCCAGCGCTATAAGTATTATCCAGAGTTGGCAATACATCTTCAATGTTCTGATCACATCCACAGCTATAAAAATTGCTTGCCGGATCTAATGGATTATATAGCTGAAGTAATGAAGGTGCACGAATTAAATCGATTACTTCTGGAATTAAGAACTTTTCTACTTTTTTGTATAACACCGAAAAAATCTGATCATTGGGTATAATTGTAAAATGTGTCATCATCTGTTTAAAATGAAGCTTTACTTCTCTCTTTAATGTATCTGGATTAACTTCAAATTTGCACAAATCATTTATTGAAGTCTTTATGTCAATTTCAAAAAGAAATGCCACACTCACTGCCCTTACTAAATCTTTTACAGAAAGCTCGGAAGGTAAATCACTTTTATGGCAGATTGTTTTACCTGCACTTTGGGAATATTGTTTTTCTATCAGTCTTCTGTGTTCGTCACTAATTGCTGAAAAAATCCTATCTTTGTGACACACAAATTGATTTTCTGATCGAATAATAATATAAATTTGAGCTGCAATTTTTGACAAATTTAAATTTGCCTTAAGACATTTTAAATCTGAAAGCCGTTTTAGTACAGATTTTCTTATGCTAATTTTGCCGATAGGTTTACTCACTTCTGTATTTTTTTTTGTATTCCCAACGTTATCGTGAAGTAACGTAGAGTACTGAACGTTTCTTTGAATTATCACATCTTCCAATTTTGTGTATAACTTAAAAAATATTGGATCTTCAGGTGGGACCTGTAAAGGTACCATTATCTCTCGGAAATTTACTCTTACTTCGATTTCAAGTAAACATGGTACGATATCAATTTGCAAAATCTTCGTTTTCAAATGATGGATAAATAACTTGCTTACATTTATTCCAAAAAGTAAAGCTACAGTTATGGCTCTGACCAACTCTTTTATTTTCGTATAAACTGACCAATCTGGACAGGGTTTTGCAAAAAGAAAACTGTTTTCAAGATGCATTTGGATTTTCTCACTAATTAATGGACTATCCCGCTTTTGAGTGACAGTTGATGACAATTGACTATGTTTTTTAATGCTAAAATATATTTGAACAGCTTCGCTTGAAAGTTGTAGAACATCATCTAGAACTTGAATATTGTCAAAAGAATATTCTAAAACTTGATTATGTGTATCCTGTTTAGTAATAGAATTATCATCTTTTTTAACTTGGTTCTGCAACATATCAATAGGACTAACAGTTCTACTCAGTTGTCCATTTAGATGTGTTTGATGAACTTCTTGGTATCTTTGAAGTACTAACCTTTCCAATTTTTGGTAAAATTCAAAAAACAATACATTATCAGGAGTTATCATAATTTGTGTCATCATATTTCTAAAGTGTAGTTTAAGATTATTTTCTAACACACATATATTAGTTGTTATTTCAAACATATCAATGGTTGAGTCTTGTACATCTATTTTAAAAAGAAATGCCACTACTAAGGCTCTCACTAGATCTTTAATAGAAACAGGAACTGGGCCTGTAGTATGTACATATGGTTTTGTATTTTTGAATTTCTTCTCAAGTTCTTCCATTTCTTTCTTACTGCTTTCCGAAACAGTTGGGAATTGATTATGCGCTTTAATTATATCGTATATGTGAGAAGATTTTTCTGAAAGTTGCAGACAACCTTTAAGTTGATTCAAATTGACTAACTGTCCTGAAGATTTTTTCTTCTTTTTATTAATCTTACTATCCTCTTTGTCCGCAATTATTTCCTTACTCATGTTTTCTTCATTTTGTGGAACATTTTGATGTATAGCGGCTGTTTTTTGAGGTATATTGTGCCACGGATTGGCAGCAACAGCATTTCCCTCTTCACACTGGTTCGATTCTGTTACAGTATAAACATGACAATTTTCTATATCTATGGGAGGAGGCTCATATTCTTTATAATCTTCGGTATCCATTCCCTCATCAGAATCACTATCAGAAAATGCCCTACCCTTTAGTCCATGTATCTTTAAAGCATGTTTGTTTTGGAAGTCCTAAAATAAAGAAAGAATAGACATGACAATGATTGAAAAATACAGGATATTTACACAGTAATCTGATTTGTAGCCGATACATCGTTTAATTTTAAGACTAAAAATTCATATAAACATGCATGATCAGTAAACTTGGGCAAATATGCAAAATGCACACGATACAGAAATACCGGTATGCTAGCAATAGAAATGTGTACTTCGACGCGCATGACGTCACCTGCGAAACAACAGTACGGTGTTAGAGATGTAGGATTCCCTGTCCCAGTAGATGTATTTGTTCATCGTGCGGTAGATGAACTGTTTTTACAAATTAATCACCCCTGTGGTAAGTCTTTAAATATTTTTGTTTTTGCAGATCCTCCACATTTGATTAAACTTGCCCGAAACCATGTAGTTGATCATGGTTTTATTATTGACATTAAAAGAATCAACAAGGATTACTTTGAAGCGCTACTAAATATGTCAACTTCTGAATTGACAATTGCGCACAAATTGACACTACATCATCTCTGTTTAAAAGACTCTATGAAGAGTGAGACCTACAGTTCAATGATTGTCAAAATATGTGGCAAAAGCTATTAGTTATGCTGGAGAAAATGGGATTATGCCAAAAGATAGTTACTGAAAAGAAGCTGCTGTAATTGTTCAGGTATTTAATGATTGGTTTAATCTATTAAATTCTCGATGTAAGTTCGTTGCCAATTCTCCAAATACTGTTGCCCAAAATTGGTCTTGGTCTTGTTCTTGCGTTTTCGCAAGACCAAGACCGCCTAATTTTAGCAAGACCAAGACCAAGACTGACCGTGCAAGATTTAAGCAAGAACAAGACTAAGCCTGCGAGACTCTTGAAAAACTGGACTTATGCGCATTACGAACAATACCATGAACATACATACCGAATAAAAATATTTATTAAGAAAACACATTTGATACGTGCTCAGGGGTCATAATTACAATATAAACATAAAATAGTTTGTACATTCTTTTCCAGCAGACGACTTCTGTGATCTGAAATTAATTGTCCAGATTTTGAGAATAGCTGCCCTCTAATCATAAAATAATCTTCTTGCATTGCGACGCCGACAGTAATATCGTATCGAAATTTTTTAAAAATATGCCACCTTAGCTAATAAAAAATATAACACTTATTGTTACAAACACTCACTTAATAATTCAATTTTTTTCCCATTATAATTTAGTTAGGAGAAGTCCAAATAAACAAATCTTATCGGCCTAATAAACATTGTTTCTGCTGAGCGGCTAGAAATAATAGCTAGGCTATTATTCAAAAATATCCAGACAAATTAATAACAGATAATGTCGCCTACCATGTAAACAAAATACCGAAATATTTAGAATAACGAAGGAACGATATATACTTCTCAGTTTGTTATTAGATACTTAGGGTATTGGATAGTAGCGAACATAAAGTAATAGTAATAGTTACTTTTTCGGCATCACTAAACGTCATTCCCAATTGAACTTTCCTTTATGTCTAATGTAATAATAATTGTTTTTTAACTATGCCTTGTTATTCCCGGAGTGACAAGTTTACAATTTGACATGAGTGACAAAGATTCAAATAGTTTTAGTCAGAGTAGTGGGCGTTGGAATTATAGATCTGAAAGACCTTAAGCAAATTTGATGAGTTTTTCGAAATAATTCATGCATCCCAAATTGCTTTGTGTAAATTGTGCCTACATAGAAAGGTTGAAATGACAATGAAAAACAGCAACACGTCTGGTTTAAGGAAGCATCTAATATTTTTCACAAAAAGGAATTACAAATATTTCTTCCTAAAAAACCAAAATTATGTGGAGATACCACAAGCTTTTTAATAACCTTTGGAAAAAGTGGACATGTAAAAAAATATACCTATTACCTTATTACCAATTACATATATTATGTACCAACTACTTTATTTTGGCCAATTAATGAATTTATTAAGTAGATATCTAAAGAATATGTGCCCTTGATACCTGTCTGTGAATTTTTTGACACATACCAATCTCTTTAAGATTTCCATTTCATATATGGTGGGGGGTCCATCAATCCCTTTCTAGTCAGATAATGTTCTTTAAAATACAGTCAAGTTTATGCCATTAATTTGTTTTTTTTTTTTTCGTGTTTTAAACATATTTTAGCACATGTAAGCTTATTAAATGCAAACATTTATTAAGAAACATATTGACTTCCGTGGGGCATGGTAGACAGCTGAGTTAGAACTTTATTTTTTCAAATTAATGTATTTATTAAGTAGATATCTCCTTAATTTAAAATAACTTCTTTTGATTATCATTGCTTTTTTACTTATTCTTTATGGTTCCAAGTTAGTTTAATATATAAAAGTAGAGCTAAGATTGTTAACAACATTTATGTTGCTTTAAAGTGGATTAAAGTTTGTTATCTTATCACCTAAAGAATCTGTGCCCTTGATACCTGTCTGTGAATTTTTTGACACATACCAATCTTTTTTAAGATTTCCATTTCGTATATGGTGGGGGGTCCATCAATCCCTTTCTAGGCAGATAATGTTCTTTAAAATATAGTCAAGTTTATGTCATTAGTTTGTTTTTTTTTCGTGTTTTAACCATATTTTAGCACATGCAAGCTTATTAAATGCAAAAATTTATTAAGAAACATATTGACTTCCGTGGGGCATGGTAGATAGCTGAGTTAGACTATAGGCACGGATCACTTAGATCGTGACTTTAATCACTACCCGGTGTCAGTTGTTTAGACATTTATTAATTTGGTTGGTCTTTATTATGGCTATGTTAATTCAAGCTTAAAATGTACTTGCTTTGTTACATTGTTCTAAGATTTAAAGTAACATTTAATAAATAGCAATAGGCTAATGGGTAACTGCAAGACCAAGACTGTCTAAGTCTCATCTTGTTCTTGCATTTGAGCAACACTATCTCCAATACGAAATGCATATGGTAGATTTAGATAAACAGTCACATCTACTGGATGAAATGTTAGAAATGGTCAATTCAAGCGGGTTGGTAAACATAAAGGGCTTATTCCATTTCAAAAAGGGATATTACTTACTAATAGATCTCTTAAAGAGTTACTTTCTTAGATACAAGCAATATACAATGTTGACTATATTTTAACTTCAAGGCTGAATCAAGGCATGCTAGAGAACTTACTACTACTACTACTATTGGTTTACAGCGTTCTCCGACGCCTTCCGACTCCTAACCGCCATTCTTCTCTATTCAACCATAGGCCTGGAGGGATTTCTCTTTCCTCTAGTTCTTTTTCAATTCCCTCTCTCCAGCTTCTTCTCGGTCTTCCTCTTTTCCTCCTCCCTTGTGGTGTCCACGTCAAAATCTGTTTTTCAATCCTGTCATCTGGCATTCTCTGTACATGAGAACAACTGTCCTAGAGAACTTTTTTTCTTATATTCGAGAAATGGGTGATGCAAATGATCATCCTTCGCCAATAGATTTTAAATACAGATTAAGGTGGTGTATTTTAGGAAAACATTCGGCGGCGATCAATACGGAATGTCGCAATACTATTGAAACTAGGGAATCCTGTGTAAGTATCAGCTCAATAGAAAGAAATGTAGCAAAAAAAAGTGGTTCAAATTACATAGTCCGGGAAATGGAAACAAAGGACTTCATTGATTTTAAACATGTTTCCTTTCTATTGGGAAACAACTATAAAATTGATCAAAATAAAGAAAATGTGAAGTGGACAGATATAAAAATTATGCAATGTAGAAAAGATAGTCTGCACACAATTTTCTTTAGGTACAACTATAGAATTCTTTTAATCTAAAAAAATCATCACTGACTACACATAATATACGAGAAGTGCTACTTACCTGCCTACAAAGAACAACCAAAAAGTCAAATGGCCTATAAGAAAGATTTGGTATACTTATGCCATTCGGGCATGATACCAGAAGATATTTTGGTCCAAGATGATATATGAGAAGAGGACAACAACTAACAGAAAATGTGTCTACACTTTTTACAATTTTCTCTGTGCAAAAGTGTTGTAACTTTAAAATTCTAATACTAAATGTGTAGTGATTAACAATTTTCTCTGTGCAAAAGTGTTGTAATTTTGAAATTCCTAATTTTTTTAGCATTAATACTATTTTATTTAAATTTCTATTTTTGGTTAATGTAATATAGGCTGAAAAGCATGAAAAATTATAATTAATTGTTAATTTTTCTTAAAACTTGTGTCTTATTTCACTGATATTAGCATTAAAATAAACAAAATCCTCTGTATCTCGAAACTTACTTATTCTGACTTCCTGCAGTCTTGCACTGAGGCTATATATATACACAATTACATCATGTTTTCAATAAATCCCTATTTTCTGTTATTCCCCAAACTTATGGCCAGCTAGCTAAACATTAAATTTTTATCTTATATTTTTATTATAGGTATTTCATTTATCTTATACATCTTATATTATATTTTAATTATAATATATATATATATATATATATATATATATATATATATATATATATATATATATATATATATATATGTATAAAATGACATGTTTTAAATTTAGAATAAATGAAAAACAAATCCATCTTTTCTGGGATTCCCCAAAACTTATGATGAGCTAGCTTAGCTAGAAATAATTAAATTACATTTTTATTTTTATAAATTTACAAAATAGTTTCTATGTATTCATGTTTCTGCATACTCATTTTTATAAATACTATAATAAAATTGATTCCTTAAAATGAAACAACAAATGAAAAACTTACTTGCTCCATTTTTACTGCTGCCTGAACAATAAGAATATGACAATTTAGTTATTGTAATATCTTTTATACTATACAATCAAGCCACTGATAGAAAAACTATTTGATATGCAATTAAAAACACTTTTAACATGGATTAAATAAATTTGATAACTAATGATAATGATAATTATCAATTATTTAGGAAAAAGAATGTACAATTAGAACAACTATTGTTTATAGTTTACAGAAATACTGATATATCTTGACATTGTATCTTGTATCATTGTGTAGAGATTATCCCGGAGTGGTGGGTCCATCTAATTAAATAAATTTCAGGCTTTTGTAGACATCCTACCCTCTTGCTATACTATCTTTGAGTGATAAAAACAAACAAGTCTTTCCAAGGCCATTTCAAGTTGATTTTAACAATGTGCATGTGGCAATGAGGTTTAACATTTATAAGGTAAAAAAAATTGTAAATCGGAAATAAAACTATTATTCATGCAATCCCAGAACACATTCTGGGTAACTCTTTTAAACATATAAAATTGATTAAAATTTATAAGAATGTAACATGTGTAATGTAAAGAAAAACTTACCTCATCCATTTTCACTACCGTTGATGTTACTTTTACTCTTGCTACAACCTATCCTATACCTATTCTATAATTCTAAAATTAAAAAATAATTGTTTTCAATTTTCATTTCAATGTTGCTGCTGCTGCATGTTATGCTAAAAGTTTATTAACAAAGCAGTGTTGCCATTATCAAAATTTTATTTTCGGTAGATAATCATAAAATTAAGTAGAAATTGGTAGACTTAAATTTAAGTCGTACTTTTAATATAACTTGCTAAAATTATTGTTTTTGGAAAATTTTGTATAGTTGCAAGGACCCATTACCATTATTATATTGTACCGTTTTTAAATAAAACGAGCGGTTCGAATTTATATAAACATATTTATTTATAACTTTACAGTTCGGTATTCTCTTATCAACTCACTTAAATCCTAATTTCGTTACATATATATACCAAAGTATTATGTTCGAGAATATTCGAGAATAGTCCCACCTCTAATTCGTTATTTGACGGATGGAAATTTACAGCGCTCGAAATATCGCCGAAACTCTCGGTGCTTCGAGATGCGACCGTTAGGTAAGCCACGCTAAATGCATGTTCGTAACACTGCTCCCCTCTTAGATCTGAGCGTCCCGATCAGGAACTCTATCTATAGGCCCAGGATGGCGAAATCTACAGAGGACTCTCCAGCTCTGCATGAACCCCTCAAAAAGAAATAACAGTCTACTGTCTTTGAAGGACACGATCTCTTCGGATTAATGCAACACACAGTAATTCTTACACCGGTTTCTCGGAAGATCACTTCAAGCATGCTTCTGACAATCTTCCAATCCAGATTATCTAGTGCATGGCCTATCTTGGGTAAAGCCAAGTTCTTAATGTCGTAATTGCAGACGATTTTCTTCAAATTAGTCAAAGCACGCCATATATCCTCGTAGCTTGCCCTGTCTGTATACGACTTTCTGGTCACCATATACAACAAAGATCGAGAACCATCTTCTAATCTCAGCACTCTTCCAACTTTAGGCTGCTGGTTTTTTAACTCGTCCAAGCGACCAAATTTCTTATGAAATACGGATGAGATTCCTTAGTCATCTCAAGATCTTGGGCAACACAGTGGGCTAGAGTGACGTTATGCGGAACACTAAAAAGATCCTGCTGAACTTCTGTCGTCACGCCGAATCTAGCACTCTTTCTCTCTGCGTAATTTGACATAAATTCATTAAAGCTTGGTCGCCGGTCTTCTTCGATCTCATGCTGAAGGATTCGTGCTTCTTCTGTTTCATTTGAGCCAGCATAAGGTGCAAGCCGATTTATGTGAACTACTTTTGGTTTACCTTTCGGTAACTTTTTAATTCGGTATATTACGTCATTTATTCTCTTTTTAATTTCATACGGACCCTCCCATTGTCTTTGCAGTTTAGGAGACAAGCCACGACGACGTTGTGGATTATACAGCCAAACAAGATCACCTACTTTATAGCTTTCATTTTTGCATCGAGAATCATATTGATCTTTCATTCTGTCACTGGCTAACTGGATGTGTTGTCGGGCAAGTTCATGAATGTTGTTCATTCTTAACTTCAGGCGGTCGACATAATCTTCGCTTGCAACATGTTCTTCGGAAGGTCTGCAGCCAAACTCTAGGTCGCAGGGCAAACGAACTTCACGACCTAACATCAGGCAGGTTGGAGTCTGGCCCGTAGTTTCATTCACGGCCGAGCGGTATGCCATTAAGAATAAATGAATGTGCTGATCCCAATCTCTTTGATGTTTTGATACAACTTTGGACAGGTGTTTACCCATCGTTCGGTTCATCCTCTCGACCATTCCATCTGATTGAGGATGCAGGGGTGTCGTTCTGGTCTTATTGACACCAATCAATTTACAAACGTTTTGAAAAAGGTTTGACTCGAAGTTTCGCCCTTGGTCGGAGTGGATCTCCAAGGGAAAACCAAATCGGCTAAAGAATTCTTTAACAAGTACCTCTGCAACGGTAGCAGCTTCTTGATTTGGTATCGCATAGGCCTCAGTCCATTTTGTAAAATAATCCATGGCTACCAGGATATATTTATTTCCATCATTCGTCTCTGGAAGTGGACCTGCAATGTCGATTGCTACTCTCTCCATAGGACTACCAACATTGTACTGTTTCATGGGTGCCCTCTTTTTACCAACTGGACCATTACTAGTTGCACACAGTTCACATTTCCGGCACCACCTTCTTACATCATCTTTACAGTTCACCCAATAGAACCGTTCTCGAACCTTTTGCAGAGTCTTCGTAATACCAAAGTGTCCACCTGATGCACCGTCATGCAACTGACGCAATACTTCTGACACTTTACTTTTAGGTACAATCAACTGAAGCTTAGTTTCTGTACCATCATCGTTCTCAAAGGTTCTATACAGAAGATCATCTTTCAGCACTAGGCAATTCCATTGGCTCCAGTAACACTTGACTTCGGGACTACATGCACTAATGTCTTGCCAAGAAGGTCTTTCACTTCGACGCACCCAATCCAATACTCTTTTTATACATGGATCATTTGCTTGGGCGTCTTGTAGCTGTTGAGGCTGCCATTGGTCATTAATAACGGTGGTTCGCCTAACGGGGCAAAATCGTTCTTCTAATTCAAGACAATGATTACGATTTGCACTGTATGGCCGTCTTGATTGAACATCAGCATTTGAATGACTTTTTCCAGCCCAGTGCTCGATCTGTTCTAGCTTTCTGACTGTTGTATTATTTTCTTGCACTTTGTGGCGAATGTGACCTACGTCACCACAATTCCAACATCTGGGCTCACGTTTCTTAGGCATCGTGTTACGAACTACTTTTCGTACCATTTCTTCCAGACGTTCATCGTTTGGTTCGTCGCCTTCTTCAATGGTTCTTACTCGATGGCTCCGTGAAGTTTGACTAGCTGTTTCATGTTCTAAAGCAATAGCGAGCGCTTCATCTAGAACTTTCGGTTTTGCTAGTCGTACAGCTTTCTGCAATTCACTTTCTTTTAACCCATTGACGAAGGTATCTACAGCGATTTCTTCCAAAATGTTGTCTGGTACCTCAGGATAAGCCAACCGCACTATACGAGCAACATCTGCTTCAAACTCTTGCAAATTTTCACTTGCTCGTTGAACTCTACTTCTTAGTTGCGCCTTGTAGACTTGTTGTAGATGAGCATCTCCGTAACGTTTGTCTAGTCGAGTAAACAAGGTCTGGTAACATTTTTCTTGACCCTTAGGAATCGATCTTAGGATATCTGCAGCATCACCTCGTAAAGCAGCAGTCAAGGAAACAGCCTTTTCTTGTTCTGTCCAATGATTGGCTGTCGCAATAGCTTCAAATTGTCTAAGGTATATGGACCAAGAGGACTTTCCATCAAATGGTGGCAATTTGAATCTCATATGATGTGTCATATCGTCTCTAAGTGATTCTTCTTTTACAACCGAATCTAAAGCTACCGTATTATTTAGTGGTAGCACTTTCGTGTTAGTTATCATGGTCTCTAATTGTTTGATTTTCTCTTCTACGTTGTTTACATTTTTCTGCATCTGATCGAATGTTCTTGAGACTTCTTCAAATTTCTCATTATTCTGTTTAGAAGTTTCTTCCATCATTTGAGAAACATTTTCAAATTTCTCGTCGAATCTTCTAGACACATTTTCGAGTTTCTCGTCATTTTGTCTAGCTACTTCTTTAATAATTTGAGACGTTTCATTGAATCTTTCGTCATTTTTTTTTTTGAAGATTCTTCAATCATTTGAGACGTTTCATCGAATCTTTTTGAAACAGTTTCGAATTTTCCATCAATTATTTTAGTTAAAACGGCTTCTTCTGCTGACTGGAACTGGAATGTCTCTGGGTCGTCTCCATTCTTGTTGAGAACAGTCTTCAGTCGTTCTTGGAGGATCTTCTTGGACCCGCTGCAGTCTTCATCGCGTTCTTCTAGTTGCTCACGCAACTGTTTCACTGAAAGTTCTACTAGCAGCATCTTTGGACAGGCACACACGTACTTTTATAAATGTTCTTTCGTACAAAGGTCACTACCGAACTACGCGGATGTTCCCGACGAACAATACTTTTCAAAAGTTTTAAAGTCTTTTTCAAAAATCACTGCTGGATTTATGTTGAAACTCCACACCGGACACCAACTGTACCGTTTTTAAATAAAACGAGCGGTTCGAATTTATATAAACATATTTATTTATAACTTTACAGTTCGGTATTCTCTTATCAACTCACTTAAATCCTAATTTCGTTACATATATATACCAAAGTATTATGTTCGAGAATATTCGAGAATAGTCCCACCTCTAATTCGTTATTTGACGGATGGAAATTTACAGCTCTCGAAATATCGCCGAAACTCTCGGTGCTTCGAGATGCGACCGTTAGGTAAGCCACGCTAAATGCATGTTCGTAACAATATAAACTAAATATAGTTGAGTCCCCAAAAGGGATAAGGGAAAAGCCCATGATGCCCTGCCTACCAACTAAAAACATTCTGTGCTCAGCCACACACTCGCTGATAGTCTTGTTTAGAACGTTCCATAATGCTTGCGTCCTTCTCTTCTCGTTTTCGCCCTTTAGAGTTTATATATTCTGTCGTTCCATTTGTTGGATCTCTTACCTTTTTCTTATTCTGGTTATTGCCCCCAGGATTTCTTGGTATTTATGTTCTTCTCTTCCCTTCACTTCCATTATATTATTCGCCCTAACTTGGCCCATCCTTTCGTTCTGCCCTCTCGTTCATAAACCTTACGCAATCAAACACACAGTGTTCTGTTGTTTCGTTAACCACGCAGTTCCTTCTTGCTTTCCTATCTTTATGAGGTAGGCACTGAAGCCATGGCCCGTGAAAAATTGTGTGAAGAAGTAGTTAGTCTCCCTATGGACAAGTACTTACTACCCGTATTTCACGTCTGGTATGAGTGTTTTGTCCATTTAGCCCTATATTCGTATTCCTACCACTTTTCTAACCATTTTGTATTGATCACCCCTCTCTCGTTTGCTTTGTCGTTTCACTATAACCATATGTGAATTGCTCTCTCCCTCACTAATAGGTGAATTGGTGGCATTCCTGCTATTACTTGTAAGGCACCTGTTGAAGTCGTCTTATACGCACAGACGATCCTCAACAGGTCATTCTCCTGTATTTTTGTTTACACAATCCTTGCTGCCATACTGTTTCTGCGTACAGTATGGTGTATTGAACCACTTCCATAACGATCTTCGAATTGTCCCGATCTCCTACGTTTGAAACTATCTTTGTTAGCGCTGCTGTTCTTTGATCGGCTTTTTTCACGGCATATATTACATGTTCACCGAAGCTCTGTTTTTGGCGTCCAGTATTACTCCCAGATATTTGACTTTCTTGATAGGTAGAAGATATTTTCTTTTTCCAAAGTGAAGAAGATATGCACTCTCGCTCTTGGGCCCTTGAAGATTAAGGCTTCCCTCTTCTGTGTGACTAGAGTCAGTTCTATCTCTTCTAGCCACATCCTAACTAATTTAAGGGCTGTTTTTTTATTCTCTTTCCTAGGTTTATCTCCAATATGTCGTTTTAAAGTACATTCCAGAGCAATGGGCGTCCCTGTTGTTTCTGTCTATAAAATAATCCCTCACCAAGTTTTGCAAATATGTGGATATTTCCATTCCTTCTAGATTTGGATACCTTCCCTGACTTTAGTAACTTTCCAACTTCCATTATCTCTTCCATTGTAAAGCCATTTGTTGGTGTCTCAATAGGTATTACTTGGAAGGTGTTTCTAGGAGGAGGTAGGAGTTATTTTCTATGAATTCTCTTGCTGCGATTTTATATGTATCTCGGGAGATGTTATTTTCCAGACTTTCGCATAGTTCTTTCCAGCACCTTCTTTTTTCCAAAAGACTAAAAGCAGGCTTTAGTCTTTTGGCCTCCTTCCGTCAGTCGGTTCGATACGACGATGTAAAGTAAATTATTCGATTTCCACGAATTATTTTTCCTCTTTCTCGTGTGAATCGTCATCGTTGAATTTTTTCTGTTCACATGCATAATCCTATTTGTATATGAGCTGTATGGGCAGTCTATCAGTAGGGTGCTAACCTTACTTTCAAATTCCTCCTTCTTTATCCGAGCTTGTAACCGATCATATTTCTGTTAAGCTACTCGATCTACTCAGCAGTTCTACAGTCAGAGTTAAGTCCGTATTTAGAATTAAAAAATAGAACACTTCTGCAGTTTTTTCTCCGATTCTTCAATTCATACAAACTCACTTATTTAGTTTAAAAGAAGCAAACAACCTTAAATGGATATAAAATGTCTATAAACTGCTCAGACTGGACCCTTAACCCTTCTCTCACTATTAGGACCTTATCTCCTTAGTACGCAAAATCCATGAGATGTTAGTATTTACCTGCGTATTGGCAACGCCGGGTATTATTTTCACAACAAACAAAAACAAAAATATATATCCAACTTCAACAGCGACATGAAGATAGCAACAGTTTCTAAACACGTATAAAAAGGAAAATACCATAGGCGGAGTCATTTAAATTCTACACAGTTATATATAAGAAAAATAAAAATTGACTAATAAATAACAATGCAATTTCATAAAAACATAGCCAAATAATTAGCCATTTTTTTCGAACAGACATTTTGTAAGCCAACGGGTTAGGTTAGTAATATAAATAATATAGATAATTAATAGAAAAAATACCAAAGATACTCTGTGGTCTAGTTATTGAAAAAAATAAAGTGCCACAATTAGCAAATATATTTTTTAATAGATTATTATTATGATACCTTTACGAAAAACAACAAAGAAGCGGTCTAGCGGACAAGGAATTCCTTGTCTAATTTCTTATCTCTAACTCTCTAACCAGTACTCTTATAGGAGCAATTCACAATATAGCCTAATGTTTTGTTTGTGGTGCAGGTTATAATGGTAGATAAGGTTTTCACTTAATATACACGAATCGAAGTTCCTAATAATAAAAGAAGAAAATACAAATATTTTCAGGAAATATTAAATATTACATTAGAGTAATAAGACCTTAAAGTGTTCTTTAAATATAGCATCACTAAAGAAATTTTCCTCAAGAGTGATTTGTCTTACTCTTAAATTGAATACAAGGTATAATATGAAAATAATACAGGTTTATGCACCAACAGCAGACCATGATGAAGAAGAACTGGATCTATTCTATGATGATATCGAAGCTGCTCTTAAAGACCATCAAGGACATTTTACTTTTATATGCGGTGATTTTAACGCCAAAACAGGAATGAAATCCAACCCTACAGAAACCCCACTGGGAAACTTTGGCTTGGATGGTAGAAATGAACGGGGCGAAATACTCTTAAGGTTCATGCTGCAACATGAACTATTCCAAATGAATAGTTTTTTCAAAAAGAAACCATAGAGAAGATGGACATTTCAAAGTCCTAATGGAAAAACTCAAAACGAAATAGATTTTATTATCACGGACAAAAAACACACCATTAAAGACATCACGGTTCTAAACAGATTTGTTACCAGTAGCGATCATAGAATGGTACGAGATAAAATAGAAATAAGCTTAAAGAAGTAGAAAGATAGGCGCAGCAAACTGGCAACGGTTGGCAATGAATAGGACTGCCTGGCGTAATAGACTTGGGAAGGTCGAGGCTCTTTCATAGGGCTGTAGCACCATTGATGATGATGAAGCTTAAAGAAGGAGAGGTATAAGATGATTAAAAAGAAGAACAAATCAAAACCATGGATAAAACCATCAGATGTAGATAGTTTTCAGCAATGTATTTCCGACATACTTAGAAGTCCCGAAACTGAAAATAATATAAACGACTTAAACAATAAATTGACAAATGCTTTACTGGAAAGTCAAAAAAAATTATGTCCTAGAACTCAAAAAAAGAGAAGATTAGCCAAAATACTAGGCAACTAATGCAGAAAAGAAGGGAAATGAGAAGCGAGACGGAAACTAAAGCCGACGAACTACAAAAATTAAATAAAGAAATATCCAAAGCTATTAGACAAGACAAGACAAGACTCGAAAATACAACCAAGAACAAATCGAACATACCATTGAGAACAATAGAAGTATGAAAGTATTGAGAAAAAGACTAAAAACGGAGACAAGGCAGATAATAAAGATTTAAGATAGAAATAGTCATCTTACAACCAACAGAGAGGAAACCCTTAAAATAGTTGAAAACTTCTACAAACTGCTGTACACAAGCTAACACAAAGCAAATAGAAGAGAAGATCAAGTACCAGAAATATTAACAAAGAAAAAGGGTATTGTCAACCTAGGATCAGAACTACTACCGGAAATCACAATGGACGAAATAAAACTAGTCCTAAAGAATAGTCCTAAAAGAATAACAAATCTCCAGGAGAAGATTGTGTAGTTACTGATGCAATCAAAATCGGAGGCAATTGCCTTCTTAAGAAGATAAAAAACCTTTTTAACATGTGCCTTTTGGACAGTAATATACCCGACAAATGGCACAATGCTGAGGTAATTCTATTGTACAAAAAAGGAGATCCCCATGAATTAGAAAACTACAGACCTATAAGTCTTCTTGGTCACCTATACAAACTCTTTACAAGAATAGTAACGAATCGTCTTGAGAAAAAACTTGATTTTTACCAACCAATAGAGCAAGCGGGATTTCGTACCGGATTTGGAACAAATGATCACCTACAGAATATTAAAATGGTAATAGAAAAGACTATTTATTTATTTATTTATTAACGGATATACCATTTTTACATTGGAACAACATATATATAAAATTTTACAAAGTAAGCACAACATTGGAAAATAATAGTAAAGTTTAACAAAATTAATAATTAACTTGAATACAAACTAATATCAAAAACTAATAATTAACTTCAATACAAACTAATATTACACAAATAGCAGTCTCTTTATCACATTTTTAAATTGTTCTAAGGACTGGAAAAATAAGTCCAGATCACTTTGGTACCTATTATATAGTCTCAACATATTAGTAAGAGGCTTGAAGAATTCATAATTAAATTGATGAAATGGCAGATGAAACAATGAAGTATGTCTAGTTCCATGAAGAGTGTTAAGACCTAATCGATTTAAAAGTTCAGGGCAATTTATCAAATTATTAACAATTTTGTAAAGGAATATTAGGCATAAATAATCTTTTCGCTGATTCATGGAAACCATTTTTAAGTGATTAGCTATCATACTATAACTGTATGGGACAGAAAGGTCATGAAAATCACTACGGTAATGATAGTGTTTACTATCGAATACAATCGACCACTCGTTCTGGCTTTTATAGATTTCCATAAAGCCTTTGACACGGTAGAATTTGACAAAATCCTGGAAGCACTACAAGCATGCTACATTGACTACCGATATACAAGGTTAATTTACAATACATACAAAAACGCAACTATGTCGGTGAAACTACATGAAAAGACGGATCACATCCCAATCGGCAGAGGATTCCGACAGGGTGATACCTTATCGCCTAAACTGTTTACCGCAGTACTAAAATATGCTTGTAAAAAACTTAAGTGGGAAGAGAAAGGCCTGAACATTGACGGTAGATGATTAACAAATCTAAAATTCGCAGACGATATAGTTTTGTTCTCGGATAACCTCAAGGAGATATGTACAATGCTACATGAACTTCAGTTAGTGTGTGCCAGTGTGGGTCTTAAAATAAACATCTCCAAAACAAAATTCATGACAAACCTAGTACCTAGCGGAAATACAATATTGGAGATAATGAAGTAGAGCTGGTGGAAAAATACATATATCTTGGACACGAAATAAAGATCATAAGCGACAACCAAACATGCGAACTACGAAGAAGAATAAACCTAGCATGGAAAACTCAAAGACATCTTTAAAAGTGATATACCAATTTCTTTAAAACGTAAAGCATTTGACCAATGTGTGCTGCCTGTGATGACCTATGGTGCCGAAACTTTGACATTGACAGCTACAAGTTCTAAAACGCTGCAAATAGCTCAGAGAAAAATGTAAAGATCAATGCTGAGTATATCGCTTCGTGACCGAGTTAGAAATGAAGACTTAAGACGAAGAACAGGAGTTACCGATGTAATTTCCCGAATTGCCACACTAAAATGGAACTGGGCCGGACACGTCGCTCGAATCAGTGATGAAAGGTGGACGAAGAGATTGCTTGAGTGGAGGCCGAGGTTAGACAAAAGAGGTAGAGGAAGACTCCTACACGATGGACTGACGACCTCAAGAACATGTCAAGAAATTGGATGAAAAGTGCTCAAGACAGAGCACAATGGACAAAAATGAGGGAGGCCTATGTCCAGCAGTGGACGCAAAGGTCTGGGTGATGATGATGATGAAAGTGTTCTAATTGCTCTTTGTTTAACAATAGTACAGATATGATTCCTTTTATACATTCTCAGATCCTATTATTTATAATATCTATGAGTAATGTCCTGTCCTGTCCAGTCCTTATGAAGAGAAACAGATGAACACCAATGATAAACTGATAAACATAAATTTGGATTTGAATTAAAACAAATAAAACAAACTTCATTCCAAAGGTTTTTGGATCCAGTTCATGATCCCATAATCGATTAAAAATTAATTTATCGATTTGGTATACCACTAAATATTAATTTCAATAATATAACTAAAAATTATTTAAAAATTGGTTTAAAATAAAAAGTAACAAAGTAATATCTTTAAAGATGTCTTGTTTTTTAGCAGTTTAAATCAGTTTCTTATGAAACCAAGTATTATATTAATTCGTTCGATTATAAATATCGAGAGTTAGTTCACCACTGGTGTTACCACAACACAAGGCACAAGTGCCTGTCAATGTCAAGATACGATACACATGCTCAAAAATTAAAAATTTAGTTTTAAGCGGTTTTATTAACTAAACGTTTTCATTAAGATTAAAAATTATTTTCAAAATATTTTATCAATTCCTTCGTTCCACTTTTTCTATAAACATAATGGGACGGAGAAATAATCGGTTTAGAAAGAATCATCACTTTAATCATGGTAAAAAGGTAAACACTAACCCTATTTGGATTCCATGTGTCTTAAAGATTAATTTTTGATTAAAATTGTTTAAGGGAGAAGACTCCAATAAACAGACCCATGTAGATACTCGCAAACCCTACAATGACATTATAAGAGAAAATGAAAAGTTTTGTCAGTATTATAAGGTGATTTTTTTTATATACATATAGTTTTCAGATGTTTATACTTAATATAAACGTTCCACTAGGAAACTAAGTTCCTGTAGCTGGCTGTATACCATATATCACAAAAAAAGTTGTTTAAAATCCTTTATAAAAGGCATATAAAAAAAATTTATATACCTTTTATAAAGGATTTTAAACAATTTTTTGTAATATAAGTGTTTTACTATATATACAGCATTTTCAATAGTTGGTTGGTTTATTAACTTTCGGAGTGATGATGAATGAATGAATTATTTATTTCTGAAATTTCCTCTGTAACTGTGGCACATCATAATAAAAGCCCATGTGGTAAATGTCATAATAAAAGTTGCAGACGAATCAGGAAGAAATACTTTTCGGTTAGCGTTCACGACATAAGGTCTAGTTTGGGAGGCTGTGTTTTCAACTCTTTCCATCTAATTTTCTGTTGTGTGAGTTTCTAAAAGGTGAGTTGAGCTTGATAATAACTAATAAAGCTTTGTATTGTTAGATAACTTTTTTGCTTATTGGCTTAATTTTTTTTTTTTGCTCTCTGTTTGCATGCTTATCTCTTTTGGTTGATTGTTTGAAGTAGTATGAGCGACACAGGGGGGGCGGCCCCCCCAGCACAGGGCTAGAATGCCAAGAACAGATGGATAATGGTGATAATTTTGTTAATAATTCGACCAGTAATAGCAATAACCTTGAAAAAGAGCCAGTTTTTTATTCACAAAACGACAATGGGCCGTTTTTGGTATATGTGGAATCCACTGAAAAAGTGGGTTTCAACATTGGTAAATTCAACAATATTAAAATTGCTAGAGATATTTTTATTCAAAACTTAACTGACATTAAAAAAATTAATAACAAAGGCTTAAATAGAATCTCAGTAGAATTTGTTAACTTTCAAGCTGCAAATAATTTTGTAAAAAATAAAACTCTTCTTGATAAAGGCTATAAAATATTTATACCATTCAATTTTGTAACTTGTAAAGGATTAGTTAGGCAAATTGATGTTGAATTAGTAGAGAGAGAACTGTTAGAATTTTGTAAAACTAACAGCTCGGTAGAAGTTCTTCAAGTTAAGAGATTAAACCGTAAAATAGTTAAAAATAATGAAACTACATATGAACCTACTGGATCGGTTCTCTTTACATTTAAAGGTGTTTGTCTCCCTAAATCCATAAATTTGTATAGATTGGAAAGACCTATTTCTGTATATATTCCCCCAGTAACTCAGTGTTTTAGATGTCTAAGGTATGGCCATACACGTACAAATTGTAAAGGCAGGGAGAGGTGCTTCACCTGTGCTGAAGAAAAAACATCAGATGGGGAGGTTCACTCTTCCTGTAAAATTAAATGTTTTTATTGTAAAAATCCCCATAAATCAACGATAAAAGTTGTCCCGAGTATACAAGACAAAAAAATATCAAAGAGCTCATGTCTTTTGAAAATATAACTTTCTATGATGCTAGCGAAATAGTTAAAAAAACTTATTTGACACGTGATGAATTTGTATATCGCCCCTCCGAATTCCCTATTATTAAAAACTTTAATACTAATGAAAAAACACATGATAATAAAGATAACCTTATTCAACCTTCACAAAGACGTACGCATCATGTAAGAACCGATCCTATCAAAAGATCTTTTCAACAAGTCGTGGCTGAAAACAATAAAAAAAAAAGGATAATTCACAAAGGCTATGATAAAAAGGCTCATAATGAAAATTTATTATTTCCCAACTCAAGATCTCAAAATGAAAACAATTCACCAAATTTCTCAAAAAAATTTGAAAACAATATAAATACACAGTTGCCTACTACTAGTGCAGTTCACACTTATAATTCAGAAGAATCTACTTCCTCATATCCAGATGAGGTTAGATATATTATTAATGCAATCTTAAATACGTCCGAAAATAATAAAAAAGTAATTAAAAACATATTATTCAGTCAAAATTTTAATATGAATATTGACCCTGGTTCCCAATCGGACTCAGAGTCCTAAATAACCTTCTTTTCTTTTCATCTAGGTTAGATATAATTAAGTTAAAGATAATTTGTTGGAATCTAAGAAGCATAAATTCAAACAGGGGTAATTTAATTAACTTAATTTACAAAGAAAACCCGGATATTTTTTTAATAAATGAGTCATGGCTAAAAGCCAATGACAATTTTAAACTCAATTCATATAACATAGTTAGGCAGGATAGAGATGATGGGTATGGTGGGATTGTAACATGCATTAAAAATAATATAATATTTAAGATAATTAAATCTTTTTCTTCAGAACATATTCAATATATAATAATAGAAATAGGTAATTTACAAGTAATTAATTTTTATTGCAACTCACATATGCATATAAATAACAATATTTTAAATGATCTTATTTCCTTCAATCCTAAAAATATTATAATTATGGGAGATTTTAACTCTCATCATCCCTTATGGGATAAAGCTACACCCAACAAAGGAGGTAGAATAATTCATGATTTCTTATTTGATAATGATCTAGTTGTTATGAATGATGGTACACCAACATTATTTCAATTGTCAGCGGCAATACCAAGTGCTGTAGATTTGACTATGGTAAGTGGGAATCTAGCTATTAGGTCTAATTGGGATACTATTAAAGATTGTGGTAACAGTGACCACTTTCCTATACGTCTTGTACTTAATGATAATGGCAATTGTGAGGTACTTAACAACACAATTAGTCCTTATAAAATTAGAAACTTTAAAAAAGCTGATTGGGAAGCGTACCATAATAAATTTTTGATATACCTTCAAGATTTAGATTATAACTTAACCTATGACCAACTAATGTATATTATTAACATTGTAGCTGATCAAGTAATTCCAGTTAAACAGGCCGGTATACATGTTAAAAGGGGTAATGCCTGGTGGGATGATGATTGTACATCCTGGGTTAAGGAAAGGAAAAAAGCCATAGCAAATTTTAATAATTTTCCATCTATGGAAAATTATATATTAGCAAAAAAAACCATTGCATTAACTAAGAAAAAATTAAATAATAAAAAAAAAAGAAAAGTTTAGGCTTTTTTGTGAAACTTTAAATAGGAACTCTAGCATGACTTATGTTTGGAACAAGATTAAGAAATTCAATAATAATAACCTCAAAACAGGAAGATTTAATCTTACTATTCCAGATAACCTTAAAATATCTATTTTAAATAAAATGTCAATCATAAATATAGATCCAAATTTTGTTCTTAACAACATAGATGAAAATTTAAAGCACTTTTCCATAAATGAATTAAACCTGGCTTTAAATAAAAAGAAATCATCCGCTCCTGGTATGGATGATATATCTTATGAAATGTTTCAATTTTTACCTTTCAAAGCTAAGCAAATTCTTATTAATAGTTATAATAAAATTTTAATGGGTGGAGAAATACCAGCCGCATGGAAAACATTTAATATTATTAGTTTTTTAAAACCAAATAGGGATCCGACAAATCCAGAAAATTATAGACCAATTGTCCTGTCTTCATGTGGAGCCAAAATTCTAGAAATAATGATCAAGAATCGATTAGACTGGCAATTGGAACATAATTTAAAATTTTCAAATAATCAGACTGGATTTCGTAAAGGAAGAGGTATATATGACAACATAACATTCATCACATCATACATTAACCTGGCATTTCAATCCTCTGAGTCAGTCATCGTAATTTTTTTAGACATAAAAGCTGCATACGATAATGTTGACATATATAAACTCTATAATAAACTTAAAAACTTAGAAGTGCCTATCCGAATGTGTAACCTAATTTTCAATCTTTTAACAGAACGATCACTATATTGTAGGGGTAATGACGGCTCCTTTCTGGGTCCTGTAGCAACAACCTCGGGTATACCACAGGGCTCCCCTCTGAGTACTATTTTATTCAATATTTATTTAAGGGATATTTTTGATTTAAATTTGGGAGAAGCATCTATCATAGGGTATGCTGATGACTTGGCAGTTATGATCAGAGGAAAAAGTGTAGCATCCATGGTAAATAATATCAATAATGCTTTAAAGCACATAAATGCACACCTTCGTGAACACAACCTGTCACTTTCCATGGATAAATGTGAGGCAGTATGGTTCACCAGAGGGAGGAAACATACCATCCCACCCCCCATACATATTAATAACGTAATCATTGCATTTAAAAAGGAGGTTAAATATTTGGGTATTATACTGCAAGAAAACATGAAATGGTCATCACACATTAATAACATTACAAATAAAGCAAAAAAATCATTAAATGTATTAAGAGCACTGTGTAGGGTTTGGTGGGGTGCAGATCCAAACACACTTTTGATAGCCTTTTCTGCTCTAGTACAATCACATCTTGATTTTGGATCAATGTTTCTTAGACCATGTTCTAAGGCGGCTCTCAGTAAATTGGATGTGGTGTTTTATGAGGGATTACGTATATGTATGGGATGTATGCGTTCCACACCCAGGGTTGCACTTTTGGCTGAAGCATCTATATTAGATCTGGAACATAGAAGAAAACTACTGGCCCTTAAATTAATTTCAAAATTCTTAGTTGTAACAAATCATCCCTCTATTCAATTTATCAACGACTTTCTATTAAAAATAATCCATAGACCAGAGTTTTGGAATAAGGACAAAATACCATACCTAGTGGAAGCACTTCAGCACTATAGGCCTTATTTAAAGTTAATATATAGAGGTTCAAATTTTCCCTGTTACGAAATTGATTTTCATATACTCAATAAACCTTTAAAACCTGTTAACTGTAATTGCAAAAAAGGAGACATCATGTCAAGATTTAATTTTGAAGTCGAAACTAATAGTCTAAAATCTCAATATACTTTCATTTTTTCTGATGCGTCAAAAAGGGACAACAGAGTGGGTTTTGGTATATTCATTCCATCCCTAAACTATAAATTTTCGTCACGTCTTCCCAATCATCTAAGTATTTACAAAGCAGAAATAATTGCCATACATGATGCAGTAAAAACTGCCATTAATAAAAAAATTAAAAATGTGATAATTTTCTCAGATTCACAGGGGGCTATAACAAAACTCTGTAATCCTTCTTTTGCAACAAATTCTGAATACTGGGTTCTTACGACAAAAAGGCTAATTGCTTCATCTAACATGAATGGTTATAATATCCAATTATCCTGGATACCGGGTCACTCAGGTATACCTGGGAATTCAGAGGCAGATACTTTGGCCAAAATTGGAACAGATCTTAATATTCCCAGAAAAATGGTTTATGACATAAAAGATATTTCAAATTTCTTAAAACAGGATATTATAAACATTTTTAAAGATAAATGGAGAATCTTAGTCTCAAACAAACATCGTGGGTATGCTAGAGTTCAATCAACTTTCACCAATAAGACATGGTATGGCAATTTAAATTATAAAGATAGAAGACACATCACAACTATAATTAGAATGCGTACAGGTCATTGCCTGACTAATGCCCATCTCTTCAAAATCAATATAAAAGATGACCCTGCATGTGAATGCGGCATGATAGAAAACCTGAATCACATATTTTTCGAGTGCCCTATTAACCATATTCCTAATTTGGACTTATATAAGTATTTTGTGTCAAAAAAGAAAATATCACCGTTATCCATGAATGACATTCTATCTTCTCCGGAAAACGAAACTATAGAGATAATCATGCAATTCATTAACATTAATAAAATCAAACTCTGAAGCTCAACTATCCAATTTCCCTGATGTTTCCTATAATCCTGCCTGTTTTAGTGCTTTGGTGTTGTCCGCTTATTCCATTTGTTGTAATATTAACTTATCCTCCAGTATTTTTGCCGTAGTTATCAAGCTATATAGAAACAAGAAACGCGCTAACACGAGAAAAGCTGTAGTCCAGTGAAGTTTCCAGAGATTCCTGCATGGCCCAGAGCCAGACAAAGTGGGGTCTCACACAAATCGGGCTGGCAATTGCCTTGCAGCAAAGCCATCAATACGACAAGACAAGACAAGACAAGGAAGAAATAATTTCATATCATGGCATATATACACTGAAAATAATGTACCACAGATTTAATGTGTATAATTTAATATTCAGATATTTGTTGAGTATGTTATATATCAGGGTGGGAAGAGATTTGTCAGGACAGAGTAAAGACACCAGTCTGCTTCCCACTCCCTCTTCCACCAAAGAATAATTCTCTATTTTCTTAGATAGGGTAGTTGACATTGCACACTGTATATATGTTACTAGCAATATCCAAAATTGGACAATCCTAGCATTGTACGGAAAATCTTGTCCACTTCTAGCATTGCACGCCTTTACTGTACAATCTCCAAAAAAGACATAATTGTCAGACTTTGTATAAAGGAATTGCTGTACAATGTTTGAATTTCAATAAGTAGCCATGCATCAAAGTTTGGAAGAATATGACAGATATCAATTCATATCGATTTTTACGATTATTCCACATTTGATATTAAAGACAAAGAAACATCAATTTGGATATAAATCCATAATTAATCAATATTTCTGTCTTCCGGAATGTAGGATTAAATTATTTGAAGTAGGAATTGATGTGTTGTAGGTTTCCGACAATGAATCTGTCAAAATATGCCCGAGCTAAGCAAATGGAGAATATTAGTTTCAGTTAAGTAGTTATAAAAAAAAAAATATATATATATAATTGCCCTTGGTGCTTTGGTAGATTAGGGGATAAACTTGGCCATATTGTCAAAACCTTTAAAACACTAGTTGCTAGATTGCAACAGCTGTTCGGCAGATTTCAATTTTATGACTACTTTTTTATAATTTTGGGGTGAAATGGTATATATTAAAATATATTAAATTAAATTTAATTAAACTTCATTTATAAACTTAAAAATAATGTTTAATAAAATTAATCAATATTATATCGCATGCTCTTTGGAGATTTATTAAAATGACATGACAACACTGAAAAATACAAAAATTTCCTTCATTTCTTCAACGGAACTTTCTATATACCTACTTGTATGTGCTTTTATCTATCACTCTATTGCAGAACAATTTCTTCTTATGATTTATATTTTAGTTTACAGCATTTTATAATGTTTTCGATTCGAAAAAGTACAACTTTGTATGTAAATAGAAAATAAAAAATATCAAATAATTAACAAGAAATGTTCGATTTTTGATTTGATGTGTCGCTTGTCAATAATAATCGATTCGAATCGATGAGCGTCTCATTTTTAAATTGGATCATTTGGACATTGTACAGTTTGGGGGTACAATGCTAGAAGTGGACAATTATTTCCGTACAATGCTAGGATTGCCCAATTTCGGGCTTTGCTTGTAACATATATACTATTAAAAAGTTTTATTTATGAAAAACGCTTATATTAATACACTCATACAATTAATAAATACATAACACATATATTGGAAAACACTTATATTAATACATTATATACATGACTAATACAAATAATTTGTTTGCAGTGTACCTCAACTGTAACTGTATAAAAATTTGTTATGTATTGTACCTCAAAAATTAAATCTTCGAGCCTTCTTATCCTGGTGTTTTAAACTTTCTATTTCAAATTTAAATTTCTCAACATCGAAATCAGCAGTGTAGATATTTGCCAATTTGTCTGCTTTCATTTCAAGATCTTTGGGTTCCATTTCTTTAGTTTAAACTCCATTTAAAAATCCAAACTTGCTGTTTATGTTGTCCAAAGCCTTAAACCTATCACTGAGTTCTGTCCAGTCAATAACCTTTAACATAGCTACTTGGTACACATTCTCAGCACTTATCGGAGCTTCATCACCACACAGGTCATTAGACATTTTTTCTTTTTTTTTCTGAGACTCAGATGGTAGATCACACATGGCTGCTAAGAATTTATCCTCAGTAATGGCCTCAGATGGCCATTACCAAATCAAGACTTTAAGAGTGTTAGAGAACCTTGAAGGGTCCAGCAGCCAAATCTACTTTTTCGAAGTTTTTTTCAAAATTCAATTTTTTTTCAAAAGGGATCCTCACTTTTAGTTTGAGAGATTATAGTTTTTAAGATCAACTAGAGCCTGCATATCGTTACCATAATGTTTATTCATAGCTTCTACCACATCTAATCTTGTAGACCATCTTGTATTGCTTTCAGGTTTTCATAACAGTGGCACATATTCTCTGAGAATTTGCCAGCGTCAAAAAATTATGAGCCTCAATAGTACTACTGGCAGCATTAGCATTAATTAAATTTAAGGAGTGGAGAGAGCAGCATATGGGATAAAATATGCTAACTCCTTCTCCTAAAGTAGTGTGGACTGAACTCCTTTATACTTCTTGGCCATATTTGCCTATTGTCATAGGATTGGTTCACAGTTCTCTAAGTTTAGTCCATCTTTGTCTAATTTTCTTAGAATTTCTTGACTAAGACCTTCATCTGTTTTGTCATTAAGAGAAAATCAAGAAAACTATCTTCTACCTCTGATTGTACTTGTTTTGACTTAAAAAAACTATTTCAGTCATTTGCTCACTGTGACTGATATGTGGAGTGGAGTCAAATATTAAGGAATAATATTTTGCATTCACAATGTCTTATTTTTTGCCTTATGCCATTGGCAATGATTTCAAGGAATTCATCTTGTATTTTATGTGAGAAATATGAGATTTTCCTTTTCCTATACTGCCCAATATGTTGTTGAAGAGGGACATTGTAATGCTATATAAGTTTTACTGTATTCAACAATGTTCCACTGGATGGGTCACTGAAATCACATTCTTCTGTAGTTCATCATAATGGACTTCCTTGCTTTGCTAGGAAATATAATAACGATAATGGAGCGCAATACAGCCTTCCAGTGAGTCTCTTGATGGATATTGTTTTGGAGTTTTGCATCAATACCCCCTTTCCTAAACAAGATTCTGACGCTTTCTACGAACAAAAATAAAGTTGTTGTTCAGGCAATTTTTCATCGAGTTTTTCTCCAATTAGCAAGTCATTTTTCTTTAGCTAAGGCAGACACTTGATTTGATGCTAAGTGTGAAAAGAGCCTACTATAGTGTAACCACGATATCTTTACTTTTTCTCCATTTTTGAGAACTTTATAAAACCAATATTTGGCTAGTTACACCCATCTCTGTTGCTGTTACTTAAATGTGGCTCAATCATATTGTCAAAGATCATTTTTCTTATGTAACACCTTTTAGAATCGGAAAAACTCAAATACCTAAATAATACCTAAAATCAAAGGAAAACTTGGATGTTTCTTTTGGAAAAAAAGATGGACCAGTTGTAATGTCTGGACGAGACAATAATTCATCTTCATTTGCTTTACCAATAAGACTGAGATTCTTGCGAAGTTCGACATATTGCGAGCCTTCGTCTCCAGCTTCAATGCCACCTAAAGTATTAAAAGCCGGGAAATTAGATCAGTAATAACATGGACACAGTTGAACCTTGAAAACCCTTATTTTCAAAATCCGAAAATCTCTAACATCTGGATATTTTCCTAGTTTGGTTATTATTTTTTAATTATGACATTATTTCAGATTCAGATCAACACATGTAGACAACAATATATAATATAGGAGATTACATGTGTAGCTGTCGATAATGGCAACAATGACTATAGATGTCTGTTTGTTTAGTGTACTGTATATCGGAAGGTAAAGGGTGGAAGGGGGTGAAATAGATGAGATGCTTGCGCATTGCACACTATTTTTGAGGCCATGCCCCTGCCGCTGACTACTCTGGCTACTAATTCGGATTAGTGGTTGGCATAACAGGATAATATTCACTCCAGCCTCAAGAATTATGTTAATTCTTGTGTTGTGTCTTACAATGAAGATATCTTGGTATACAGTGTCAGTGTAATACAGTTTATGAATCGTGAAACAAAATCAAATAAACGTAAACAATATTAATTGTGGTATTGTTATAAACTGCAAATTTTGCCACCCCCTGAAATCTGCCGCCGGAGCACATGCCCCCTGCCCTGCCAAAGTTCTGGGCATGTGTTACCTCAATCATAAAAATGCACTTTCTTTTTATTTCCTTTTTTATTTATTACTATTAAGTCTTATAAGTATTATATTCTAACAATGTTATAAAAGGTTAAGAGTATTTAATTTATTCTAATTGTTTTAGAGAGTTGGGGTTTGTAAAGAAAATGAATTTGATCAGTTTATTTCCTGTTTAAAAACTGACCTACCAGCCACCTTTAGAATAACAGGCTCAAAGGGTGTTGCAAATAAGCTACTAGGAATTGTAGAAGAACAACTAATAAAAGATTGTGTTAATCAAGTAGATGGGACTGAACAACCAAGTATTTTTCCTATTCCCTGGTAAGTTAAGTTATAAAAGAAAATATTATATTTTTAATTGTTTTAATAATTTTTGTGTTAAATCCATCAGGATCTTTGCTGTTACTATTTTTTATTTCTGTAATAGCTAAGTCAACTTCACTAAAGTTCACTGGTTGAAAACTAAAACATGGGATATTTTCCTGTGGTATACACTTTAAATAGTCATCAAGAGTTAGTTGAGGAACCTCAAGTTTATTTATTACTTTCTCAGCAGTTGAGCAGAAATGGCTATTAAAACTATCTATCTTGAGTTTAGAATTATCAGTGAAAGTATTTTTATGTTTGTTACCATTAATAAGTTTCCACATAGTTTGTTGAGAGTTGCCAGAATTTCTTATAAACCTATCATTTGCATTAATTTTTGCAAGCTTGATGGCTTCCCTGTACTCTTTTTGGTTTGATAATGGTACTGCTAGGTGCAGCAACGGGATCGTTTCTATTTATTGCTATAATAAATTGAAGTCACTTACATATTTTTCTCAAAGTGTCATTGAATCAGTTTACTTTTTTACCTGTATTATTTTTATTTAGCAATTTCGATTTTTCTGGAAAAGAGATATTTATGGAATTTACTAACACATCAATTAGCATTTTAAATTAATATACAAATTATCATTGTATACAAAATAAAAGTTGCAATTTAACAAAATCTGGTCTTTCATCTGTGATATGTCTATAGAAACTCTGGTTGCACAATTTATGGATGAGTAAGCTATCTGGAAGGAAATACCTCTGCTCAGATATGTGAGTGAGATCCACAGGTTTTGTGGTACCATCAATATTTGTGAAAACATTATCAAGACATCTATTACCTCGAGTATTGAATTTAACTTTATTTGTAATATTGTAAGATCTAAAAAAATTAAAGAGTTTTAAAGCTCTGGTGTCTGTTTTATTAAAATGGACATTAAAGTCACCCGTAATTATAACAGGTTTATGAACATTAATTTTTTCAGTGCTTTAGCCATAATGGTAAAGAATTTGTCTCAATCACCATCTGGAGTATGATAGACAGTAATAAGCTGCACATTAGATTTATTTAATAAAATACCTGTTTTAATAATTATACTCTAATAACAATTTACTTAGGTTTAAATGTTGAATGCCCTGATGACTGTCCTGCTGTCTATTTAGACAATTCTTTTGGTTATTTTGACATGTTTCAAATTATTAATTTACCTAATAGTCGTAATATCTTTCTAGACTTAGTATTTAAACAATGTTGATGTAGTTATTCCACAGAATTCACTATTTGATAATAGTATACGCCATTCGGCCATAGAATTGCCCAGTTTTGAAAAGAATTATAAACTGAACTATAAGGAATTTCATTATGATTTTAAAAATGAGAATTATATAGGATTAAACAATTGCTAGTATTACCAACTATTAGCTAGTATTATTATAACCAACTAAATATTTTTGAAACAAAAAATTTCAGATTGTTTATTATTATTAACTACTTCCAGTTTCACCAGATATTGGCTAAACTTATTTAATGTAAATGGAACACCCTGCATATTTTTGTAGGTTTTAAAAGAACTTGTTATTCCTAATTGACACATATGAAGTTTGATAGAAAAAATTGTTAAAACGAAAAATAAATCACTTTACAGTTAAAGAATAGGTAAATTTATTTATTAAGATCAAGAGAAAAGTAATTAAAAAAATATCACTTACAAGCCTATTATTAAATTCGTGAGTATTATAGATGTTTCTATAGATGATTAGATCAATTTCAAAATTTTCAAATAATGTTTTTATAGGTATCCTAATAAGCTGGCATGGCAGATGGAATTGACGAGAAAAGATATTAGAAGATGCGAAGCCTACTACAAGCTTCATAATTTCTTAATATCAGAAACTGAAAATGGTACTATTTCCAGACAAGAAACTGTTAGCATGATACCCCCACTGGTTTTAGATGTACAACCTCATCACAAGGTATTAACCATTTAATTTATTTTCTGATAAATCTTTGACATAAGTAGTATTGTATTCTGATATTCTTTTAATTTTTTACTTCGCATTTAATTATTTTGTTAGTTATTTTTGTTAGTTATTGGGGTTACTATCTTCAATGGATAGTAACTCCAATTTCAGTTGAAAATACGTTTATTTTGATGTTTCGATTTCTACGTCGGAATTCGTTCTCAAAATACAAATGAAAGTTTAATTATTATAACTAATTATATTATTAATAGAAAATGAGTATTGTTAAGTATACATTTAATTTTCTTTAGGTATTGGACATGTGTGCTGCTCCAGGATCAAAGACAGCTCAATTATTAGAACTTCTCCATGCCAATGAAGATCCAATACCGTCTGGATATGTTATTGCTAATGACATTGACAACAAACGTTGTTATATGTTAGTTCATCAAGCCAAACGCTTGAATTCTCCATGTGTAGCTGTTATAAATCATGACAGCGCTATTTTGCCTAATTTAAATACAACTGCAGCTGATGGATCTGTGGAACAGGTTCGTAAAGTATTCATTTTAAATTTTTTACTAAAATAAATGCTCATGGGGCCTGCCACAAGAGACGAGTCCAGTTCAATATATATACATATATATATATATATATATATATATATATATATATATATATATATATATATATATATATATATATATATACTATTTAACATCTAATGAACAAATCCCTGCTTTACTCCGTTTAGCATAGCTATTGGGTCAGATGTTATGCCGTTGTGTAGGATTTTGCTTTCTGTGTCACTGTAGAGTTCTTTGATGAGATTTACTATTTTTTCTGGTATTCCTATTTCCTGCAGTGCTTTCTTTCTACAATTCTACAATTCAGTTCTACAATTATTCTTAGTGTGTTAATTTGGTCGACGCATGATCTGTTTGGTCTGAAACCGGCTTGTTCCTTCCTCAACATTGGTTCTACACTGTTTGTTAGTCGGTTGTTTAAAATTATTGCTGTTAATTTATTTATAGTATTCAGAAGTGTGATTCCTCTCCAGTTTTCGCAATATCTTCTGTCACCCTTTTTTGGTATCTTTATTATTAATCCCGTTTTCCATTCTTTGGGGAACTTTTCCTTTCTCCAACCCCTTTTCAAGAGTGGTTGGATTAGCTCTGCCACTGTACCTGGGTAAGCTTTTAACAACTCTGGTGGAATATTGTCTGGGCCGGCTGCTTTGTGTGCTTTCAGTTTTTCTATGGCCATTTCTATTTCTTGCGTTGTTGGTTCGTTGGTGTTAATTCTCAGTTGGATATTGGGTATTAGGTTTTCTGCGTCTTCTGGTGGTGTTGGGACTGCACTTAGAGATTCGCTAAAATATTCATGCCATCTTTTGACTTGTTCCTGTGGCGCTGTAATATCTTCACCTGTAGCACTTTTTACAATTGGTTGGTGGGTAGTATATCTTTTATTGGCTAGTTGTTTAGTGATATTATATAATTGTCTCATGTTTTTATGTTCATCGGCGACTCGCGCTTCTTCGGCAAGATTTTCTGCCCACTTTCTTTTGTCTTTATTTGCTGCCTTCTTGACAGCTTTATTCGCTTCTCTATAACTTTCTCTAAGTCGGTTCTTCTCTGCTGCTGTCTTGGAATTTAGTAATTCTAGATTAATGTGTTTGCGACGTTCTATTTTGTTCCACGTTTCTCTCGTAATTCACTCTTTCTTTACGTCTTTCTTTAGGCCCAGCACGTTTTCACTTGTTTCCACAAGGGCTTTGCTAATCGTTTCCCAATTTTTGTCCTGTCTTTCGTCGATTTTGGATCTCAGCTGTCGTGCGAATTCTACTTTCGTCTCGTTATTTTGTAGTTTCTCAATGTTGAACTTTTTTCGAATAGGTTTGTTCAGTTCTTTTGTATTCCTAGCTATTTTGAATCTAATTTCGACCATCATCAGGTAGTGATCACTGGCCGCATCTGCGCCTCTCCATGATCTGACATCTAAGTGAGAGCGCCCACCAAAGTGGCGTGGCAGTGGCAAGTAGCAAGTAGCACGCGTCTAGCATAATGTAACCAATCCTAACGAATGATTAGAATGAATGACGTTACTGTCATTTTGGTGTAAACTGAATCATTCGTTTTCATTGGTTACATTATGCTAGACGCGTGCTACTTGCTACTTGCCACTGCCACGCCACTTTGGTGGGCGCTCTCACTAAGAGAGATGTTCTCCATTGCTTACTGATTGCAACGTGGTCGATTTGATTGTAGGTGCGGTTATCTGGCGATTTCCATGATACCTTGTGGATTGTTTTGTGTGGGAACAAAGTCCCTCCAATGATTAGGTCATGGTTACCACATAATTCAATGAAGCGTTCGCCGTTGTTATTTCTCTGGCCAGTGCCATGCTTTCCGATAACGTGTCCTAGGTTGGTGTTGTCAGTGCCAACTTGGCATTGAAGTCTCCCATCATTATTTTTATATCGGATCTTTTAATTGGTTCTAATGTTGCTTCAAGGCATTCGTAGAAATCCTCTTTTTCTTGTTCTGTTGCTTGTTCTGTTGGTGCATAGCACTGAATCAGTGTTACCAGTCTTAATTTGGTCCTAATTCTTGCAGTGATTATTCGCTCTGAAACTGGTTTCCATTCCACAAAAGAATTTTTTGTGACTTTACTAAATAGAATTCCTACTCCATTTTCATGTCTTCCGCCATCTGTCCAGTCAATGGTGGCATGTAAATTTATTACAGTCAGAAATCATTGTAAGAATCAATAATCTAAATTTGCGCAACTATTTGCTGCACTCATTGGCATTGACTTCAAAAAATATTTTTCTCATAACCATTGAGTTTCTTACTCGTCCTATTGGGTGGATCTTGAGGTTTGCTAGTAGTTAATTCACAAACCAATATTAGAAAGACTCATTGTTCATTTCATTTACATTTTTTCTGACAGCCATCGCAGAATATTTCCCATGAATTTTACTTACAGACGAAAGCGGAATGGAAGAATGCCTTTGAAAATATAGAAAAATATTGTGTTTCCTTTGAATAATGGCGTATTGATGACAGCATATTTTAGAACCAATGGGTTTACATAACAATTATTGGACATTAAAATCGACCCGCGCAGCCAAACATGATCTTGACATATCTAAATAAAATTAAATCTTTACAAAAAAGATACCAAAGAAACATTGTATGTCGAACGGATCTGGTTATTCTAGATCCATATAAGATGTAAGCACTAGAATACGAGTGTACAACATGATATGATTCAAAAACCAAGAAACCTATACCAGTTATAGTCAATGTAGGCGAGTGATTTACTCCTACAAGCAGAGCATAAAGTGACTAACTTTTTTTTTCATTTCTACCATACCAAACTTTTTTATTCGATTTTATATATATATTTTTAAGTTCAAATTTATTTTTTATTTTTCCAAGTGGGCCGAAATTGTTCATCATCATCTTGGTGCTACAGCCCTTAGAGGGCCTCGACCTTCTCAAGCTTTCTACGCCATTCTGTTCTGCCCCTTGCTTGTATTTTAGAGTTGCCGACTTCGATCTTCTCCGCATCTTGTGTTACCCCATCCATCCACCTCAGCTTTGGCCTACCCCGTCTTCTCATTCCCACGGGTTGCGCTGTTAGAATCTTTTTTATCATGTTCGATTCAGGGGCCCGGGCTACATGTCCTGCCCACTGCAGGCGATTTCGCTTAATTATAGTGGTAATATCTTTACCACCAAATGTATACTTGTAGATATTCTGCAGTTCAAAGTTATATCTACGCCTCCATATTCCGTTCTCACAGTCCGCTCCGAATATCTTGCGTAGCACCTTTCTTTCAAAAATCAATAGAGCGGATTCATCTGTTTTAGTTAGCGTCCATGCCTCTGATTCATATGTGAGTTTCTTGAGACAGACGTTTGTTAGCTAAGTACTTTGATAGACCATGATAACACCTGTTTGCAATTATTATTCGCCTTTTTATTTCCTCAGATGTGTTATTATTGGGGTTAACCGATGTCCTTAGATATATGAACTCTTTGACTGCTCCGAAGTTTTGGTCATTTCCCCTTACGTCAATTCTTGATCGAATCATCTACGGCGACATCAAGGAAAACAGACTTTCTCGTTATGAACGAATGCAGTAACTACACCGCTATTTTTGAACCAGGTAACCCAAAGAGTACATCTCCACTTCACGACAACTAGTGAAGTGGGACAAGAATTTAAACAACACTTTGAGATCAGAACTTTGGTACTGGTCAAAGAATCATGAAGTCTCGAGAATGGCATCATCGAAAGTCATCTTGGCAAGGACGGCGTTCAGTGACGGTGAAGACTGCATCCAGCACCTTCAAAAGACCTGTGGTGGAGTTGTCCGTGTTACCATCTTAAAGCGAATCTTAGTGAACATTGATTATGAACATTTTAATTTTATATTAATGAACATTTACTGATTTTACTTTTTAGCTGTTTTACTTTCTTGTTTTATAACTAGTTAAGGATTTACTTTTTTTGCCAACCTTTCCTGCAATTAACCGATTGAAACCCGATGATTACAAGGAGACTTATGTTTCGCTAATTGTACCTGAAAACGCTGGTGCGCCAGTGACGCTCATATGTTTTTGACTACCCCCGCCTTTCTTAAGGACTATATTGAAACAGTTACCAAAAGCAGACATTCGAGTTCAAACTTTCAAACGTAATGCACATACATAATATAACCTTTTTATTTTCTTTCAAACGAATTTTAAGTTAATTTATAGTCAATAAAAAAACATATTCAAAAATATAGAAAAAATATCTGTTCTAATATATCTAGTGCTACACAAGGTAACAACAGATGTTTTGATGCTTTTTCTCTGTTACAATTTGGCCATTTAATTTTCATTACATGTATGTGCTTTTGTTTTCTCATTAATATTTTCTTCATTTATATTATATATTTATATTAATTAATATCATTAAAGCTGTAATATTTCTTTTTGTATTCCCGAATTTCCCGACTCTGCTCATTTAGCCAATTCTTCTTCGTTGCTTTTATTTCTTTTTAATCCTGCAATTTAAGAGCTTATACTGTCCACTATTGTGTTTACATCTTCTTTCATTCATGAGATTTTCTGCGTTTTTCATTGAGATCTTTATTAACTTTTTCTATTATTTATCTGTATAGTTTTAGGCTTGTCGTTTATTTTCTGTTTAACGTGGTTTTCTATTCTGGTATCTCTCAGTCTTCTTTTTTAGGGTTAATATTTTTGTTTAACTTTTTTAATTTTGTCTCTATTACTGCTACATAGGAACGTGATCCGAGTTTATGTCTGCGCCTGGTTATATTTTTGCTGATTTAATTGAATTTCTGTATCTGTCCGGTCAGTCCCTAAATAAAGCGAAGTCTAACAAGAAAGACAGTTAAGATTTGGTTTCACGTATAGTGCCTTTATATATTTGTTTATATGTATTTCATCCTAAAAGGAATCTTCAGAGCGACTATTCACAGAAGTCTTGAACGTGAAAACAATCTTTCCTGTCGAAAACGAAGCAACGATAAAATGACTTCACTATGGACGCAATAGTGACATCTGATATTCAATCACGAACTAGAAATCCGAAGTTTTGTAATTGACGAATCCAAAATCCAGATTTTTTGTTTTAATCTGTGCCTTCTAAGAAGCAAGTCAAACAGACTTGCTTCTTAGAAGGCACAGATTAAAGCTGTTGCATACAGCACTGTTGACAAAGGTGTAATTAGAGAAAATCGGAAATCTAAAATTGCATTCTACAACATATCTCCTTAACTAAACAAAAATCTTTGGGGAATTGGTTTCTCGTACTCATACAGAGTATATCGAAATAAAAAGAAAGACAGTTAAGATTTGATTTCATGTAGAGTGCCTCTAGTGCTCACGTATATATTATGGAGGAGATATATTATGAAATGCAATTTTAGATTCCCCATTTTCTCTAATTATACCTTTAACAACGTTTTGCCTTGCAATTCGTAGAAGCCACAGATTAAAGCAAAAATCTGGATTTTGATTTCGTCAATTAGATACCTTCGGATTTCTAGTTCGTGATTTAAATCGAAGTCTATTTGGTTTCTGGTAATATATTTTTCCTGACCAATTTTCAGGTAAATACTCTTCTAGTCTGCTTAACTAAGATAAACACTGTATATTCTGCACCTTAAGACCTATAATTTGAATACCATAACAAGACAACTCTAATTCTATTACTAAATCTATTACATTACTAGATTTCTAGGTTCAACCTCAAAATTCTCGATTTAAAATTATTTTACATATGATATCGAAGGGAATATATTGTTTATGTTGTAGGTTCAATTTGACAGAATTTTATGTGACGTACCATGTTCTGGTGATGGAACATTGAGAAAAAACCCCGATATATGGATGAAGTGGACTGCAGCAAATGGTTTAAACTTGCACGGGTAAGTAATTTTTTCTGTTTTATTAGTTATTATTACATCAAAAACCATAACTGACACATTTGACCAAATCTTTGTTCGGATATCATTAGATTCACAAGAAGCTACTGGATAAACTGTCCGATTCAATAGTAGGAACTAAGAACTCACTAAATTCGACCCACTAATTTAGCTGGTGACGAAATTTGCATCGTCGCAGCTATCAAACGTAAGACGCGTGAAATTTAAATAATCGTTAACTTTTCCGAATTTTTTGAATTTTCCGCAAGAACCTCTACAAAGTATTAGAAAACTTATATATCTATAACTTATATTGAGTTGAATGAAATCGGTAAATTCTTTCCCAAGTTATGACCAAGTTTTAAATAGGGAAATATATATATATATATATATATATATATATATATATATATATATATATATATATATAGGGTGTTTCAAAAAAGGTAACACCGTCTCTAGGGTAGGTAAAAAACTGAAAAATAATTGAGGTTTGCTTAGTAAAAAAATTTTTGTAACGCTATCCGTTTTCAACGCGTTGAAGAAAAAAAAATTACGCATTTTTTACGATTTTGCCGAAACTACTGGCAACATTTTAATGAAATTTTATACGAATATGTTTTGGACGCTGATACCTCCCATGAATTTGTTTTTATATCTGATTCTCATAGAGGGCGCTAGTTACATGAAATCGTACTAAGTATTAGTCAATATAACTTTTTTAAGAGTATAATTATTAATCAAAATTTCAAGTAAACTTAAACATCATTCAATTTTACAAGAAAAAGATACTCGATACTGTGTACCGTTTTCGGAATATTTTGATTTGAAAATTCTGAAGTAATAATTGATGCTGGTAGTAATGATAAAGTTCTAATAGGTATACCTCTATTTTCTCCAAGTGTGCCATGGAAATCTGACATTTATTGAATGTTATGACGATAAATCAACAATAATTAGAGTTTTGAAACCTTGTTATTTGTAAAATCAAATCAAAATGTACTCAAATGTTGAATACACTGACATGTTATTAACCTTAGGCGAATGTTTAGGATGTTCTAGTGCAGCTGTGACACGTTATGCAGAAAAGTTTCCTAGAAGAAACTTACCAAGTAAAAAAACATTTAGAGCCGTTGAACGACGTTGTCGAGAAACTGGGAATGTGAGACTAAATAAAATCAATTCTGGTAGATCAAGAACAACAAGAACAATTAATAAAGAAAATAATATTTTAAATTTACTTGATCAAGATCCAACAGTTAGCGTAAGGAATATAGCAAGAAAACAAATACTTCTTCTTCAAGTACTTGGCGGATACTGAAAGAAGAGCAATTACATCCTTATCATTACAGACAAGTCCAAGAGCTCTTGCCAGATGATCTACCGGTTAGAGTGGATTTTTGTGAAACATTGCAACAAAGGACAGCCCACAATCCAAATTTTACGAACTGAGTAAACTTATTAATATTCCGACTGTGTTAAACCTTATGAAGTGTGGCTGGCGCGAGTAGAGCCTAGCGCTCATCCAATGCTGGATTTTAAACTGGTACTGATCACTTCCTTCAATCACTCGGCTTTTAATTTTCTTAACATTCAGAAATCTCCCTCCTGACCCTCGACGTATATAACACGGATATGTTTACATTTCAAATACCTTCGACTTTCATTTTATCGGCAAACTTACCGAGAAGGGTATTTTTCAACTTTAGTTAATGTTGGGAAATTTCGAATGACTCAAACCGATAATTTGGAATTACTAATCCCATCTTTCATTGTTATGATTCTTTGATGATTTTAGAAGCTTATGTCTAGAAAGTTATTTGAATGCAAGCTTTCGGCCCCGTACAGATTATTAGATGGCACGAAAGAGTTCTATAAATCTAAACTACTATACAGTGGGTAATAATGATATGATACAAAAATAAAATAAAAATATTAGATCTTGTTGTTACGCAACAACATTCTTAATTGTAGCACATTAAGATGCACATTATATACATAACTACACTTACAATTCATATTAAATCATTTTTAGGGTGCAAACCAGAATACTAAGAAGAGGAGTTGAGTTACTGAACGTCGGTGGAAAACTTGTGTACTCAACTTGTTCGATAAATCCTATTGAAAATGAATCAGTCATTCACAGACTATTGGCCGAGCACGAAGGAGTTTTAGAGTTGGTAGACGTATCGGAAGTTTTGCCAGGCTTAAAATATTCACCAGGTATTTTCAGACTTTTATTATTTGATAAAAAGTGAAATTTATTTAATGACTATTTCATTTGTATATCTGAAATATATATATATATATATATATATATATATATATATATATATATATATATATATATATAGTAAACTCTTAAATATTGGGGAAATCTGCAAAAAAAACTCTAATGTGTATCAATTATTTCACCTAACGTTTTCGCCAAAGAGAATTTGGCTTCTTCAGGGCCAGAGGAAAGAGAATAAATTATAATTAGCTACCATATATTATCTAATAAAAAACATTTACTTTACCGTGAAATTTTAGAAATGTCAAGTTATGATGTTAAAAAACTTTAGCTAGTAACAACATAGTGGTGTTTTTTTGTTACTATGTGCAAAAAAGTTTAGTTGTTAACGTTGGAAATGTATGGTAGCTTTGAACTTAAAACGCAAAGGTTTACCCAAGGACAATCGAAAAGCCCAATGTAACTACATTTAAAGGAAGTAATTCTTTGAATTGTCGGCAATAACTAAATTTTTAATTGTTGTAAATTTTGAATGTGAGCTTCTGTTTTATAGAACGCAAGCGCCGAAACAATTACAAGTAGTTCTTTTGATATCATTGTCGTTAAGGTTCATTGGTAAAACCGATGAAGTTAGATCCCAGTCTGGGGAGATATTAGTTTAGAATTTTCTTAATTGAAATTCTTTGTTTTAATTAGTATATTGTTCATGTATTATTGTAATAATATCTTATTGAGATGTATCTAAGAAAAGCAAGGGAATGTTATCTTTTTTTGTTGATGAAAATTATTATTAAAGTAGGTTAGTTGTTAATAGATATATCAGTCAAGTTGGTTATCTGTGATGTTGTATTGTTCTTGGTATCTGATTTAAGTAAGAAGTGGTATATATCGCTTAGATTCTTAATGTCACTCTTAACATTGATGGAAAAATCGTTAAGGAAAATATAAGACATTTCAATGAACTCTCTTTTAGATTTATTGTTCTCACGGTGGAGAATTGTAGTGTTCGTATAGTCCATGTGATGACCAGTGGAATGGACATGTTTGGCTAATGCACAGCGGTCAGGGTGAAGTCGAGAATCACTTTTGTGTAGTGTAATACGTGATTTCAATAATTGAGATGTTTGGCCGATGTAGGAATTGTTGCAAGAGAGGCATGGAATGTTGTAGACAATATTACTAAGCCTATCTATGGGAGTCTTATCTTTTACCTTCGAATAAAGATTATTAATTGTTAGGGCTGATCTACAAGCCACATTAAGTTTAATGTTATTATTATTATTAGAAAAAGCTATTTTCAAAACTTTTTAGAATCCTTGTTAACCCCGGAGTGATATCTCTGAAATAGGGTAATGAAAAATATTTATTGATAGGAGTATCCGAGACTGGGTTCCTGTCCTGTCCGTAACAATGCTGATCCTGATGTCTTAAGTAGGAACCCAGTCTCGGATACTCCTATCAATAAATATTTTTCATTACCCTATTTCAGAGATATCACTCCGGGGTTAACAAGGATTCTAAAAAGTTTTGAAAATAGCTTTTCTAATAATAATAATAACATTAAACTTAATGTGGCTTGTAGATCAGCCCTAACAATTAATAATCTTTATTCGAAGGTAAAAGATAAGACTCCCATAGATAGGCTTAGTAATATTGTCTACAACATTCCATGCCTCTCTTGCAACAATTCCTACATCGGCCAAACATCTCAATTATTGAAATCACGTATTACACTACACAAAAGTGATTCTCGACTTCACCCTGACCGCTGTGCATTAGCCAAACATGTCCATTCCACTGGTCATCACATGGACTATACGAACACTACAATTCTCCACCGTGAGAACAATAAATCTAAAAGAGAGTTCATTGAAATGTCTTATATTTTCCTTAACGATTTTTCCATCAATGTTAAGAGTGACATTAAGAATCTAAGCGATATATACCACTTCTTACTTAAATCAGATACCAAGAACAATACAACATCACAGATAACCAACTTGACTGATATATCTATTAACAACTAACCTACTTTAATAATAATTTTCATCAACAAAAAAAGATAACATTCCCTTGCTTTTCTTAGATACATCTCAATAAGATATTATTACAATAATACATGAACAATATACTAATTAAAACAAAGAATTTCAATTAAGAAAATTCTAAACTAATATCTCCCCAGACTGGGATCTAACTTCATCGGTTTTACCAATGAACCTTAACGACAATGATATCAAAAGAACTACTTGTAATTGTTTCGGCGCTTGCGTTCTATAAAACAGAAGCTCACATTCAAACTTTACAACAATTAAAAATTTAGTTATTGCCGACAATTCAAAGAATTACTTCCTTTAAATGTAGTTACATTGGGCTTTTCGATTGTCCTTGGGTAAACCTTTGCGTTTTAAGTTCAAAGCTACCATACATTTCCAACGTTAACAACTAAACTTTTTTGCACATAGTAACAAAAAAACACCACTATGTTGTTACTAGCTAAAGTTTTTTAACATCATAACTTGACATTTCTAAAATTTCACGGTAAAGTAAATGTTTTTTATTAGATAATATATGGTAGCTAATTATAATTTATTCTCTTTCAGCCCTGAAGAAGCCAAATTCTCTTTGGCGAAAACGTTAGGTGAAATAATTGATACACATTAGAGTTTTTTTTCAGATTTCCCCAATATTTAAGAGTTTACTATTTAACTTATCTGCAAAGATTAAATTTCTTTTCTTTTCTATATATATATATATATATATATATATATATATATATATATATATATATATATATGAAGTATAGTAAGAAGTTTATTACAAATTCAGGAAACTGTCGCTCTTTCCAAGACAAGGGTGAATAATTATCTATCACTCATTGCAAATTAGTAATTTTACTAGTTAATCAGAATCTTTAAATAGACTGAATGAACACGTGAATATTAGTGCAGGTAAAAATATTTCACGATAACAAATATGCAATGGACATTGTTTTTTTTTGGAACCCAATTGTTCTACACAGGTTGTACTGCAGCAAATTGACTCATTGTATATATTTCCATTAAGCATTATATAAGTCCTCCCCGCTCATTTCCCATTATATTTTTGTTTGTAGAATCTGAGTAATTCATTTCTGAGTTCTCTTGTTGTTCATTTATTTTTGTTATCCTCCGCCATCTTGATTGAACACTCCAATAAAAGGCAGTTTAGCTTTGTAAACAATAATTTTTATTTTGTTTATTCTCCTTCGAAAAGACATTAAAGTGTTTTCCTTCGAAGATTTTGAGATGATTATAAAAAAACTTTCTTTTGAATATATACATGTAAGACACCGGGTTATAACCATATACAGGGTAAAAGAAACATGCTACAAGATATTCTAACATATCCACTGGGACAGCTTGATTTTTTAATATACGAAGGTTTGATAAAAATATCATATATAATCAATATATAATTGATAAAAATATTTTTTAGATGAAGATGAAATCTCAACTTGGCGTCAAAATAGTTAATCGATTAATAATGTAAGTTGTATGTATTATTTGGATCGATTTACGCTAAAAAAATGGGTGAAAATTTAATCATGAAAATAAATTGCATATTTATTTATTGACCTCTTGAATTTTTCATGTATTCTTCTCAATTTCGATGTTTTCATAAATTAGTTGTAATTATTAAATCTGCATATTGAAATTGTGATGTTGTCTGTCTGTCTGTCCTTCTGTGAGGATAATGTTTGAAACATAGAGTCTTGAAACCTTACACTTGGTACATAGTTAATCTTGGTGTGTAAGAACCCTGTTCAATTTGAGGCATGGGCGTGGGTTCTTTTGATACAGTGTATCGAATTATTAACATGAAAATATATAAATGTATCAATATATATATATATATTTTCCATTAAGAGTTATATAAGTACTCGGAACTTCTCGGGAGAGATGTCTCCTCTCTGCCTATTTCCCATTATATTTTTGTATGTAGACACAGTAATTCATTTGTGAGTTCTCTTCTTGACCATTTATTTTTGTTATCCTCTGCTGATCTTGATTGAAAACTCCAATAAAAGGCAGTGTGGCTATGTAAACAAATTTATTCTCGTTCAAATAGACACTAAAGTGTTTTTCTTTGAAGAATTTGAGATGTCTCTAAAAAAAACCTTCGTTTGAATATATACGTAAAGTACATCCCAGAGGTACTTTTCAGTGCGTCATTAATTATGACGTCATATGATGAATTAGGTGTGTCGAGCATTATTTCATATAATTATTGAAGAATCTGACAGATTCCAGGATCGTACTTAGCCACGGGGAGTAATCCCGTATATTAATAAAATAAAAAGTAAACAATATTGTTTATTAAATTTATAAATATGGAAACATTCGAAATTGACGACAAAATGATTCATTTTTTAAATTTTTGTATCTTCTTCTTCTCAAGGGCTGTCTGAGCGTCGAAAGTTGGCAATCATCATAGCGATTTTTAATTTTGAGACAGCGGCTCTAAATGAGCCGTTATTACATGGGTTACGTCTCCTTCATATGGATCTTTTTCTCTGGATTTTTCCTTGCATAATGATCTGGAGTATTAGATATTTATCTCCTCTCATCACATGACCCATATATCCCACTTTTCAGATTTTAATTGTTAGTACTTCTCTTTCCTTATGCATTCGTCACATTACCTCAACGTTGGTTATTCCATCTATACATGAGATCTCTAGTACTCTTCGGTACATCCACATCTCGAATGCCTTCCATCTCCTCACGTGAATTTTCTTCAGTGTCCACGCTTCCATCCCGTATTATAATACAGATAGCACGTAGCACCTCAGCAGTCGTATTTTAACTTAAGGTTTAAGTTTCTACAGCAGATAAGCCTTTGTATTCTTGTAAATGAGCTTCTGGCCTGTTTGATTCTGATTCGTATTTCTTAAGAGATTGCTGAATTGTTTTCATTAATAGTTGTATCTATGTATTTGAATTCTCTTACTATTTCAATAGGCTGATTTTGTACACATATCTCACGAATGTCCTGAGTTGTCTTTGTTATTATCATATATTTCTTGCTCTGTTGAGTGACGGTCCATATTCTTCTTCGCTTACTGCAGTCACCTAATTAAGAAGTATCTGTAGGTCTTCATGTGATTCGGCTAAAAGAACTGTATCATCAGCGTATCTCGGGTTATTTATGATCATGTCATTAATTCTAATGTCTACGTTTCGTTAATCCATTGCCTTACTTAATATGTCTTCCGAGTATACATATTAAATAATACTGGTGTATGTATACACCCTTGTCGAACAACTCTTTGTACTTCCATTTCTTCTGATGTTATTTCTTCTATTCTCCCTACTGCTTTTTGGTCATAGTATAAGTAACACAAAAAGACTGTTTTCAAAAATTTATTAGGTAACTTCTAAATTAATTACATAAATAAAATATAATTCTAATCATAAAAACTATTTATTTACTAATGTGTAATAATAATAGTTTATTAACAACACTGAACAGTAGAATTTGAATATCAGTGTAATAGAAAATTATAGAAAAATACTGCTAGTGGAGAGTTTCCTTAAAGATATATCCTTAGACAAATTCATGATGAAATATTTCGGTCATAACCCAGCAAAACATTAATTAGAGAGGAGCCAGTCAGATTTGGATATAAGAATTGGATGATAACTGGTTCCACTGGGTATGATTATGGTTTTCACGGTTGTTGCGAAAAAAAAACGAATGATATTGAAGATAATAAAAAAATACCACTTGGAGGTAAAGTAGTAATTGATCTTTTGAAATATAGGCCTAAACCATCTAGAAATGAAATTAGATCAGGTCATTGGATGAGGACCTAGGAGCTTCCTGTGTTTACAACGTTTTGAGCAGAGATAAGTATTTATAAATAACAAAGTTTGTTCATCTAGCCGATAATGTCAAAATAGGCGATTCTACAGTTTGTATGTACAAAATTAGACTTTTAGCAGATAAAATTATAGAAAAATACTGCCATTGGGGATGTTTCCATAAAGATATTTCCTTAGACAAATCCATGGTCAAATATTTTGGTCATAACCTAGCTAAACAGTTAATTAGAGGTCAGTCAAATGTGAATATAAGAATGGGATGATAACCGGTTCCATTGGATATGATTATGGTTTTCACGTTTGTTGCCGAAAAAAGCAAATGGTATTATTAAAAAAGACCACCTGGAGCTAAAATAGTAATTGATATTTTAAACTAGTTCCCTGAATCGTCTAGAAATGAAATTAGATCAGGTCATTGGATGAGGACCTAGGAGTTTCCTGTGTTTACAACGCTTTGAGCAGAGAGAAGTATTTATAAATAACAAAGTTTGTTCATCTAGCGGATAATGTCAAAATAGGCAATTCTACAGTTTGTATGTACAAAATTAGACTTTTAGCAGATAAAATTATAGAAAAATACTGCCAGGGGGATGTTTCCATAAATACATTTCCTTAGACAACTCCATGGTGAAATATTTTGGTTATAACTTAGCTAAACAGTTAATTAGAGAGAAGCCAGTCAGATGTAAATATAAGAATTGGATAATAACTGGTTCCACTGGATATGATTATGGTTTTCACGTTTGTTGCCGAAAAAAGCAAATGGTACTATTAAAAAAGACCACTTGGAGCTAAAATAGTAATTGATATTTTAAAATAATTGCCTGAACCATCTACAAATGAAATTTTTTCAATAAACATTTCATGACATAACAACTAATGATATATCTGAAACAAAAAAATGTAAAGGCAAAAGGAACTGTAAAATTTCCAGTAATGGAGAAAGCTAATGAAGAGTAAGCTAATGAAGAAAAATGCATATTATTATAGATTTGACAAAACTAATGAAATTTTGTGTGTGAAATGGTATGACAATAGTGTTCTATGTTATCAAACTAGGATACCATTGAACCACTAGGTCAAGTAAATACAAGGGTCGCAATATGGTGAAAAAACTGTGTTTTGAAAAATACCATACAAATACCTAATGTCCCCATTACAGGACGCCCTTGTATTTCAAAATGTTTTTGAAAAAAAAATATTTTTTTGAACATAATAATAAATGTAACCCAAACATCAAAATTGGCGAATCAAACAAAAAACGGTTGAGTATCAGCCAACAAAATCGTCATCTGAATAGTCAGAATCTGATTCATTTAAATCGATAATTACTTGAGCTATGGGGTTTATGTCAATACTTTTGGCAGTCTCCCAATACTCATTAATAAGTTTCTCCGCATGTTTAACATAGTTTCTCCATTTTTCTGGTGTAACCTAAAATTAGAGCAAAGTTATTACCTAAGAATTAAAAAAAATATATTAATTTACCTGTTGTAGAGATTGTTTCCAAAGATTTAAAACTGTGGCTTCATTTGTAACGCCAGCAGAAGTTATATTTGCATCATAATACCTTTTGCAGTCAGACCAAACATTCTCTATCGGATTAAATTGACAATGGTATGGAGGGAGTCTCAAGACCCGATGGCCATATTGAAGGGCTAGTCTATCTAATCTGTAAAACAAAATACATAAAAATGACATTTAATAAATAAATTCTAATACGTACTTAAATATTTTATCTGGTAAATGCTTCTTTACAATAGCCATTAACTCAAACTTCATCATAGATATTGAACATTTGATATTTCGGTTTGTCAACCATTCCAATAAAGAATGTTTGGTCCAACTTGCATTTGGAATTTTTTCAACTAAAGTGGAATGGTACGATGCATTGTCCATTATAATCAACGAAGGTTCTTCTAAGTTTGGTAAAAGCTGATGCACAAACCATTTTTCAAAATTATCTGAATTCATCGAATCATGGTAGTCACCAGATTTACTTCCACTTTTGAAAATGAGTTCACAGTTATTAATAAACCCATTTTCAGAACCTGCATGAAGGACAATGTATCGTACACCTTCTCCACTCTTCTTTCGGACTGCATAACTACTGCCATCTTGCCAGCTCTTCCGGAATCCTCCTTTACTAAATATCCATGTCTCATCCAGGAAAACTGGTTTAAAAGGGTATCCATCCATTTCATTCTCTTTGTATGCTTTTAAGAACTGGAGTCTTTTGAATGTAACATGTGCTTGCTCCATTAAATACTTCCTGTTTGAAATATTACAATTCACCCATCTGAATTTTAATACTTTTAAAACTCGCTGAAGTGCAGAAATCGAAATTTTAACCTCATCCACTTCCTCAAGCTTTTGTTGTAAAGTATAGAGAGTTACATGCTCACCTAAAACGAACAAAGAAAAATTAATAAGACACTATAGTGATTCTTCAAGGACAGAATTCTTCCAGAAACAATATTTGGAATGTAAAGTAACATATTAATTGTAACATTTGGAATTTATCTAAATTTAAATGGTATATGCAACAAACAGTACTCCGTTCATAAATCATACTAAGCATATTTAAATAATTCAAAGTGTAAGAGTTATAAAAATAGATCTATATATTTTCCTAAAATGTATGATGTAAATGGACAAACTTCAGCAAAAAGGATTTAAATCTTTATTACAATATTGTAAGTAAGCTTACCCATTTACCACAGAAGTTTTGGTACTTATATCAGTAGTATTCTTTTTATTATCACTTTTTACTTCTATATATTTTATATATTATGTAACTAGTTGTCAGTAAGAATTTTTTAAAAGAAATGTATCTGAAAAGTTAGTTCTTCCTGCCTTTCTACATAACAGAAATATGATAAAATATTTTAACTATATTATTATTAATTATATATTATCTGTGGCTTCGAATAAAAGGGTGGATGTCAATTTTTCTGGATTTTAGGTTAATATCATTTCTATAGTAAGGACATGAGATAGTTTCATTTAAAAAAATCAGATGTCCATATCTTTAAGGCTTTTACCTTTTTCAAAACATAAAGGTGTAAATAGATAAAATAAGGATAAGTAGTTTAATTACCATTAATAAACAGAAATACAACAATCATATGGTTCTTCTGCAATGTGTGAATGAGAAGCATTAAGTTTCCGTTTATTTTATATTATTTATAATATTTCTAGCATACAAATTGTTTGAAACATAGTGATATTCCAATATTAACTTAAGTATATTGAGTAATAAGCTTATAAACTACAATCAAAGGTGGTTACTATGTGGCCAAATACAAACAATGGCTGATTACTGGAGTTTACATGTTATGTTTTTATTCCAAGCGACAGATATATATGTATATGTACATAGAGACTTTAACTTACCTTTACTAAACATTCCGTATATACGAGTCCTAATGGTATGTTGGTATTTATTTAAAATCAAGTTGGGTTCACAACTAGTGGCTACTGATTCGCTTACTTTATTGGTATAATCAGAAATCAGAATCTTTTTGTATTCCTTCATTTGCTAATCGCCTTATGGTTGGCAAAGAAATTTCTAACGCCTCAGCAACACGCTGAAATAAACAGTAAATAAAAAAAAAATATTTTCAGGGTAATTTTCAACTTACTTCTCGAACAGCAGAAATTGGTAATAATGTTTGTCCAGCTTCCTTTTCCAATTGAAAATATTTAAGTAATTTTAATATTAAAACTTGTTCTTTTTCCGTATATCTTGTCATCTTGTACAAATACAAATAAAACCACAATTACAATACTATGTAAAACAAAATACAAAATAAAATTATACAATACAAATCCCAAAGAATATAAATATATTATATAGCGTTTATATTCTTTGGAAATACTGATACTGACCTGAACGACATCCGTCACTTGCTATTGCAACAATTCGAAAGAATGGCCAGCATGGACGAAGTTTTACGTCAACTGTCAGTAATAGGCGTATTTGATTGGCTAGAGAAAGCGCGCATCTAAATATCAACGAATCAGACGTAGATTAGGAAAGAACCTCTTATGTATGTAAGCTTATTCTAAAGCTGCAATATAGTTCTGTTTAATCACCGAACTACCGCTTTCTCCGTCACATCCAACTTAATGCGTTAGAAAGAAATCGAACAACTGTGACGCACTGAAAAGTACCTCTGGGATGTTCTATATTAGATTTATATTGTACATGTTTAGAGGCCGAACTAAAACCTAGAAATCCTAGAACTAAAACATAGAAGATGTTTATGATATACATGAAGGTCGCCAGCTGACAGTAATAACAAAATAGTCAGAAATCAAATAGATTATATTATCGACAACAGAAGATATAGAAATTCTATAATACCATCCAAAACTCAGCCAGGAACGGACATATTCTTCGGTCACAATCCGGTTGTTTTGTCGATAAGAGTGAAACTAAAGAATGTAAAGCACCCTAGCTCTAAGAAAATTATGGATACAAGGCGTCTTAAACAAGACAACACATATAAGGAAACGAAATTTAAAATAAACGAAAACTTAAGGAAGGTCAAAGAAGATCATTCAGAAACTCTTAACAATTGACAAAAAATGGGGAAAAATTCAACATGCCCTTGTGTCAGTTGGAAATGAAACCCTCAAACCACTTGGGAAAAAAACGAAACCTTGGATGACAGTAGAAATTCTTGAATTTGACAGTAAGAAGTAATTCAGAGAAACATCAGAAAGACAATTCGAGAGGCAAAAGAGAGCTAGCCCTCCGACAGATGCAAGGAAATAGAAGATCTGGATAAATAATATGATAGGTTTAATTTACACAAAAAGATCAAAGAAATGACAAGTTCTTGAAAAAGCACAAGAACGAATATCGAAGATGAAGGAAAGATTGTGTCACTGGAACAATTACATCGAAAAGCTATTTAATAATGAAAGAGAAGAACTATCATTAGAAACCACAGAGGATACCGGACCATCAATATTAAGGGAAGAAGTCATCTATGCCATAAAAACACAAAAGGGGGCAAAGCTACTGGACCAGATGATGTGCCCATCGAATTATTAAAAGTCATTGTTATTGATGTAATGGTTGAACTCTTTAATCTAATATATCAGACTGTAACAATCCCCAGACAATGGCTGCAATCGACCTTTGTGGCAATACCCAAAACGTCAAGTGCAATATCCTGTTCAGATCACAGATCAATAGCTTTAATGAGACACACTTAAAACATTTTTGAAAATAATACACAGCAGAATTGTTAAAACTCTAGAATATGAAATTATTTCAAGTTGGCTTTAGAAATGGTATGGGCACAAGAAATGCTTTGTTCGGCTTGAATGTGCTGGCCCATAGATTCATGGATATGAATCAGTACTTATGTTTTGTAGATTTTGAAAAGGCATTTGATAAAGTTCAACATAAAAAGCTTGTAGAAATATAAAAAGAAAAAATAATAACAGTCGTGATATGAAAATTATATCTAATCTATAATGGAATCAAACTACCAAGGTAAGAGTTGACAACCAGAACATCCGAGATATCAAAATACAGAGCGGAGTCCGTCAGCGTTGCGTGGTGTCACGACTACTCTTCAATGTGTACAATGAAGCGGTATTTAAAGACGAGCTCTCAGATTCAATAGAAGATATATCTATCAATAGAGAAGTTTTGAATAACTTGCGTTTTGCAAACGATAAAGTAATAATGACGGATAACAATGATTTACACAAAGTAATGCAACGAATTACCGAATACTGTCATGAACACGGAGAAAAAAAAACTAAATGTATGTTCATGACTAAATCAACAGATGCAAACATCAAATTGATTGTTGAGAATACTGTAATTGAGAGTGTGGATACGTACTTAGGAACATGGATAACATCAAATAAAGACCAAACCAAAGAAATTCAGACATTTATTGAAATAGCACGTGCATAATTCGTTAAACTTAAAAAGTCTCTTTGTTGTCGGGATATAGGGTTTGGTTATAAGGCTTGGAAGCATGGGCATTAAAACAGGTGCATCTAAATTGGAGAAGAACAAAATTGAGTACTTAAGCCATGTTATGACCATTATTGCAGCTTATAATGCAAGGCAAAATTCAAGGAAAGTGAAATGTGGGAAGACGAAGAATATCGTGGCTTAAGAACTTGAGGAAATGGTTTGAATGCAGTAGTTGTTTAAAATTATTTCAATATATTTCTTTTCTATGTATAATTCCTAGCAATAAGATTTAATTGTCTAGACGGCAACCCTGTCAGCCCTCGGCAAAGCCGTTATAAAGTTATAAGATCAGTATGTTTCCATATGTTGCCATAAGAGCACTCAATAAAGAACGTGTGAAGAGATTTAGTTTTACAAGTTATTTCTTCACCCTATCGAGCAACTATTTACCACCACGATTAACCAGCGACCAGTCAATTTAAATCAACAATTTAAACATACAATTTTTTGGTCATTCGTAGCCGAATTCGGTGGTAAATTGTAACAATTTCAATTTGGAATAATCAATTTATTAAAAGTAAAGCAGCTAGTGCATCTGTGCGTTTCAACCCATCAGAGACCGAGACAGCGAGTCAGAAGAACGTTGACAAACACGAAGCGGTGTTCCTGTGGCCAATTTGCTGAGCGATTGCAGACGCGCATCCCTGCATGGCCTGAATGTAAGTCTGTTCCACTTATATACCATCTTAAGATAAATCCTACCCTTATCGCAGTGCTATTTATAGATTCTGGTATTTCAGACTTTCGATATTGAATTTGCATGGTATTATAACTTGTCAGATTTAGATTTTTACTTGTTATTATTTACGAACATTTAAAAAAAATAAAAATAAAATAAAATAAATAATGTCGAACTCAGATATTGCACAATTAATAAGAAATAGAGGTTCTCTTAAACGCAAATTAACTTCATTAACAAATTTTGTAAATAAAATAATTGATGGGTCACTTAAACCGACAATAGGCGATGTAAATTTGCGATACAAAAATAATCGTGAATTGTTAAGTCAATTTGAAATTATTCAACAATCTATCGAGGAGAAATGTTCGGACGATCAATTAGAAAGTCATTTTAATGAACGTGATCCATTTGAAAATCAATTTTATACAGCAATTTCATATTTAGAGGAATACATAAACAGCAATTCTTCTCCGGTAATAAATGTCACACCTCAAAATGTCATTAATCACGATCCACTTCAAAATTTTCTTTTGCCTAAAATTAAGCTTCCTACATTTAATGGTGAATATGAGCAGTGGCTCGAATTCAAAACCAATTTTATAAACACTATCGATTCCAATTCATCATTAAGTGGAGGTCAAAAGTTTAACTTTTTAAAGGCTGCGTTGGAAGGTTATGCCAAACGAACAATAGAGGGTTTTACTGATTCCCAAGACTACCATGCTGCATGGAATATGCTTTGTGACAAATTCGATCGAAAAAAGCTTCTAGTCGACACCCACTTAAAATCTATTTTCAATTTAAATTCGATACATAAAGGCACATTCATGCAATTCAGAGGGTTAATCGATGAAGTTTCAAAGCATTTATCATATTTAGAAGGAATGAAGCTCACTAAAGAGTCTCTATGGGATATGACAATTATTCATGTTGTGCACAATAAATTAGACAAAATAACTCAAAATAAGTGGAAAGAATATCACACTTCAGTAGAATTGCCTCACTTAAATGAATTTCTTGAATTCCTGAAACAGAGACAAGACATATTACAATCTCAAGAAGAGCCTCATTCCTCCTCAATGATGACCGTCAAAAGTCACTCTGGGTTTCAGAAACCTCTACAATCTCGATCACAATTTCATTTATCAATAAATCAAGTTCAGTGCAATTTGTGCAAGAGTGATCATTTAATATATTCTTGCCCCGAATTTTTAAGATTAACAATTAATGACAGATGGGAAAAAATTAAATCTTTAAAACTTTGTCCGAATTGTTTACGTTTTGGTCACTCCAAGGAAAGGTGCAGTAGCGGATCACGTCGTAGGTGTAAACGTAAACACAACACTTTATTACATCAAGATTATTCTCGTTCATATCAAAGTCAAAACACACAGTCAAATGCATACAACAACAACAATCAATACAATTCACGAGACACAATTCAATTAGTAGGTGCTCATAATCATCCAAATAATAGTGACCAGGTGTCACACAATTCACAAACAATTTCTCACAATATTCAAACAATTTCAGTCCCAAATCAACAATGTTTAGTTACAGACAGAAATACACAATCTAATATAATTCTGTCGACAGTAACATTCAAAGTTAAAGACCAAAACAATCAATTGCATCAATGTAGAGCTCTGCTAGATTCAGGAGCCCAATCCCATTTAATTACCGAAGAGTTTGTTAAACGGTTAGGGTTACCATTAACCAATACCAATTTAGCTATTGTTGGTATTAACCAAGTGGTTTCTACCTTAAAAAAGAAAACTTCAATTACAATTTTCTCAAACAAAAATAATTTCCAATTTCAATTATCTTGTTATGTAACACCATTTATTTCAACTATTCCGTTACAAACAATTTGATATCTCTACAATTTCCATTCTCAAAATATAGAATTGTCTGATCCTACTTTCAATACTCCTCAGAACGTTGACATGATCATAGGTGCCAGTTTGTTCTGGGAACTGTTGTTAGAGGGCAATATTAAATTAGGAAAACATGCACCAGTGCTTCAAAATACCAAACTTGGATGGGTAATATCTGGTACTGTAATGAATGCGATATCAACGTCGTTATGCAATTTTTCACAATGTTTTATACCAGAAGACAATCAGTTACGTAAATTCTGGGAACTCAATGAGATAAATGAACCTATGATGTTATCAAAAGATGACGTCCAGTGTGAGGAACTGTTTACCAAACACACTCAAAGAAATGAAAACGGGCAGTTTGTAGTGAAGTTGCCCTTTAAATATTCTACTGATTTATTGGGAGATTCAAAAAACATAGCAAAACAACGATTCATATCACTCGAAAACCGATTCAAAACTCATCCTCAATTTTATCAATTATATAAAAATTTTATACATGAATATATCGATTTAGGTCACATGACCAGGGTGGAAAGTGACATGGTCACTGAACCAACTTATTTCTTTCCCCACCATGGCATATACAAGCCTAGTAGTCTGACTACTCAACTTAGAGTGGTCTTCGATGGATCAAGTCCAAGTAGTACTGGATGGTCTCTCAATGAGTTACAATATGTTGGACCAAAGGTGCAAAATAACATATTTGACATTTTAATTAGGTTCCGACTATACAAGTATGTTGTATCTGCTGACGTCAGTAAAATGTATAGGCAGATCCTTATACATGATGCACACAAGCCCCTTCAACAGATCTTGTGGAGGGACAACCAAGCAGATGAATTTTCAATTTACCAATTAAACACCGTTACGTATGGTTGTACTAGTTCGCCATACTTAGCAATAAAATGCATAAATCAATTAGCAATCGATCACTGTAATACATTACCGACAGCTTCACAGACAATTCTTAATGATTTCTATGTTGATGACCTAGTAACGGGTTCTAATGACCTTTCAGAATTACAAGCTCGATGTAAAGATATTTCAGACATATTAAAATCAGCACAATTCATACTAAGAAAATGGGTTACAAATAATCAGAGTGTTCTCATGAACATTCCATGTTGCGATATTCCGAATGAAATTTTAAATTTCGGTGAACACGAAAGCTGTAAAACCTTAGGTGTACAATTTAATAGTAACAAAGACATTCTAAATTTTAAAATATCTTCAAGTCTACACGATAATTCTATTACTAAAAGAAAGATATTATCTATCATTTCACAGATCTGGGATCCTCTTGGTCTTCTCTCCCCAGTAATTGTACTTTCTAAACTCATAATTCAGAAATTATGGACCCTCAAACTAAATTGGGACGAAAAGGTTCCACATGACATTTATATTAAATGGACACAATTTTACAATCAATTGTCCCAACTCAATCAATTAGAGATTCCTAGGCATGTTCTTGGATCCAATCATTCCATAGTAGACATTCATTGTTTCTGCGATGCATCTCAAGATGCTTATGCAAGCTGTATATATTTCCGAAGCATAAATGCAAGTGGCAGTTATCAAAGTCATTTAATTTGCTCCAAAAGTAAAGTTGCACCATTAAAGCGACTCACAATTCCCAGATTAGAGTTATGTGCTGCCCTACTGGGAGCACAATTAACAGCCCAAGTTGTCAATGCCAGTTCACCGTCAGTACCGATATACTATTGGTCCGACTCTCAGATAGTAGTATGTTGGATACCAAAGGATCCTAATCAGTTACAACAATTCGTAGGCAATCGCGTCGCCAAAATTCAACAGTTAACCAACAAAGATGATTGGCATTATGTTAGTACGAAAGAAAATCCTTCAGACCTGGCTTCTAGAGGAGTTTTACCACAAGATCTAGTTAACCGTGAATTGTGGTGGAAGGGGCCAATTTTTCTACGTGGTCCTATAGACAAACCCGCACCTCCTGCAATGTCTGAAATTGAACTTCCTGAACAAAAGATTAAAAGCTCGATGTTAATGGCTGCCCACTCTGCACCACTCTTTCTACTCTCTCGATTTTCTAATATTTCAACGTTAAAACATGTCGTTAGTTATTGTCTTCGATTTCGTAATAACGCTTGTAAACAAAGATCAGAAAGAACGATAGGCCCTTTAACTCTTTCCGAAGTAGAACAAGCATCATTGCGGTTAATAAAACTTGCACAATTGGATTCATTCGCGGAGGAATTATCTATTTTAAATTCCAAGAAACCATTACCAATCAAACATAAACTGTCAAATCTTACTCCATTTTTAGATGAAAACCATGTATTACGAGTAGGGGGTCGACTCAGATTATCTGGATTAGATTTTAACTCTAAACACCCTATATTAATTTCATCTAACCATCCTTTCACTAAGTTGCTATTTGAATATAAACATAAAGTCCTATTACATGCAGGTCCTCAACTCCTTCTCTCATCAATTCGACAATATTATTGGCCAATTCGAGGGAGAGACCTTGCAAGAAAAACGGTAAGAAATTGTCTTACTTGTTTTAAATTTAAACCTACGTTTGCCAGTTGTCCAATGGCCAGTTTGCCCGAAGCTCGCACAACCCCATCACTGCCATTTCAGCACTGTGGCATAGATTTTGCAACACCATTTTTACTAAACAATAAATCGGGTAGGGGAGCCAAAGAAATAAAAGGTTACGTTTGTGTTTTTGTGTGCTTTTGTACCAAAGCAATTCATCTTGAACTCATTACAAATCTCACAACCGACTGTTTGAAGCGTTTCATAGCTCGACGAGGTATCCCCAATGACATTTATTCAGATAATGGATCCACCTTCGTTGGAGCTCGCAATGAACTTAAACAATTTGGTCAATTTCTTTTAAAAAATAATACTTATATTCACAATTACGCTATTAATCATAATATAAATTGGCATTTCATTCCACCGTATGCGCCCAATTTTGGCGGTCTTTGGGAGGCGGCAGTTAAAAGCATGAAACACCATTTAAAGAAGGTGTTACTGGACAAAAACCTTGTCTATGAAGATTTCAATTCTTTGCTAATTCAGATCGAGGGAGTCTTAATTCTAGACCTATGTTTGCACTCTCTAATGACCCAACTGACCTAATACCACTTACTCCTTCCCATTTTCTGATTGGCCGTCCTATTACAACCATTCCCGACACTGATTTAAGCACAATACCTATAGGCAGGCTCTCCAACTACAAAACGATTCGTCATATGTATCAACAATTTTGGAATCGTTATGTGAAAGAATACGTTTCGCAACTGCAACAACAATACAAATGGAGAGAATCTTCGTCCCATTTGAAGATTGGAACTTTAGTGTTAATTGGAAGTTATCAACAACCACCATGTAGATGGCCTTTGGGACGTATTATTAGTTTGCATTCGGGTAAAGATAAACTTTCAAGAGTGGCAGAGGTAAAAAACAAACAATAAGACTGTTATTCGTTCTATTCGTCATTTGTGTCCGTTGCCAATGCAGCAAGAGAGTGTTAGTGATAGTATTGATACGTAAGACTTTATTTATATTTATTATCTATTTTGAAGGTACCCTTCAACGGGGGAGTTTGTTTAAAATTATTTCAATATATTTCTTTTCTATGTATAATTCCTAGCAATAAGATTTAATTGTCTAGACGGCAACCCTGTCAGCCCTCGGCAAAGCCGTTATAAAGTTATAAGATCAGTATGTTTCCATATGTTGCCATAAGAGCACTCAATAAAGAACGTGTGAAGAGATTTAGTTTTACAAGTTATTTCTTCACCCTATCGAGCAACTATTTACCACCACGATTAACCAGCGACCAGTCAATTTAAATCAACAATTTAAACAGTAGTGCAGGACTATTTAAAAGATGTTTTTTAAGCCTGTTTTGCACTTTTTTCAGCAATCTCCCGAGTGCCAGATTATTTTTTTGTTATAAAAAAATGTAAAAATTCTTTGTGCTCTTATGCTGTTTTATATTTAAGGCATGGAAGACTGGTTAGTGTCGAGTAGAAACTTGGAATTTTACGAAACGTTTGAAGACGTTGATGAAAAATGGAAGACAACAATCAGACCTCAGATGTTTCCTCCGAAAGCCGAAGATAGGGAAAAATTTAAACTAAATAGATGGTAACAGTGTATTTTATTAACCTTTTTTATAAAATTATTTTTAAGAGATCATTGCCAACTTCCATATAAAATTTAAGTCGCGCGAATGTTTCTTTTATAGAAAAAAAGTATTTGAGTTAGTTGTGACAGAATCAGCAACTTTCGGGATTCTTCTCTACCTTTCTTCGCCTACTGTTTTTAGTTTAAGTCGTGGCTACAAGGTGGCCAAAGAAATGAACTGAAAAATTATTTTAACTCAGTGTTTTCAAATCGCTAGATCACCGGGTTTTGACTGAATTTCCTTCGGAAAAATTCAGAAAGCTGCTGGTACTATCAGAATTAATCTAAAAACTTCTGCTTCTTTAAGATCTTTAATGCTTAACTAACTATAATTCGGAAGTGTTGCAATTACAACCTTTAATTTTATTCGAAATGTGTACTAATTTTGGATATCCGGTGTTTTAAATAATCATATATTTAACTTTTAATCAATTTAGATTGCATATACTATTATGGCAAGTTTAGAATGCTGAACTAAGCTATAATTACCAAATAATACATATGTTTAAATATATTGTAATCATTTAGTCAATTTTTAATTGTAGCATAAGAATTTTACCCCATCAACAAAATACCGGTGCGTTTTTTGTAGCCGTCTTACGAAAACTTAAACCGTTAACTGCGAAGGACAAATCAACAGTACGAGAACAAGACGATCAGGACTTTCAGGAGTCTAAAAAACGGGAAAATGAAGATAACCTGCCACATAATCAGAGAAAAAAGCGCAAAAAGGATGTATATAAAGAGGATCCTTTTGTCTTTTTCAACGATGATGAGCCTGTGTGGAATGACATTAAAAGTTTTTACCAAGTTTCAGGTAACTATATAGGGTGATCAATTTTTGAGACAAAAAGTCTCAAAAAAAGATATAGAATTAAAAAGAAATACAAAATCAATGACCTATCCTAGCTATAGTTTTTAAATGGCTGTCAAAATTAATAAAAGTTTTTGATTTTGCTAATACTCTGTAAATCTAATACAGAGTAAGCCCAAACGCAAATTCATTATTTGCTCAGTATTTTTAAAAGCATCAATCTGTATTTTATATCACCATCATAAACAAGAGTTAATGTAGTTTAATTTGTTTTCAGTATTTCCTATGCATATACTTAATAGTTTTATAGTGATATTTTAAATTGTAGTGGAAAAGGGGATCTTTCATCAATTAAGTTTATTTTTATTTACTTTACTGTTGAGTTTACCGAAAGTACAAGCTGAATATAACCGCAAATGTCAACCATGAAATAAAATATTTCGGTTTGGCAGTGTTGGGATGTTTTTATAATGCATATGTTGTATGCTTCAAATATAAAGAAGGAAAGCTTTTAAAAAGTACGTTTTGATTATAATATTTTATTAATTCTGCAATTTTTAATTTATACGAAACAATAACGAGTAAATATTTGTCACTTTCGAGATTAATTTCAAACACCTGTTGCAATCTGTCAACTGCTGATTTGATGGTTGGCAAATCTATCCCCTAATGTATCAAAGGCCAATTACCAAAAAAAAAAAAATGTCTAACAATTAACTGCAATTAAGCTCTACAGATTTCCTACTTCGGACCATACTTCAAGGTAAAGTGCATGGGAAAAGAGGTCCAGGACGAAGAAGAATATCCTGGCTGCATAACCTGCGAAAATGGTTTAACTTAACCACTACCGGACTTTTCAGGGCAGCAGTCAACAATGTCAGAATAGTCATGTTAGTGTCCAACATCCGTAACGGATAGGCACCATAAGAAGAAGAATCTCTAAAGAAACAAATATTTACTCATTCTTGTTTTATATAAATCAAAAATTGCAGAATTCATAACATAATATAATCAAAATGTACTTTTCTAAAGTTTTATCTCTTTATATTTGAAGCATACAGTATATACATTAGAAAAACATGCCAACACTGCTAAATCGAAATTTTTTGTTCCATGCTTGGCATTTGCGGCTATAATTAGCTTGTAATTTCGGTAAACTCAACCTACTTTACTATTTACAAATATCTTAAAGCATAAAAAATGAAATAAAGAAATTACTAGTTTCATTGCAGAAGGTTTTCGAAATGGCTTCTTATATCTTTAAAATCAAGGTTGCTATGAAGATATGTTTCACAAATTGACTATTCAGTGTTAAATCAAATTGTTATAACATTGTCATGAATTTTATAATTATTTCAACAATGAATTTTGAAAGGGAACAACTGGTAGACATGGTGTGGATATTAGGTAAATGCTATATAACTGTTTGGTTGTAGTAAGAGTCTATCATGCGCGATGTCCATATCATCGGCACAGAATAAATAATAATCAGAATGCTCACTCTCAGATGCCGCCTTTGAAGTGTGTCATCACGAGATCGCCCTATTTTAAGCGGAAACATAGACTCGAATTGAGAAATTTGTGACAAGCTACGACAGAACTGTAATTTAAACTTTTAGAGATTAATAATTTAGTAAATTTGAAATAATTTAATCTATTCTTCAACTAAAAGTTACGAATAAAATAGTGCATAATATGTCTATGGTTGCCGTAAATAAATTAAACCGGGTTAATTTTTCTATGCACACGTTTTCAAAAATATTATTAAAAAATTTTGTTGAAAAGATCGTATAACCGCCAAAGTTGAGGTTATATTATCATAGACATATAATACAAATATACGTATTCCTGCAATACATTACCGTTCCCCCAGTGCGACAGAGAAAACTGATGTAAAGCTGTCCCTGCTTTTTTCCTAATGGGCCGTGTTTATCGATTACGTGACGTTCTCATTGGTCATTTAGGTCACGTGATCAAAAAATCCGGTCCATTAGAAAAATATGCAGGGACTGCTTTGCATCAGTATTCTCTGTCGCACTTGGGGAACGGCGCTGTATTGCAACGCTCAGAATTTTTGTATTATATGTCTATGTATATTATGTTAACTTGCATAAACTCAACTTTGACGGTTATACACGTTTCATAAATCAAAAAGTCAAATTCTAGTTAGTTAAAAATGTAATTTTAATTACAATCAATTGTACGAATTAAATAAAAACACACGTAGTATATCGTTGAGGATTAGAATATGTTAAATTAATTAAAACTTCAATTAGGGTTTAGAATATTATCATCGTTATTAGCTTATAAATATGTATTTACCCCACAAAGTCAAACACAAAAGGTAATGGTTCGCCGTTATAATAATTCGTTTTAAAAAAACTTCAAGCTGCAATAATTTACCCTTGGCCATTTAGAAAACATAATAAACTTAGGAACTAACATATTGTTTCGAAATTCTAATTTGCTATCTGAGTCTCTTAAATTTGTAGATAAATTCGACTCCAAGTGCCTACTAACAAGATGTCATGTTGGCAAAAAGAAGAACATATACCTTACATCTGATGCTGTCAGAAATTTGGTAATATCCAATCAAGGAATTGTTAAATTCATCAACACGGGCATTAAAGCTTTTGTGCGTTGTGATAACAAAAATATGAAATGTGCATTTAGGTAAGTTCTTGGTTAAATGTGTTTCTAGTTAACTAAATGATTCACATTCTATACTAAAACCCATTCATTTTCTAGAATAGCTAATGATGGTCTTGAAAGCATATATCCTTATATCGGAGATGATAGAAAAGTGTACATTCCTAAAGACGATCTGATAACTCTTCTAATGAATGATACTCCACAGAAATCACCGCCGATTGCAGATCTATCTGAGCAGATTAGAAATCAGGTAGAGAATTTAAGTAAGTGCAGAATTTCATTATTACATTTTTGTATACGGTAATATATTGGCTGAAATATTGCTAAATTGAATAAAGCTAATGTCGCACAAAATGCAAATTTGGGAGAGAACTGTAGAGCAAAGGTTAAGGAGAGAGACATCTATCGGAGTAGAACAATTTGGGTTTATGCCAGAAAGAAGGACAACTGATGCCTTGTTTGCGTTGACACAGTTGATAGGGAAATACAGCGAGAAGAAAAGAGCTACATTTGATATTTATAGATCTTGGGAGGGCTTACGACACAGTTGCTAGACAAGAGTTATGGGTATATATACCCATAGTAGCAGTATAACCTGCGAATCTCTTAGTTCAAAACATCCAGATTTATATTCTTCATTTAAGGTAAGCATTTATGAGTCTAATTTCCAGAATGCTATGGACTCTGATAAATGGCCCCATGGAGCATATGTCCAGCGTTTTTTATACCTACAGAGAACGCACCTGAGAAATTCCACATAAATAACGACGTTGATGTTAGTTCACAAAATAATAATAAGGTAGATTCTTTTGAAAATTTTAAAATCATAAGTGTTAACTCTCAATCGATAACTAATAAAAGTAACAGAATTGAGGTAATCTTGAGCTCAGAGGATCCTGATGTTCTGTGTGTGTCTGAAACATGGTGTAGTGATTTAAATAGGGATTTATTTTGTTTTCCAAATTATAACCAAGTAGCGTCGTTCACAAGAAAATATAAATGCCATGGAGGTGTTTCGATGTACATAAAAGACTGTTTATCTTGTAAACCTCAAAACTTTTTAAATAATATGGCGGAAGAAATACATTTTGAATGTTGTTGTGTTACTTTTAGCTTAAGAGATAGTATATGTTGTCTTATTAATATTTACAGAGCCCCTTCTGGCGATATTGAGATATTTATTGTAAACAAACTTTACTCGTGTCTAAATTATTGTTTTAAACATTTTAAAACCATTATTTTATGCCGAGATTTTAATATAGATTATCTTAAAGACTCTAAGGAAAAAGTTTTACTTACTGATTGTATTCAAAGTTTTAATTTAAAATGTCAAAATAAAGAACCTACACGAATATTTACAGACAAGAATGGAAAAACTTCTAAAACTAAATTAGATTATTTTCTTACAAACTGGTCACATCAATATGAAGAAACTACAAAAGATTTTATTTTGGGAGATCATTTTGGTTTGGAGTTTTTGTTAATAGATGCCAAACCAGAAAAAGAGCAATTTAAAATAAGTCAAAACGTAACATTCAGAAATCTTTCCAAATCGAATTTATTAACTTTACAAAACAGATTTTTTACTGAAAATTTTGAACAGGTTTACGAATATCTCGATAATGCGAATTTGGCATTTGAAACATTTTTGAACATACTCACGTACCATATTGACATATCTTGCCCAATGACTACAAAAAGAATTTGCAATAAGTCTAAAAATAGTTGGGTAACAAATGATATAATACAAGAGGGAAATGATTTGAGAAGTCTTTTTTGGCTATCACATAATTCTAAAAACATAGATATTCATTTAAAATATAAAGAAAAAAAGAAACAATATGTCAAACTAATCAACGAAACAAAAAAGAGTTTCTTTCAAAATAGTTTGGAATGTAAGAATACTATACAGCAAAAGCAGAAGTTTATATGGCGTACGGTTAATAAAAAAATAGGTAAGACGGTAAAACATAATAATTATGATAAAATACAACTTGCTGATAAAATTATTACTAATAAATATGAGATGGCAAACGCTTTTGTAGAGCATTTTACTACTTGTCCTAAAAATAAAATCATAAATATTTTTAAAAATACCAATTTTGATCATTATACCACACAACATGTAGATAAATCCTTTTATTTTTTTCCTGTAGATGAGTATGATGTTAGAGAGGGTATTGGCTCCTTGAAAAATGTTACCTCGGTAGGTATTGATTGCATATCAACAAAATTAATAAAGTGTATCAGTGAATATATAGCGCAACCCCTTGCAAATTTAATAAATTTATCAGTTGAACAGGGTATTTTTCCACATAGCTTGAAGGTAGGAGTTTGTAACTCCAATATTCAAAAGTGGGGATAATTCAGTTTTAGATAATTACAGGCCAGTTACGGTCCCTACTATTTTGGGTAAAATTTATGAAAAATGTGTATACAAAAGAATGTATAGTTTCCTTAGTAAATACAATATATTATGTTCCAACCAACACGGATTTCTACCTGGTAGATCAACAGAGAGTGCTACCACTGAATTGCTTAGTTTCATTCACATCGCACTGGATCGGGGAGATTTTGTGGGGGCACTTTTCTTTGATCTCTCAAAAGCATTTGATACCATAAACGTAAGAGTTGCTATAGAGAAGCTAAAAAATCTTGGTTTTAGGGGTCAGTTCGCATTATGGCTGTCATCTTATTTACATTCTAGGAAGATCCTCGTTAAACTTAGTGACACACGATCAGATTATAGTGATATTGATATTGGGGTTCCTCAGGGTTCAATATTGGGACCATTAATATTTCTATGCTACATTAATGATATGCCTAGATATGTCAGTTCAAATAACATATTTATGTATGCAGATGACACAACCATTGCTACATCTGCTTCAAGTGCCGAGGAATTAACTTCAACTGAATGTTATATCAAAAGATTTTACAGAGTGGTGTAAAAAAAATGCTTTGATTGTTAATGCTAAAAAAACCACAAGCATGCAATTCTACTACAGATCAAATTCAAGTTACCAGTTTTCAATAAAAGTGAATGATAGCCTGGTTCATTCTACAACTTCCACTAAACTTTTAGGTTTGTATCTTGATAGTAACATGAGCTGGGAATCTCAAATTAATCATGTTTGCAAAAGAATAAATAGTAGTTATTACGCAATATTGCAATTAAAAAGCTTTCTTAAAAAGGAACAGTTATTGAATGTTTATTATGCAATTGTTTATCCTCACTTAGCCTTCAATATAAATCTTTGGGGTAGTGCTGTGAATGCTGCAAGAGTGTTTGTCTCTCAGAAAAGGATAATTCGGTTAATTTTTGATTTACCATATAGGCATTCATGTCGACAATATTTTAAAGAATACAATATTTTAACAGTACCTTCTATATATATTTTTAAATGTATACTACATGTAAAAGCCAATATAACTACTTTTAATTTAAACTCTAATTATCACCAGTACCCAACTAGGCAAAATGACCTTATCAGAGTACGAAAGCATAATACAGCACGGTTTGAAAAATCCCAGTATTATATGGGTATAAGACTTTTCAATCATCTTCCCAACAGTATTAAATCTGAAATGAATTTAAATAAATTTCGAAGTAAATTAAAATCTTTTCTGTTGCAAAATTGTTTCTACAGTGTAAATGAATATATGGGGGATGTAAATAATTAATTCTATGTATTTTTTATCCTTTTACTCTGAAATTGTGATGTTTTTATAATGTATTTATGTATATATATTTTTTTTATTCGACTTATCCTATATCATGTAAATGATCTTTAAGGATGAATAAATTATTATTATTATTATCCAGATTTAGCCATACGGCTCACACTCCCTCTAAGGGGAAAATTCACTCATCCCAGATACCTACGGTATCAAAAGGATTGAGCTCTGGTGGGACTCTTTCCATGTTATCGAGCCCTAGGTGACTTGGTATATTGGAGTATCTCCCAGAAATTTTCGTACACATCTGGACGTCGCGAGGAGTACAGCTTTCTGCATGCCTTATAAAGATGTTCATTTAGACCCAGCTGTTTTATGTTCGCTAGGAGGTTTTTGGGAATAACACCAGTAGTAGATAGAACAATAGGTAGTGTCTGGGTACTTTCCATTCTCCATTGTCTCCTGATTTGTATTTCTAGATCTCTGTACTTGGCGATCTTTTCGTTGTATTTAACAACTAAATTATTGGTGTTGGGTATCGCCACATCAATAAGTGTTGTTTGTCTAGTAAGTTTATTAACTAGTATGAGATCCGGTCTATTATGGGCCACTGGTTGGTCTGTAAGCACAGTGCGGTCCCAGTATAGCTTGTAGTTGTCATTTTCAAGCATTCTATCAGGAGCGTATTGATAATAAGGAAGATGGTCGGTATGGAGAAGTCCCAGTTTGTCAGCTAGTTCTTGGTGAATAATCTTTCCTACTGAGTCATGGCGTTCTTTATAATCAGTACCGACAAATGCCTGGCACCCACCGGTAAGATGTTGGATGGTTTCTTGGGCTTGGCATCCATATCGGCATTTGTCATTTTGGACTTGAGGATCTTTAACAATATACTTCAGGTAATTTTTAGTTGGAATAACCTGATCCTGAATGGCAAGTAGGAAACCCTCAGTCTCGGGGAACATCTTTCCTGATGTCAACCAATAGTTCGACGCTGTATTGTCGACATATTCTTGGTTGATCTCATTGAGATGTCGCCCATGCAGAGGTTTACTCATCCAGGTGCGCATTTTTTCTTGCTGAGTCAGGTGGTTTATGCGCATTTCTGTTCCCTCAGTTTAAGCGGCGTCGTATCATCTACTGCGCAAATTGCTCGATGTAAAGTAGATGTCTCAGCCTGTACCTGAAAATAAAGTCTTAGATTAGCAATTTGTTTATCTAATTGCTCACCTATATCCATAAGTCCTCTTCCCCCTTGATACCGCGGTAATGTTGTTCTCTCTACTGCACTACGTGGATGATGTTTTTGCGCCTTTGTGAGAAGTGTTCTTACTTTCCGCTGAAGACCCTCTATATCCGTTTTTGACCACTTTATAAATACCAAATGAGTAGCTCAGTGCAGAACAGGCGTACGTATTTAATGCCTTAAACAAATTTTTACTATTAAGATATGACCGATTTAGTTGTCTTACTCTTCGCACGAACTCCGAAGTTAGTTCCGTTTTCATTTGTTTATGGTCAATTTTACGTGCCTGTTTTACTCCGAGATATTTGTACATATCATTTTCACCCATTGCCTCGATGTTTTGGCCATCTTGCATATCGAAACCTATAGGCTGAACCTTTCCTCTGACTATATTTAGTATACGGCACTTGTCTAGTCCAAAATGCATACTGATGGCATATTGAAGCCAATAATTTTAAATCATCCATATACAACAGATGATTAAGTTTCGCTACAACGGTGTTGTTATTTTTGATGCTAAATCCTGAGTCAGTAGAGTTCAGCAGCTGAGATAGTGGGTTCATCGCTAGGCAGAACCAAAGTGGACTCAACGAGTCCCCTTGGAAAAGGCCCCGGTTAATAGGGATATCTTCAGTTTCGATATTAATTTCACCAGGTATTTGAAGGTGAATTTTAGTCTTCCACTCTGCCATTATATGCTTCAAAAAGGTCACGAGATTATCATCGACTTTATATATTTATTTATTTATTATTATTATTATTATTATTATTATTATATGAGAGAGAAATGAGTTCCTGAGAAGTACGTGAGGATATACGTGAAGGATATGTACGAAGAAGCGTACACCAAAGTAAGGATTGCTGTCGAATTGATCGAAAGTTTTCCAGTGACGGTTGGTTTACTTCAAGGCTCTTCACTGAGTCTTTACCTGTTTAATCTTGTTATGGATGTACTGATAGAGAAAGTAAGGGAGGAGCTCCTTGACCAATGTTCTTTGCTGATGATATCGTGTTAGTAGAGAAGAAGAAAAAAATGTTGAAGAAGTTGGAGGTCGAAAACGGTGTATATATGGTTGGGAGGAAGTGGAATGGTTGGGGACGTAGAATTGCTTGAAGAAAAACTAGGACTAGTAGGAAAATTTTAATACCTTGGCTCCTACATAACGGAAAATGGGACACTAGCTCGAGATATTGCCCACAGGATACAGGCTGGTTGGTTTAACTGGAAGCGAATGACCGGGGTACTTTGTGATCGAAGAATCGGGGAAGGGCTAAAAGGAAAGATATACAAGAGTGTGGTGAGACCTGCATTGGTGTACGGCGGTGAAGAATGGCCTATAAAGAAGATCGAGGAAAAGAAAGTGGAGGTAGTTGAAATGAAAATGTTACGGTATTACCCCACGGTAGATGTTGGGTAAGACTAGATGTAAGGAGATCAGAAACGACTTGATTAGGGAAAGAGTATAGTCTCAAAAAAGATGCAATAACAAAGACTGCAATGGTTTGGCTATGTCAGTTGTAGAGATTAAACCTATGTGGGACGAAGGATAGTGCTGTTAGAAGTTGATGGAAGAAGAAGTAGAGAAAACCCGAGGAGAAGATGGAAGGACTGTGTGGCAGAGGACTTGAGAGAGAAAGTTTTAGGTATAGAAGACACGATGGACAGAAATGAGTGGCGACGAAGAGTAAGAGACTCGGAAAAGGGAAAAGCTGAGGAAGAAGAAGATATTGGCTAAAACAACAGTAGATTCGAAGAATTTTAATCTTTAACAGCAACAACAACTTAAATTTTATCGAAAAAGATTAGCTTTTCTGCAAAGAATACTATGACGAGCTCGTAGAATTCATTCTTTTTACAAATAATATAAATAAATCATGATTTAATTTTCTTTAGCGATGTTTCTAAAACTAACACTGGTGTTGACAGTCACCACTAAATATGAACTATAAGATCATCTCGGTCACCCTCAACATACAGCGTTTACAAAGGTTAATTTTCAACAACACAATTTTCACTGACCACCCATTGTTTCAAAACATTCATGACATCTACCAAAATCTCTGCTCACAATGTAACAGTCTCTATCATATGGCTGCCTTCTCATACTGGAATTACTGGTAATTAATTAGCAGATTATTTGGCCAAAGAAGCTACCAACCGTAGTACTGAAATAACTATAATTCAACTAGCTAACGATTTCAAACTCGTTTTCAAAAAGTCAGTAGAGGATAACTGGCAAAATAACAAAACAAATCTTCACGAACTCAAACCGTTTATTGGTCATCTCTCCCTGTACTAGAAGACTAACTATAAGAGAAGCGTTCATTATTATAAGACTCAGAATTAACCACACCAAATTTATTAATGGTTTATTGATGTACTTAGGAACGTGCCGCTATTGCAATGTTTACCTGACCGTGTAAAACATCCTCACCGAATGCAAGCCATTTACCAACCTGTATAAAGCATTGGAATTGAAACATTTGTAAGCAAATGCTCCACAACTCTACAGAGATCACAAAAACTATACAGTTTCTAAAAACTGCTCAGCTTTACCACAAGATAAATCTAAGAGAAATTAGGTAAAGTGATATAATTAGTATTTGTTTTCGTTATTTAATATATACAGTGTGTTCCAACGAAAATTTGGGCCACCAGAAACTCACAATCCAAGAGTTTTTTCAAAATTTAAGAAAACACGTCAATTTGTATTGGGAAAAGGACGAATTTTTATGCAAAATGCCCTTAAATGTAACCCCCTACTGCCCCACATCATGTGGGGCAACCCTGCAATAAAAATAGTAGTTTAATGCCGTAAGATTTTAATGCCAATGCAATGCAATAAGTTTAATGCCAATACATTATATGACATCATAATTAGTGATAGTGTGGCTAGCATTCCAACCAAAGACGTTTTGTTCTACAGGATATTGCATGCTGAATTTGGCTACTGAAAATAATAATTTAATCTCTTGTATTTTTGCAGGTCCAGGTAGTTGTGTTCTAATTTATAAAGAAGAAACAAAAGACAACGAAGATCCTCTGGTGATACACATAAGCGGTTGGAGGGGAACTACGTCATTAAGATGTTATATGGATCGCCATAATACGGTCCACTTATTAAGATTGTTAGGAGGAGATATTTCAAAATACGGTAAGAATTGCTTTTATTAATTGCAATTATCAAATCGAACTAAGATTAAATTGAAAAAATGAAATTTGACTAAGTTGTTAAAATTAAATGTCTTGGGTTGAAACTTTACACTTCCACAGAATGAATGAAATTTGAACTTTCAAATTGAAACGTTTTGTTGAATATTTTATATTAAAACGGTGTTTCGACAAATTCTGTGCAAATAATTTAGAAAGACTGATATATCAGGCGCAAAATAAGGAAACGTTATCTAAACATACTTTAAAAACTAATGATGTCTTTCCTCATATATGATATTTAGATTAACAACTCATCACAAATGTGTAAAATTTTTACTGGCTTGTGGAGATGGTTACTTTGTGTTCATATTATTTAAATATACAATATTTTCATGAAATTATTAAGTTTTATTTGAACTTTGATCATAGTTTCGATATTAAATGAATTATTTTTTTAGTACATTTTGAGGTTATAATCTTATAAGGAAAACGGTCTAACAAAATTAATCCAACACATGTGATTTTCAGAACGTATTATCCAGATTTAAGCCATGTTGCTCTCACTCCCTTTAAGAGAGTGAGAGCAACATAGCTTATTCATTCATTCCAGATGCTTCCGGTATCAAAAGGATTGAGCTCTGGTGGGACCCTTTTGTGTTATCTCCCAAAAATTTTCCTACGCATCTGGACGTCTATCGCAGTACAAATTTTTGCATGGTCTCATAAAGATGTTCGGTCAACACAGTTGTTTTATGTTTTCTAGAATGTTTTTTGGTATAACACCAGTAGTATGGAGAATATGAGGTACTGTCTGGGTCCTTTCAATTTTTCCATTGTCTCCTTATTTGTATTTCCAGACTGCTGTACCTGGCGATCTTTTGATAATATTTAACGCTGTATTTCATTGTGTTATTTGTCTAGTTAATTTAGTAACTAATATGAGATCTGGTCTAGTATGTGCCATTGGTTGGTCTGTGCTCTCCCTACATAGCTTGTAGTTGTCATTGCCAAGCATACATACACCAGGAACGTATTGTTAATATGGGAGGTAGTTGTTTGCAGAAATCACTGTTTATTAGCTATCTCTTGATTAAGGATTTTTCCTACTGGGTCATGTCGTTCCTTACATTCAGTTGCAGCTAATGTCTGGCAATCCCCGGTAAGTTGTTGGATGGTCTCTTGTGCTTATGGAATGGCGGGTTAAAGAACTTCTGTCTCGTGGAACATCTTTCCTGATGTCAACCAATAGTTCGAAGCCGTAGATGTCTCAGTCTGCTTTCGAAAATAAGTTCTTAAATTAGCAATATGTTTTTTTAATTGCTAACTTAAGTCCTCTTCCCCCTAAATACTGTGGTAATGTTGTTTCTACTCCACTATTGTTTTTGTGCCTTTCTGAGATGTTTTCATACTTTTCGCTGAACATTTTCTATATTCGTTTTCTACATTTGCGTATAATCGCCGAACATGCGCCTAACCTATTATAATTAGAGTTTTTCTTGTATACTTTTTTGTAATATATTTTATTTTTATATGTTTCCTTTTTTTGGTATTCTGGGCCATATTCGTGTTCTCATTCATGTTTAATGTCCCCGGTATTCTTAATTTTTTTGTTGGTCTGTGAAATATGTCAAGATGACTATATTATGTGGAAATTAAAAGAGTGTTGTGTTTTATGTTTTGCTTTTTATTGTTCTTCTTGTTTTTATTCTATTACTGTGTTTTGCTATTGTTGTTTTTGTTCTATTTGTATTCTTGTTTATTCTTTTGTCCTAGTAAATCTTGTTGGTTGAAAATCATTTCTCTATACATTAAGAAAAATTATAATATAGAATTAAAACTGACGATTTTGCTGTTCTTTATCTTCATATTTTCATTTTAGATGTTAATAAGTTTAAAAAACCTGGTGAAGAAGATACAGTGAATGGAAACGAGGATGAAAATGTAGTTAGTACAACAGAAATTGTACAGTAGATGTTAATGAATTACAATGTATTTTTAAATAAAATTTTTATTCAGTTTTTGTATGTCTTTATTATTATTTTTAGATGTACTCTAGATAACACTGAGTTACATCAAATCGATATTTTTTTATTTTGAAATTCTACTATTACAGTTTACAAAAAAATTGCAAGCATGTTGCATATTGGATATTCCCCAAACATATAATTTTGATAATATGAAAATCCGCTTTTTCTGTGATCGAGAATAGGTATGCCTAAATAGTAAAAACGTCATAAATTTACAATAGCCTCGATAAACTTATTAAAAATACAAGTAAAATTAATAACAACAAAATATTTAGAAACGGATGTGGTGGTGGATCAGATTACAAAGAAATTAGTTAATTAAATAGTTGACGCAAATCAAATATGTACAGTTGCGGTCACGGAATAGTTTACAGGTTCACGTATCTAGGAGCCCATTTTTTAAATTTTTACTTCGTTTAAAACGCACCTTTTACGTCAAAGTGACGTTGCCAGTGGTGTACTAGCTAGAATAGGTAGATTAAAATTAAAATATCAAAATATTTTACAAATGAAAAATATAGAAAACAGTTTTTTGAATAAAATGGATTATGATCTTAATAACGAAAATAAAGAAGTCTTTTTTTTTAATATGCATTTTATTTTAAATCTATTTTATATTAAATAACGATAAACAATGATAAATAATAATTAATATTTGGTGGAAGCCCCATTCTTGTCAATACAATTTTGCAGTCTTCTGTTCATAGATAGCACCAATCCCCTCATGTTATAGTTAACAAGCTCTTCCCATGCCTGCTCAATTGCTTCCCATAATTCAATTCTATTCCGTTGTCTAAGGTTTCTTTCATTTAGTTTCTTTGTTAACTCTGCCCACACATTTTCGACGGGGTTAAAGTCTGCACTACGGGAAGGCCACGGAAGAACATTAACATCAGTTTCTTCTAGCCATTCTCGATCAATTCTACTCGTATGCACCGGGCAATTGTCATGTTGGAAGATAAAGTCGTTGTTGGGGAATCTCTGGATCACCGATGGCAACATTGTGTGCTCAATAATATGTTTGTAATATAATCCTGTTAACTTCTCTACATGATAACAAACGCCCGGGCCTTCGGCACTTATCCATCCCCATACGTTGACAGAGAATCCTCCACTATTTCTTAAATGATGCGTATACTGTTCATCAGACCTATGATTTCTCGGCCTTAAACTCTTATTCGACCATTATTATACGACTGAAATACTTTTTCATCGGAAAATACAACCCTAGACCAAAAATTCTCATCGCGGTTTATAAATTCATTACAAAATTCAACTCGTCTCCTCTTGTGATCCTCAGTCAAAAAAGGTTTCCGTGCAGCTACACAATTTAGCAGTCCACTTGCTTTAATTCTTCGACGTGCAGTGCGAATACTGCCTGGAAACGCTGCCTCTTCTCTTGCCTTTTGAGCTGTGGCAAAAGGAGATTCTCTCAAATAATCTACTAACATCTCATCCTGTTGATCTGTGGAAATCTTCTGCCCTCCTGAACCGCCCAACCGTGCTACAGAGTGAAAATTATCCCATCTTTGTTTAATCTTCCATACGCACATATGACTCACGTTCAAATCAGCAGCAACTTGCCTTAGTGACCAACCTTCTTCGAGTTTGGCAATTGCTCTTGCTTTTTGCGCATAATTCAAATGTATTCTAACCATTTTGGAAGAGTTTAATATACTTTTATTTTATTGTTGAACACTCGCGAAAGCATTGACGTTTTGAAATTTTTTGACTTTGACATTTATCAAATCCGTACGACACTGCAATTTTACAGTATTACAATATAAAAAGTAAGGTGTAAACTATTCCGTGACCGCAACTGTACATATGGAAGAATGGATCGATTGTCACATTGAAATGCACAAGGTAGAAGACACGTGAGAATTGTTGAACACACCAGAAATAATCATAACTCAGAACATTGAAATCGAACAGTATTATCCAATCAGCCCCTAGAAATAAAAAATAAAAAAAAAAACCGAACAGAACGTAATCTCAAATAAACTGCTAAAATCGACACGATCCCAAATGAAAGGTGAACTAGCACCATCATGCTCATATTTAAAAATGGAGACAAGCAGTTTCCCTCAAATTATAGAGGAATAAACTTAGTAAACAAAACATTCAAACTTACGACAAAGATTAACGAACAATATTAATGCTCGTATATCCCAAAAGGACGAACAACAAGGATTCCGATCAGGTAGATCTTACACAGATTCCATCTTTGAAAAAAATATAAATTTAAATATTTGTAGATTTTTAAATATTTGTAGATTTGTAGAAAAAAAACTTTTAGTTCCCGAGGTACTTTGAAATGCCCTCTCGTCGCCGAGTCTACGCCGAACGCCTACCTGCTAAACCAGACCCTCCTCTGTCATCCAGCGATCCGGAAGCTGTAATGCCGGCATCACTTCCAAAGCACTACCTTTATTCATTCATTCTCCATTCATACATATCCACACTCCTAGTTCGGCATCATTCTCAGAAGGGCATTTCCTCCTTTCCCACAGTCAAACTCACGCATTCTAACTCAAAAAGTGTGACCCACTGTTCTAACTTTACCTTTCAGCATCACTCACTCTACCTTTGCCGTTGGTCCAGCTGTCTTTCTTCCTCTTCCTTTTTTTGATAACTGCACGGATATAACTGTGTATGTTAATCCAACCTAATTTATTTTCAATCATTCTCTCAATCATTTCTCTCACTGTAACACAATTCACACCTGTCTCTCTCTCCATTATGTTCCTTTCCACTATCCATCTGCTGCAATCTAACATCGTATGTGTCACAGTGTCCGAGTATCCACAATATAGGCATTCATCTGTATCAGCCTTACCGATCCTATAAAGGTAGGCCCTAAAACACCCGTGTCCTGTGAGCACCTGCGTCAGGAAATAATCCAATCGCCTGTGGTCACAGTCCACCCAAACTCTTATGTTAGAGATTAGCATTTTCGTCCACTGTGCCACATCCTCCGTATTGTTCCATTCTTCTTGCCATCTTTCAACTGACCTTTCCCTTACCTGTCTTCTCTCAGCCACAGTAAGGTTTGGGCCGCTTTCAGCCACTCTTCTCTCATAAAGCTCTTTTCTTTCCACCGCCAAAACATGCAACGAAACACATCCAGTGATGGTCCATAAGGCTGCCGCAGACACAGTCCTGTAGGCGCATGCCACTCGCAACAGACTTGTTCTGTCTACTCGTTTCATAAGACTCCTATAGGCCGTTATCTCTACCGCCTCGCTCCAGACTGGTGCTGCGTAGAGAACGATAGACTGTACAACACCGTGTAAGGCCCTCCTCCTTTCGGATTTGGGTCCTCCAATGTTAGGCATCACTCTCCCCAACGCAGCCTTACTATTCGCAGACTTTCGGACCACCTCCCGAACGTGTTCCCCCTATTTTCCATTCTGGTGCAATGTCACTCCTAGATACTTTACTTGTGTCTTGGGTGTTAGACATACTCCCACACATTTTAATTCAACACCTTGCCTGTTCCTAGTCCCCCCTTCAGAATAATGGCTTCGGTTTTCTCTGTCGCAAGTTTTAGTCCGTGCTGCGTCATACATTTCTTTACGACGCCACCTGCGTTCCGAACCCGGTATTTGAGATCTGGCTCATCCCGGGCTACTACCAGTACAGCGAGGTACTCCGCCATAACAGTCATCAGGTAACCAGGACATTCTCTTTCCTCCATTGCCTTCATTACCTCGTTCCACTGCAGCGTATTGAATGCATTCTTAACATCAAACAACAGCAGGGCCGCCCAGCGATGTTCATTTCCTCTGATGTGCAATGTTTCGAGTACACTCATGATTGCATCAATCGTGGTTTTCCCTTTACAAAAACCAAATTGCCTCCGAGATAAACCACCTGACCTCTCAATCATGTCGTCTATGCGTACTCGCAGCATCCTTTCATAGAGCTTACTGATGCATGGAAGAAGACAGATGGGGCGATACTTTTCCCTAGCTTTGGGAAGCAGTATTAACCTCGATGTCCTCCAAGGCTCAGGAAAGGTTTGTGCTTCCAGCAATGCATTCATGTGTTCCAGAAGCCACGCAGGCTCCACCCGTCCTAGACCCTTTACCGCCTCAGGTGGTATCTGATCCAGTCCGGGGGACCTACGAGTCTTGAGTGAACCCAATGCCTCGATAAGTTCATCCATGGTAAAGGGTACAGCCCGCTCAGCTCCTTCATCCCTCCATACACCATGACATCTGCCGTCCGAAAAGAGCTCTCTTGTTACCTCAAGCTTCTTGTCCATAGGCATTTCATAAGGAGGATACGCATGGAACTTCTTCATAACGATCTTGTATCCCTGACCCCATATGTAGTCATCCAGTTTTTCACAAGTGTGAGGTAACCTAAGCTATGCGTGTATAACACGACCACGCTGTTTTGGAGAAAGCTAAAGACTGAGCGTCTAGGTCTGCCGCCCCCTTCCATCTTTCTATCTGTGATGAGGGTCGTCTGCTTCTATACGAAGATGCTGAACCTAGCAATGAGGGGAATTTCAGGAAATTGTTAAGGTTTAAAATCGCACCAGAAGATGAGATTCTTAAACAACACCTATCAACAGCATTTTCCCGAGCAACATACATTAGTAGCACCAGCCAAAGTCAATTGATAATATGTTAGACAAAGAGAAAAATGTGGAAAAGAAATAATTGAATAAATAATGAATCATGTTGAAAGTGCAAATTATTACTCCGTCATATTTGACGAAAAGACCGACGTATCCTACGTTGGACAACTTCCTCTAAATTTGAGATACATACACAATAATAACATTTGGTGAAGACTTTGTCAAGTTCATTGACGCTTATGAGAACATAAAAATAATTAAGAACAACGCCTCGTAGGAGAAGCTTTGGGAAAAATAGTTTTAAACTTGTTCAAAGAACTGCACTTGGATCCGAAGAAATGAGTAGGAATCGGTATTGACAGTTGTAGCGTAATGAGCTTTGAAGCAGTTGGTGCAGTAACAGAAATAAAAAAGGTCGCAACAAATTCAGTTCGATGTCCTTATCTGAATCATATTTTAAACAACACCCCTTCAACTTCTATTAATGTTTCGTCCCTCAGAAACACAGTGGGAAGAATAAAGTCAGTAATATAATTTTTTAACATGTCCGCAAAGAGAAATGAAGTTTTAAAACTACAACTCTGACAACATTTAAAAAGTTTATGCGGACAGATTCCGGTGTCTGAACGTGTAAAGGTCGTTCTGTATGTTGAGAATCGTTATTTAAATTTTAAAGTGAATATTTGGATTGTAAATTTATTAAATTTTGGACATATAATCATAAAGGTGTAGTGTATTGGAAACTGATGTTAACTCTTGCCTACGAGTAAGCGTGAAGGTATTATTTAATATCTGACTATAATTGCTGCATTAAACTGTTTATTTTGTTTATCTCTGAACTTTTTTGTGCTCATTAGTGAAACCAATGACGTATAATATATAGACTCGGTGAACGCTTTAAAAAGTGTGCAAAACATGAATACCTTTGTTATTGTTTATTGTTTTGATACGAAGATGCACGAAGTTCATGATTTCTTACGAAGCATCACGAAGTTGATCTTGTGTTTGAAAACATCATGGACGTATGAAAACATTTTCTCCATTGTGTGTGACAAGCAAATTTTATTTTAAATTGTTGAAGTCATTTACTTACTATTTTAGTAAAATACCATACTATTTTATCAAAATAATTATTTCTCTTATAGACGGGAACAAATAGAAATCATAAATATTTAATTTTAATTAAAAAAATAATTATTGTCATTAACATATAAATGAGCACGTCGCTGTTCTAATAAACATACCTTCAACCTTGAGCCGAGATCTTTCGGACACTCGATTCTATAGCGAGAATATTGGACTGCGTCATCGAGCAAAAAGATAAAAGAGGGAATCTAATCGTTAGGAAAAGGAGACCAAAAAAGTGGCCTCTGATGGCGGACATATCCGGAAATCCAAAGGCGCTAAATTTAAATTTTCCAACACTTATTAACAAATAGCTATAAAATATTTTTCAGACGAGAAAGTTTTAATTAAATATTAACTATAATAGTCTAAAAAGTGACACAATTGGTAAAAAACTTCAATATAAATAAAATTTCATGTGACAGTTGGGACAAACAATAACATAACCAAACTAAATTTGACTTCTCAAACAAGGAAAGACTATCTTTCCTTGTTTAAAGTGGCCTCTCAAGATAGCACTTCCTGTCTAACAATATTTATGCCCCCACTACCTTTACATTCCCTCTTTTATCTTTTTGCTCGATGGACTGCGTAGTATATATATTATACGTCATTGAGTGAAACACTATCTTTCAAATCGCCTTTCGCTTTACGCCAATTTGATAGGCAACCAGTAATACGATATAGTGTGTTGTTATCTTGATACTGACCAATAATTACATCCATTATGTATAATTCTAAACCTGTTGATTTTTACTACAAGGGCAATAATATTGAACAAACTACTTCAAACGTAACTAAATCCGTAATGTTAACGAATGACGGAGAAATTTCTCCAGCTAAGAGAATATTAATATCAAATATCTGTCCATCCATATCTAACGAGGTCATAAAACAGGCACTCAAAGATTTCGGACTTCAAATGGTGTCGCCTATTGTAGCGTTTACGCTACTGATTAACCCCTTTAGAAATTTTTATTACCCGCTTACGATCGATTTTAAATCGACATTTCTCCACTCACGCGCTGTTATCGCTTTGAAAGGAAGATCGATTTTATGCGGAAGCGGAACGATTAGTTTTTGGTCAGAACTCAACGCAGCCACGTCAACCGGTGAAATTGTTCACCTTCAAAGTGACGGAATTGGAGCAAGGAAGATAATTTGGGGAAGAATCAAATAGAAATATTAATATCTAATTCAAAGAATCATATCTCAGTAATAAAAATAATAAGTAAATTTTTTAAAATCAATATTTATAAGAGTTCCACATAAAAGGAAGATTTTTTGGCGTGCTGCAGCTCCATGTAAGTAAATCATTTTATACGTATTATCTCCTTATCATATAATCAAATTTATCATTGTATTTAGTATTTCTTTAGAGATTTATTTTTGAGTTCCGAAATAATTTAAATATAAAATTTCCTTGATTTACTTGCAAAGAACAGGTCATTTTTTTTATATAGTTAAACTTAAATTCTGTTTTAGTCCATGTCGTTGTCATTAAGTTTTTTTGGTTCTTTTTTCTTCTCTAACTTTTTTTGGTGGAATATAAAAGGTTCTACATATGTGGTACAGCCTTCTGTATTCTGCGCATGTTCTTTTCAGGGCGCAAGCCTGTCATATCTACGAAGTAACTTCGGAAATTCTGACATGTTGACATAACCTAATGTTTTGATGTTTTGTTTTGGTGCAGTCAATCCATGCTGCTACACCTATTAAATTACATATTTATTAAATTAAATAATCATTTTAGATTCCGTCACTTCACTTGAGAGTATTCTCTTGAGAATATTCTCTCAAGGATATTAGTAACTTTGAATCCTTAAATAGTTAGTAACCCGTGGATTTTGCTGTCACCCAGAGACCAGTGACTGGTTGTGGGCAGTTGTGGCTTTTGTGCCCAGGATTCTTCTTTACAGTCATAAACTGATGTAGCAGTGCCAAGAGGAGTTTTTCCTATGGACTTATGGGGCTGTAAAGATAAGTTGTTTGACTGTGTAATTTTTTTGTTACTATTTTGTTACTATGTATTATTTGTTACTATATATCTAACTCATCATATGCATATGATAAGGTAAATACCTTTGTGATAATTTAAATTTTGATATAATATAATTTTGATATTATTGGGAGAGGGAAAATACCTTTCATGTTTAATGAGGTTTTATTTTAAAATAGGATATACAGAGTCTGACCAAACTCCCTTGTTGATTTAATATATATTTTTTTAATAGAATACATTTTTGATATAATACAATTTTGATTTTGGGAAGGGAAATAAATTTCATGTGGTTTTTTTAAAACATTATATAAAGAGTATTGAAGACTCATTTTTTTGGATGTAATATAATAATTGTAATAGATTTATCAAGTTTGATATCTTTACAATATTGTAATTAGTATCTCATTTTAGTAGAACTAATTTAAATTTAAATGACTACCTTTTGTGTTAAGACTTTGGCTACAATACGGACTATTCTAGGTTACTAATATTTTAAACTTTATTTGGCCAGTGGTAGTGATTATTCGCTTGTTGAGGGGCTATTAGGTCCTATTGTATATTTACACCATCCACTACCACTGTTATTTAGTTTTGCCTTATATGTAAATTGTTAATACATATATATCGATATACATTTTTTTATAAATACTTATATTTATTGTTGCTATTTTGAGTTTTATTTCAGTTCTACTAACCAGTATATAACATAGCAAAACAAGATTATTATTTAGTATTTTTGTATTTCAGAGTATTATCTCCAGATTCATTTGTTACTTCAAAATCTCAACTATCGTTGAGTTGGCGCCCTTCTTTTCTCTTCTTATTGTTCTCTTTCTATAAATTTATTCCCAGTGACCTTCTTCAGTTGTATCACGTTTGATATTACCAGGTCTCATTTCTTTCTTGTCTCATTAGCTCATTATCGCTTGTTATTGTTGTTTATATCTTTAAAGCCACAATCCAGTGCATTGAAGCTAGCCCGAACACTCACTTGAGATTTAGTGTCTCTTTGGCCATTTAAATTTGTTCCTCTGAGCTTAGCCCTATTTTTAGTATTTTTTTTTTCATCACTTCTCTTTCAGTTCTTCTGAAATTTGGAAGTTCTACACTTCCTAAAATCCAATACTCCCGGAGTATTGAGCGTTTCACTATATCATTATTAAAAGCAGGTATCCCAGGAGATGAGTACACGCATATTATGAGTTTCAGACGTCAAGTCTACGTCATTCCAGCTACTGAAAACTACGAGCTTCAAACGTCACTTTTAATACAGCATGAGAATATCGCATATAGAATATTCTTGTCTACAGATCGTATGGAGTGTTTTATTTGTAAACAGCCTGGACATACAGCAAACTCTGAGAATCTTCAAGCAACTACATTATTACCAGCACCAGGTGTCAAACGATTGCATTCGTCAACTAATGACACAAATTCTCTTGAAGACCAGACATTCGACGTTGATGTAATGCCCCCTCCTGAGCACTCTTCCAGCACTGATAAACCAAAATTAGTTAAGAAGAAACCTAGGATGCAGTCCACAAACAAAGCTATTCTATCAGACAACACAAAGACAATAATTGTACTAAACCTTTGTAACACAAATCCGAATGACTATTCATTAACAGCTGATCAGATTATTGCATTCCTTGAGAACTCATTTGGCAACGGCAACCCAATAATCGAAGCTCTGCAAATTACTACAGATATACAGGTCCTGTTGGACGATATGTATAAGATATATCCTTCTCTAACAGAAAGATCTGTGAAGGGTAGAGTTACTAGAACAACGAAAAAATTAAAGGAATATTTAACTGCTGACTAACACAGATAATAGCAACGCTGAAGTATCACAATCATCAACTGACGACGATTAGGTATCTCCCAATACATCACAAAAGTCCCAAAAATCTATCTTTTAATTAATTAGTTACTTTTCAATGGAATTGTGACGGATTCTATCCGAGATATGAAAGAATCCAACAATTGATCGCAGAAACAGAAGCAGATTTTATATGTTTACAAGAGACAAACTTTACAAGATACTAAACTAAACACTACTCTGTTTACAAGATACTAAAATTGGACAACTTAAATATTACGAAGGGTACCATTGCCTACGAAAGGACTTCCTGAGAGCCAGTGGCGGCACCTCAATTTTTGTTTCCAGAGATCTGTTTTCTACACATCACATACTCACTACTGGCATTGAAGCAATCGCAGTCTCCATCTGGTGTCCCAGTAAAATTACGATATGTAGCATTTACGTACCACCTAATTACAAACTTTCAAAAGAGGAACTGTATGATCTAATCCATCAACTCCCCACTCCTTATCTTCTTGTGGGTGATTTCAATGCACATAATATTATGTGGGGCTCTGATAAAACATTTGGAAGGGGAAAAGTAATTGAAAATGTATTAAATTGTTCTAGCACTTGCCTATTAAATACCGGATCAAGTACATACTGCAATATATCTTCTGGCACATTTTCAGCAATTGATTTGAGCTTTTCTTACCAAAGTCATCATCTCTATTAAACTGGCATGTCCTCGACAGTCTCTTTGATAGCAATCACTTTCCAATTCTGATTTCAAATAGCGGGAATAAATCTAGCAATTATAATGTACCCAAATGGCGAATCGCCAATGCAGATTGTATCATCACTAAAAACCAACACACCTTCTGCCCAAGTATGGACGAAAATACGACAAATGCAGGGCCGTAAGATAAGTTTTGATATTCAAAATACAAGTTATCAAAACACCGTTATCAATGACACACAACGCATTGCCAATTTAGTAGCTGATACGTTTGAACAAAAATCCAAAAGACAATACTCACCTAACATATCATCAGGTACATTAACTGGAGAGGCCTCCACAATAAAAACTGTACAAGAAATCGATCCTATTAACACACCATTTACCTTAGAGGAACTAATGATGGCACTCGATTTGTGTAAAACACAGCCTCTGGTCCAGATGACTTTCCTTTCATATTCTTAAAGAAATTATCGACTCCTTGCATCATTGTTTTATTAAAATTTTACAACGGTATTTGGAACAGTTATAATTTTCCTAAGCGATGGCGAGAATAATATATTATACCAATTAAAAAAGTTTACAACCAAACACAAAGTTTATCTAATTCATATAGGCCAATATCCCTGACGTGCACCATGTGCAAATTAATGGAGAAAATGGTAAACAGAAGATTGGTCTGGTTTTTGGAAAAAATATAATTATTTCACAGGCACAATCTGGTTTTAGATCTTGTCGTACTACATAAGACAATTTGGTAATTTTACAATCACAAATTTCCGACTCTATGGCCTGTAAACAAGATTTATTAGCAGCCTTTTTTAATGTAGAAGTAGCCTTTGACACTGTTCAAAAATCTGTAATCCTCCAAAATCTTCAACAATGTGGACTGGGTGGAAACATATATTATTTTGTGCAGAATTTTTTAGATGATGGAACTTTTAAAGTTATTTTAAACGGAAAGCTGTCATCTACTCGTATTCAACATAACGGAGTACCACAAGGCTCTGTTATAAGCACAACTCTATTTAGTTTGGCATTTAATGATGTAGGCAAAAGTGTTCATCTTCCAGTTAAATACGCATTATACGCTTATGACCTTATACTCTTTTGCAGAGAAAAGAATACCAAAACAACCTGTCAACTAATGCAAACAGCCATTGATAATATAGAAAGGTGGTCGAGGCATATTGGGCTTTCCTTCTCATCTCAAAAACTAAAATCATGAAATTTAGCAGAAAAACGACAAAATATAAATCAATTTTGACATAAAACGGAGTATTACTAGATGTTATTTATCATCATAAAGTCTTAGGACTGACCTTCAACTCCAGACTTACTTGGAATACACACATACAGGAAACGTAAGGCAACTGCTTAAAAAATATTAATATTCTAAAAAGTTTAGCACATTTTCAATGGGGAGCCGACGAAGAGGTATTGCTCACAGTTTACTGATCCATTATTCGCTCCAAAATAGACTATGGTAGTTTTGTCTATATGTCTGCCTCCAAGTCACATCTGAAAGCTCTTGACTCCGTACACAATACGGGTCTTAGGATCTGCTTAGGTGCCTTCAGATCTAGCCCAGCTCAAAGTATGTACTGTGAAGCTAACGAACCACCACTCTGATTAAGGAGACAACATCTTCTTTTGTCATATGCAGCTAGCTTATCAGCCAATCCACAAAATCCAGTCTATCAACTACTTATACAACCAAATAATCTCATTCATCATTCTCAGACCACTAGAGTTGCACAACCCCTCTCTTGCATACTAAATTCTATTCTCGACGGTTTTGATCTTTCTGCAACTTCACCCTTTCATATCTCATGATATTTCAATCTTCAATAAACATGATACTCCTAAAGCTATAATTAAACAATTGTTCCTAGACATACTTAATCGAAATCAGTTTCATAAAGTTCTTTATACATATGTCTCTAAAAATGATGTAGGGGTGGGTAGTGCTGTTGTTTCCTCTTTTAGCACTACAAAACTAATCAAACTTCCTGCCGTTGGTAGTGTATACACTGCAGAACTATACGGTATCGTCGAGGCTTTTCGTATGTTGGAACCAACTGACCGCAATGTAGCGATTTGCACAGACTCCTTATGATCAATACAAGTAATTAAAAACATGTTCTCAGATCATCCTCTGGTAAATTTAATACAAAACATATACAATAATCTTACGGATCATGGAGTAATTGTCTGGGTACCTTCACATGTAGGAGTTGTAGCAAATGAGGCTGTAGATGTAGCCGCAAAAGAAGCTTCTACTTTGGTTATACCTACATCAAATATCCAGTTACATAATGATATTAAACAAATGTTTAAAAAGCGTATATATGACAAATGGCAAGCTAATTGGAACACAACTTCGAGTCACTTACACGATATACAACCAGTTATACCTTCCTCAGAGCTACCACCTATGCCCAGAAGACACAAGGTTATTCTAAGAAGATTAAGACTTGGACACACTCGTCTTACACATGGCTTTCTAATGGCATCTACCGATCCACCTGCATGCGGCCATTGCAGCAGTCGCTTAACAGTTAGACATTTCCTTAAAGAATGTCCGCTTCTTTCTGCTAAAAGAAAACAACACCAATTGGGAGATAATATTAAAGAAATATTGAGTGAAACTTAGAAATTTGAAAACTTGTTTAAATATTTAAAAGACATTCAAGTGCTTAGTAAACTCTAAATTGTAATAATTATGTGTAACGGTTAAATTTGTAATTTATGTGTCTTTTTGTAGTATGTATTGTCAAATGTAAAACTGTATATACCTTATATTGTATTATACTGTCATCGTGTCAATGACCTCGTAGTCGAGACACGTTAATTGAAATAAAAAAAAAGTTTATGCGAAACAAGATGGGTTGAGCGTCATGAAAGCGTAATCCAGTTCAGATCTGGCATTTTACATATAATTGAAGTACTAACATCTAACTCAACATGGAAGGATTCCAAGACTGCTACACTTTCATCAACTTTTTTTAATTCTTCATGGACATAGTTATGAGTTTCTAGTGTCAATGATGTCACTGATTGACATACTAAAATTAACATTGCCACTAAGCCGACGTCTATAAACAAAATATTTTGATGCTAATCTGGCGACTAAGACTGTTTCCAATAACATGTCGATTTTAAAAGATAGAAGCTAATTCTTTAACCGAATTATCTCCTTATCATCTTCCACACCTTTTTCTGGGATCCCTAGTGATCGTATTCCATATCTTTGTAAATTTCTCCCAGTGTTCTATTTCTTGGTTTACTCTATTCCTGATTCTCACGTAGTCTTCTCGTGCCTCCGGAGTCTTCACTCCTTTGAATGTTAGGAAAGCTTGTTTCTCTTCATTTGCTAGTTCTTTCACCCTTTCGTCGTACCATGGAGTTTTGTATTCCCGTTTATTTCTGTTAACTTTTCTTTTACCTAAAGCTTCTTTCGCTGCTTGTAGGATATATTTTTTAATAATTTTCCAGGTTTCTTCTATATTCTTTTTAGTCTCTAGGTTATGGCTATTTAGCTTTTCTGTTAGTCTGTTTTTATACAAGTTTGGGTCCCTTCTTCTACTATGCTTTCTATGTTTAACTTTTCTTCTACTTTCGTATTTCGCTTGCCTTGTGTGGTGATTGCTATATTTATTTTTCCTAGTACCAGGCCATGGTCGGATCCTACATTGGCGGAAGATAGAGTGCGTACATCTATTATATTCTTGGGGTGTATTTGTCTGTTTGTTATAATGTAGTCAATCATAGAGTTACATCCTCTTGTATCTAACCAGGTGATCTTTGCTAAAAAGATCCTAAAACAATGCGAAGTTTTAAATTTCAAAAAAATCAGATAATTGGAATACTTGGGGCACATCACGAGAGGCATTAGGGCAGAAAATACGAACTATTAGGGAATATAATGCAGGGTAAAATCAAGCACAGAAGAAGCGTAGGAAGACGTAAATTCTCGTGGCTACGCAATCTCCATGAATGGTTTGGATGAACTCCAATTGAACCATTTAGGTGCGTAACCAACAAAATTTAAATTGCCAACATGATTTCCATTATCCGATAGGAGCGGAAATTGAAGAAGAACTATCAGGTTATGGTGACGTAGGATCAAAATTAAGAGAACACACAAAGAGGGCAATAAAACTAGTTGAAGAAAATATGGCGTAATAAAGAAATTGGCATTGCGATAGACCAAAAACAACAAAAATGAGAAGATTGCTGGAAACAGCAGAAATGAAGGTAGTTTGTGGCATTGCTGGAAATATTCTTCTAGACAGTGAAACAAATGAAGACATGAGGATTACATGTTGGGGTAGACGATATTAAAGGTTGGGTGCTAATCAGAAACAGAGTGGAATGAATATATTAGCAGAATAGAAGAAACGGCAGAAGAATATTGAGAATCAAGATAAAGTGTTGCTCCAAAGAGCTGGTGGAATTTATTGCCTTAATTCCTGGGAACATAATGGATACGAAGATAAAACGCGATGACCCAGAAGAGAACTCAGAAATAATTGACTCTTTGAGTCCACAAATAAAAATATAATGGTTCTGGGCTGTTGTCTCTATTCCAAATAGGTCTTAATAACAAATAATTTCTTGAGCAACAAACGAAGTTCCTTTGTTATGGGTATATACCAAAAAGACACATATAGGAAGATATGCGAAAATGGTAAAAGGAACTTAAGCATCGTACTGGAAAGATATTTCAGGTCAAAGATAAGTCAAAAGGTTATTAACCTTTATACATAATCTGCTTGTTACGCAAAAGTACTATTGTAGCTTCAGAAAACTGAACTCATAACATTCACTGGTGTTTTCAAGAATACTGTTGACTTAGGTATTATCTCTGTAAAGTGGACAAAATAGATGGAAAAACATGCAGATTCAGCAAAAAAAACAAAAGAAAAAGGTCGAATAGATTGTCTGTAAAGGCCATAAAAATCTGGAACATGTCTTTTTTAACCTGATCAAGTACCAAACTAATAATAGGCTTTCATATTAGTCGGTATCTTTTGCACACACCAGCTCTTTCAGCTCGCAATACGTAAAGGACTACAAGGTCATATGACTCCTTTAAAATATACAAATCTACAAACTGTTCCGCTATAAAGTCTAATAACAACAAATGCGATACTGAAATTAAGGCTCAAAAAATAGTGCATTAAAGGTAAACAAATGCCCGAAGAAAAATTGAGAAAATAAAAATGAGGATCTAATGAAACAAATAGAACATATAGAGTTTATAGAAAAGACATCGAAATTGAAATGTGGATAGACATACTACGTAGTCAAAGCAGAATATCTAATCTTGAGAGGGAAGCTAATGAAATAGGGATCAAGGGACATTAAACTTAGCAGGTAAAATACTAGAACACTGAAAACCAAAAGTCCAAAAATTAATTGCAAACAGAACAAGAGTTATGAAGGGTATAAATAGGGGAGAACTATCTTAAGCAGTGGATGTAAAAGTATCCACTTAGGTTTAGCAATAAGATCTTATAAAAATAGAAATACATATAACACAATACATCATCATGATTCTGGCTTTAAAACTCAGCTTTACATTATCAAGGAACCTTGTTCGGGGTCTTTCACTTATTATCGGACTAATGGGTCTATCAAGGAGCGTTTTTCTAGCTCGGTTATTTTGTTCCATCCACATTACATGCCCTATTCACCTCGGACGTCCTATCTTAATATGTTTTACGATATGAGGTTCCTGGTCTATTCTATAAACTTCTAAATTGTATCGTCTTCTTCATACTCCATTGAAATTTACCGTTCCATAGAATCGCCTTAGTACAATTCTTTCGAAACATTCTAATATGTTCTCATTACTTTTTGTTAGAGTCCAGGTTTCTGAACCATTTGTTAGGATTTGGACTATTATTCCCTTGTAGCCATATTTTAGGACAGGGCGTATTATTGTTTTGTAGGTTGCATGGTTTACATACTTACTAATTTGTAAGCCAACAGGTAGCAAATGAAGTTTCTTACAGTGGTGAAATAAGGTAAGTAATTTACGTCTCTAACTAAAAATATATGTGTTTAATTACGATTGTCTTTTGTTAAACATTGTTTGAGATCACGAATATGTTCGCTACTGAAGCTAGTAAATTATTACACATATTTATTAAGTACATAATTTATTAACCTATACGCTCGTAGGTAGAGTACACGTGTGTGCCCAATCCGAGAGAAAAGGTTAGTGTTGTTTTATTTTTGTTTCAGAACAAGATGTCATCAGTAAAAAACGTACAGTTGACACAGAATATCGAATATTTAAAGACAGTTGGACTGAAACATATTTTGTGTATTTTTAAGGAGCACAATATTAGGCATTATTACTCTACAAAACATGCTTTTAAATATGATGAATACAGGTTAAATTCGAATCGGTCGTGTAGTTTCATTGAAGAAAAATATGATCGGCTAACAAGTAATGTTCAATACCAAAAAAATTCCAAAAGAAAACTCAGAGACAGTAAAAAAAATCAGCTTCAAAATAGCAGAAGCCATTGCCAAGCGAAGCAAACCCTTATCGGACGGAGAATTTGCCAAGGAATGCGATATACGTAGCATGTCCAGGAGCAGAAAACATCAGTTAAAATACAAGTTTGCCATGTCAAACCGTAGCAAGAGGAATTAATGACATGGCCAACAATATTGAATCGTTTTTAAAAACACAACTGAGTTTTCTATAGTTTCGCTCTCGACGAAAGTACTGATATATCCGATACAGCACAGTTGACTGTTTTCGTGAGAAGAATGACAGAAGACCATATTGTGATCTAGTATACATCTAGAAAGATAAAACTACAGGAAAAGACATCTATGAAGAAGTAATGAGTTGAATAGAAAAATACGACCTAGAATGAAAAATCTTTGATTATTATGTTTGCTCTTAACTCCACCTGTCAACGTATTAACAAAGCATACGTTGTTTACTTATGACAAATCTGTCATATTCAGACTTAATATTAATCATAATAAATAAATATCATTTGAAAGTAAATTTAATTATTATATAAACTAAACAATATGTTTTTGATATTAAAAAACTAGGATGTTTAAGTCATAAACGGAATTGGTCACAGGATAAAGTAGGACTTCCCTGGGGTTGCTAGTCCTTAGACGAAGTGTCTAATAGATTAATAGCAACTACTATTTAAAGGGTTTATATATATATATATATATATATATATATATATATATAAGTTATGATTTTTGAGGATGCAGTCAGTTTATTTGGCCCACAAGACAAAGAAAACTCTTTGACTTACTGTCAAGCTTTCGAATTATATTTAATTCTTTTTCAAGACATCTATAAAAAGAAATATAAATTAACTAGTTAAAATTGTTAATTGTCTTACTTACTAGTCGTGAGATTACAGTTTTTAATATTGTACTCTACAAAACAAACCATAATAAAATAATAAAATTTTTTTTATATTAAAAATAACTATATTGTCACTATATATGTCATTGTCATGGTTTGATTAATGGACATATATGAATGAAAATACAGTTACTTTATGTGGAAAGCAAAACCAGTAACAATAGTTTTTATTATAATTTATGTAATTGTCTATAAAAATATAAATTAATCCAGTCAGCTGTTTGGTTTAAGCACATATGAATTTTTAATGTTAGGATGTCAATAGAAAATGAGATCTTGACGGTATTTATTGATATGTTAATATGTAACAATAAATGTTACTTAATTTGTCAATATCTGATCTTCTATTTACACATTTTTTATTTTTTTGTATATGTGTCATTTCTAAAAATAACCGTTTCTGTTCATGTTTCTGCCTCTCTAGAATTGAAGCCTGTGAAAAATTAAATGTGTGATTTAGATTGATGGAGTGTTCAGCTAATGCACAAGCTTGTGATTTCTTAGTTTTTACATCACTTTTATGAGAAATAATTCTGCTGTGTAATGTTCGAGAAGTTTCTCCTATATAAACTTTATCACAGTCTGAGCAAGGTATTTGATACACTACTCTAGAACTTTCATCAGTTGTTAAAGGATCTTTAGTTTTAGTGTATAAATGTGCTATGGTTTTAACATTTCTGGTGGCAATTTTTATGTTTTCTAATCCTTTAAATAATTTGAGAAGTTTTGGTATTAAGAATGGAATATAAGTAAAGATATATATATATATATATATATATATATATATATATATATATATTCATATGTGCTTAAACCAAACTGCTGACTGGATTAATTTATATTTTTATAGACAATTACATAAATTATAATAAAAACTATTGTTACTGGTTTTGCTTTCCACATAAAGTAACTGTATTTTCATTCATATATGTCCATTAATCAAACCATGACAATGACATATATAGTGACAATATAGTTATTTTTAATATAAAAAAAATTTTATTATTTTATTATGGTTTGTTTTGTAGAGTACAATATTAAAAACTGTAATCTCACGACTAGTAAGTAAGACAATTAACAATTTTAACTAGTTAATTTATATTTCTTTTTATAGATGTCTTGAAAAAGAATTAAATATAATTCGAAAGCTTGACAGTAAGTCAAAGAGTTTTCTTTGTCTTGTGGGCTAAATAAACTGACTGCATCCTCAAAAATCATAACTTATATTTAAATCAACAGTCAAGAATACCACCATCTTATATATATATATATATATATATATATATATATATATATATGTATATATATATATATATATATATATATATATATTGTTATGGTTTTGAATTGGTCTTAAATATTTAAAGATCATAAAATAAATTTAATTTCATCGTCCAATAAACTCGATTTAATAAATGAATAGGAAAATTATTTCTGTAACCAAACACTTCTGAAAACCAAACATTTCTAAAACCAAATAAATAAGAATGAGTAATGGTTTTTCTAAGCTATGATAAAGCAGTTAGATATCAATATTATAGCAATAGTCGGCTTGTAATAAACAATTATGTCAAAGGCACAGGTATAAGAATTGTTTGAATACAAAATAGAAATTTTTTGTACACAGAATTTTGAAAGTTATGAGAAAGCTTTTAGTAAAAGGTGAGAGTAGAGATAATAATCTTGATGTTTAGTTACATTTTAGTTATATTGTTATATCGGGACTTGTAAACAAAAATAAATTAATTATTTATGAGATTGGAAATACCAAATGATATAAGGTCATGACGATAGCTAGTTTGTTTACTGAGAAAATATGTAATGTAATTGGTTGAAGTTTAAGATGTGGAGTGTATTATGCTGGAATCTGATTGGTAGATTCGGAAGGCAAAGGGAAATAAGGTCAAGCCGATTTTGCAATGAGAAAGGAGATTTTACTGTGTTCTGAAGTTCTGAAGATGGAAAGGAGTAGTAGCAGTGCAAAGTGGAATTTACATCCTGTATTAAGGAAAACAGGTGTAGCATATATGTAGTGCCAATCGGTAAAGTAAAAGTCCTTTCGATTAGTAAGAAAGTGTGTTTCTGTGGGATAGGTGTTTATTCAGGAGGTGTTTTGGAGAAACTGAAGTGGCGTTAGTTTGTGTGAGAGACTTTCATCAGCTGAGGAAAACAGGGATGTGTGAAAAATCCAAGAATACGAGCATTAGATGGTTAGAGCACAGTTGGAAGAGGAAATGAGCCAATAGAAAAATTGTGTAAATAAAAGGTCAGTCTGATATACAATAAAAAAGGACTTTCAACCACACTCGTAACAATATAATAACTAATTTGATTCTATCAACATTTTGTTCAGCTATTCGCTTTCATAATAGATATAAAATTTAATTAACAGATCTTCTTTTTGAGTCAAAGTCATAATAAGTATTGATAATTTGTGTTTGAACATCAGAGAATTTTTAAGTATTATACGTATTAAAGCATAGGATATATGTTTGGTTTAATTATAAATTTATTTGATTTAATAAATTGAGTAATTGATAAGTAATTGTTAAAAATTTATTGATAATTTAAACCTGCTTAAAGTAAATATATGATATTTTTCTGAAGCTATTTTCTTGTGGCATTGTAAACTAATTACTATTTAACTGGGAATAAGCCAAAATTAAAGATAAAAATACGTTTATCGATTAAAATATCGATTCGATATAAAAATATCGATTCTCGAGAACGATTTCCGAAGTGGAAATTGAAACGTCAATAAAGTATTTTTATCTTTAATTGTGGCTTATTCCCAGTTAAATAGTAATTAAATATATGATGACTAGAAAGGAATTCATCGAGAGTAGTGAATCGATGTCAAGAACCGTTATTCTATGACGCTTCCCGTGACGACGCCATCTTATTACGCTAATTCCTTGAAACTCTCTTCAGCATTATACTGCAAAGAAAAATACTAATACAACGCCAGTATAGAAGATTTGCTTCAAAATCGGATTGTTCAGTTGTTCAGTTCAGTCTTTGATGTTCTCCAACCATACATTTTTTTAAGCGTATTCACCTCTCTGTGTCAGAAGGTTTTTGTCCTCTCTGTGTCAGAAGGTCGTGTGTTTCTGCCAAGTATGTCATTATTGGTCTGAGGACTGTTTTGTAAATTCTCCCTTTCATTTAATTTCCGATATCTTTACTCTATCTGTTTAATCTATTCACTTGATCTTCCTCTTGCTTGGCTCTATTTCGTGCTCTCCGCAGCTAGATAGTGTGATGCCTAGATATTTAAACACTGCCTTGGGTAATTGCGGGGTAGATTAAGTAACTCTGCGATTACCACAGCCGGTCCCAAGCACGAATAAAATGTGGAATGTGATTGGCAGGGTTAGCAACATACCTATCGTAAAAACGAATACTGCTCAGAAACAATGTACAGCATCAGAACCGGATTGATACTACCAAGACTACCACGGCAAGAAATAAGCCAAGCGAAAAAGATTCCAAAACCCAGATGAGAATTAGTACATGGAATATCAGATCGCTCAAATAGAGGGACCAAGAAATAACCCAAGGGCTAAAACAGAAACTAATAGACATTTTTCAGGTCTAAAACAGTTAATTACTGAGTTGGCCGATGAAAATTGTCAAGCTCTTGTTAATGCAAAAAAGTTGAAGCAAAATGAACTACTACCTCAATACTAACATTTATTCAGATTAATTATGCTTGTGTATTAGATGTTATTTTAAAGTTGGAATCAAACAGGTGGTCTTTAGTAGCATCTATAAGTTTAATTAATAGCTTGGAAATATCTATTAATAGTGTTAGTAGCATCATCAAGGGAAAAATAAAAGAAAAATTGAAAAACTGTATACCGAAAAACGAGGAATATTTCTTTTTAGCAAATGTGACTAAAATTTTTTCTGGTGACTGTGGAAAATTTTAATATTGATACTCGATCACCCAATAGTTTAAAATATGTAAGTTATAATTAAAGATTTTTTCTTTAAGATGTAAATAACATATTCTCTTGTTTATGGGTTTAAAGTTAAGGACTAATGCCTTCCTTTTTTACTGACTAGAAAACCACGACCAAACTCGTATTGCGTGCTATGTCCGCCATAGTATAAATTGTGGAATCTTCTCTTAATAATTCCTGAACCAGTCCATCTTATCTTTTAAATCAACATTACATCGGCTTTTATTTTATCCAAATCTTGTTTTAATAGTTTAAGAGCGCCTGTGGCATAAAGGGTTCGTACGTTCCGTGTGTAGACCCGTTATTCCTTTGTCGTTTGCTAGGTCGTCGTGAATTAAACAGTCCGGATTTTCCTCTTTTTGTTTTCATAAAGATAAGTTTTGTTAAGAGAAGAGGTCATTAACCGTTTGCCCAACCCCCTAATCTTCGAAGGACCATATCTTCCACCCTCGTGTGTCCTGATTCTTTTTCCCACTAGGGTTGGTAACCACAATCTTAGACAGAGTTGCTCAGATACCGGGAATCACCACGTGGATGTGAGAGTCGGAATTGTGTAGGAGAAGCTAGTGAAGATAAAATAATACATTATATTTTACACATCACTACCCATTTGATAGAGGAAATATCATTAATAAAAATAACATCAGCGCGGTGATAGGACTAAATCTTGTCTCACTCCTTGTTTAATGTATATTGGTTTTGTAAAGTCTCTTCCGTGTTCCAAGAATTATATTCAGTGGGTTCAAACTCGATAAACGTTTGAGATTCTCAAAAAGTAATCTGTATTTAATTTTCTACAGTAAATCAACTTAGTATGCGAATGCATTGGCTGTTGCTGCGTGGGAGGGCGGCAAATTTCTAATCCTGAGAGTGGGTGGCGGTATCTGACCGAACTCAGAGACTCAGAAACTGTGCTCTTCATTCAACCAGTCTTCCTATGTCGACGCCAACCAACGGACGCTGCGTCGCTTTTCCGGTTTCCCGAGAATACGTCGCGGAAATTGATAGTTTACGATAGTCGGTAGATAGGGTCGGAAAAGTTTCCACGATTTTTACTGCGGTAAGTTTATGGTTTTTTTTGTATATTTTGGTTTTAGAAGATAAGTTGGTACATTTTGCGTTTCTTTGAACCTGAATAAAAATAATTGTTGAGGATAATTTAATGTTAGTAATAAATTATATGAGCAAGTTATTTAAATAGAAAAATCCAAATGAATATTTAACCGTATATTTTAAAATTTATGTTTATTATTTAGGTTTAAATTACCGAAAGGTAATAACAATTTTAAAATATATTTTTGGTAAAACCACTTGTCCGATTCAGACCATTTATTTTGCGAATCGCATATTTTGTTTTCAGAAAATACGGGGTAATGGCTGTATTCATATAAAACCCATATTTTTTTGTGAATGACGTGAGTAATAATTACGTGTTTCATCTCTATATAGTTTTTATACATACCATTCGAGTTCAATAAGTACAATGTCATACATTGAAATGATTTCCAGTATTATATTTTTATATTTTTTGCTGTTACAATAAAAACATAATTTTATTATTATTATTAAAAATAATAATATCATCTCACTAAAATTTTCACACAATTAAACAAAAGTGTCAAAATTGTAACCTTATGATTGATTTTTTAACAAAGATGATACGTGATTAGTTATTCACGTATCAAAATTACAATTGGCCTATATCTTTCCAAGTTGTTTAAATTATGTTTCTCTTATAATTTGCCTCCAAAAGTGCCACAGAGATTCTTTATGTAATTTAAATTGTAACTTTTTATTCCTGACTTCTAGATCTATCTATATTCCGGTTTATAAAGTGTACCCGCTCTTCCGGTAGGGGTCTATGGAGGAGTAACACCGAGCCGCAAGCATTCATCTCTTACCGTACTGCTGATCAATAGATCGATCCGATACACCAACGTATTCTAGTCTAAATAGCAGATTTATTTAGAATTTTAAACTATTACATTAGCCATTTTGTATGAATGCAATTCGACGGCCTGGCCCGTTTATCTATCTGACCGATCTGACTTCTAGATGATTTCTCAAAACTTGAACAACAAATGAAATCTGGCAATATTTATATTATCAAAAATCACTTCCCCTAAATACATATCGCTCTAAAACGAATTCTTCTTCAAATAATTGTTTATGTGAAAAATAATATTAAGCTTATCGTTCAGTGCAGCATTAATCCATTAAGGCCTGAATTATTTTTTTGTTAAATTTATTTTTACGCACAACACGCAGCTAAGGCCTAGGGCATGTTTTTACAACATAATCCTAATATTAACTAATTACAATTATTTTAAACAAAACTTTACCTTAAATATGTATATACAACATTCTTAACTACTCTGAAGGACCTGGTGTACAATTTTTCCCCATTCGCTTCTATTCTGTGCTTTTCTTTTCCAGTCCCTCACCTTCACGTGTTTAAGGTCTTCCTCCACTTTACTAATCCACCTCGTTCTGGGTCTACCTCTTCTTTTGGGGCCGATTAATTTTCTGGTTTTTACTAGTTTAGGCATTCTGTTTGCTGCCATTCTTTCCACATGTCCCAACCATCTAATTCTTTGTGCCTCGACAAACTTGGTAATTATAGGTTCTTTGTATAAAGCCATTAATTCATTGTTGGTTCTTCTCTTCCAACCATCTTCTGTCTTCCGTCCTCCGAATATGCGTCTCAATATTTTCCTTTCCCATCTTTCCAGAGTATCCTCTTCCTTCTTATTTAATGTCCATGTCTCACCGGCATATGTTATTGTGGGTCGAATTACTGTTTTATATATTCTGAGTTTACCTTGCCTAGAAACGTATTTTGAGTTCAGTAGGGCTCTTAAACTACCTAATTTTTTATTCCCTTTTGCTATTCTGGCTTCTAGCTCCCATTTCTCTTTTCCATTTTCATCGAAAACTACACTCAGATATTCAAATTTGTCCAGCCTTTTAAAACTATAACTTTTACCACTTACAGACCTCACACTAAAGTCTTCTTTTTCCCTTCTGTCCCTCCAATGATCATATATTTGGTTTTGTCTTCATTTAGTTTCAATCTGAATTTCTGTGCTTCTTCGATGATTTTCTTCACAACTCTTCTTAATTCTGTCTTGGTTTTTGCTAGGATTGTTAGATCGTCAGCAAATGTCAAGCACTGGTGCTCATTTTTCATGATCGTTTCTTCCACTTTCATGCTGCATTTTCTGATTACAGTCTCTAACACGAAGTTGAATAATGTAGTGGATAAAGGAGCTCCCTGTCTCAAGTCTTTTGCAACCGTAAATTGTTCTAATATGTGACCCTGCCAGGCAATTTCACACGTAGAGCTATTTAGTATTATTTTAATAGCTGAATCAGTTTCTTTGGTACCTATACCCAAATGTTCCATTGCTCGATACATTTGGACTCTATCGACTCTATCATATGCTTGTCTAAAATCGACAAACAAAACATGCAGAGGAACTTTACCTTTATAACAAGTTGTTTGTATCTCCTTTAATGAGAAGATTTGGTTTATAGTAAATCTGTGCTTTCTAAAGCCGGCCTGATATTCATGCAGGATTCTTTCCGTGTAGCAATTTAGTTTATTTCTCAATATTCTTGCCAAGATTTTGTATACCCTGTCTAATAAGGCTATACCTCTATAGTTGTCACAATTCAGTTTGTTGTCCTTTTTTATGCAGATGGCATATGCGGGCCTCATACCACTCCGATGGCATAATTTCCTTTTCCCATACCTCCAATAGTAGCTGATATATTTTTCTTTGTAGTTGTTCTCCACCAAAAGTGATCATTTCTATGCATATGTCGTTTTTACCAGGACTTCTGTTAATTTTCATTTTTTGTATTGCTGTCACCACCTCCTCCTCTGTAGGCTGCCTTTTAACTATCGCATCTTCTCCAACTGTTTAGTTGTCTACTGCTTCGTGGTCCAATTAACTATGTAATAATTCTTCAAAATGTTTTTTCCATTCCGTCATTATTTCTGCAGTATCGCTAATTAAATTTCCGTCTTTACCTTTTATATAACTACAGTGGCTTTGGTAATCTTTTACCATTTTTTTAACTTCTTGATAGAACGACCACACCTCTTTGTTTTAAAACTTTTCTTCTATCTCTTTTAATTTCAACTTATGGTGATATCTCTTTTTCCTTCTACACAGAGCTTTCAATCTTCCTCGAATTATTCTATATTCTTGTTTTTCACACTCTCTATTATCTGTTAATATTTGTTGTCTGATCTTCTTCTTTTTCTTTGCTATCGCCTGAAACTCTTCGTCAAACCAATCTTTATTTGTACTTCTTTTGGAGTCGTACTTAACTATTTTCTCGCTAGCTTCTCCTACGGCAGATTTAATTTGTTCCCAGGCTTGATCTGTCTGTACATTTTGGTGACATTGTTGTAGAATTTTATTTATTTCTTCATATTTATTTTTTATTTCTACTTCCTTAAGTTTTTTAATATTGTACTTTCTCTTCTCTCTTCTCTTCTACTTTCGTTTTATTGTTCGTTTTCTCTTTTTCTTCCAGCCTCCTCCCACATGTAACTTTAACAAGGTAATGGTCCGAGCCGATTTCAGCTCCTCTCATGCCGATTCATTTTTTTGTTAAATATTTATATAAAATATCGTTAATTTTAAAGTTATATGTATATTTACATAAACTTTATAAATTTTTTAAAATTTTTTAAAAGGGGTCCCTACAGGACCCCGTGTTCATATGATGACTAGGCGTATATGAGGTACAAAATACTCATTTTACATTAATTAAGTTCATCAATTACATTTTATGAAAAGTTCCAAAAAAATCTATACAGAGTCCGACATTACACTTTCTACATTGTGTTCGAACAGTTTTTTGCAATCCACAGCACCGTCTTCTGGTACAAGGCTCCACCAAATGATTTTTTTCATCAAGTCTCATCTCTCTGTAAACTTTGCTATCTAGTTCAGATTTGAAACTTCGCATCTGAAACTTCAGTTAAGGCATATCACAACCAGATTTTCTTTTTTAAACCCAGGTGTTATGAATGGATCCATTCAAAAACCATGTAAATATTGGCCACCACCACTTTTTACCACGAATAAATATTCGATAACATGAAATATTTTGGTCCATTTTATCTGTACCGCCCATATGATACTAAGTAAATAGTGATGGACGCATGACTGAAATTGTTTTTCTGTTCTCGAAAATAACGCTGGACATCTGTAATTGGTTGAATACCATAAGCTGTGGATGCACCGACCACAACTAAATTGTCCATCCCTATTATGACAATTATTCCATTTTTTAGATCTAATTAAAAAGCATATTCTCTGCGGTTTTCACTTTTCATTAGTTTATTGCTTTTTATGCTACAGGATTGTGGAATCCTATTTTTATGGATAGTTCCCGTTCCGTAGTATCCTCTGTCCCTAAGTTCTTTTAACAATACCTAACATACCAGTATATAAATTATCGAAATAAATATGCATAGGTAAACTTTTAAATTGATTTGGAAAAAGTACCAATCATAGTACCAAGGATGCAGCACACTTTCCAAATTTATTTTCATAGTCATTATTCCTATGAGGGTTTTGACCTTGGTAAACGTCCAAATTTATAAGATAGCAATCAGAAGTATTTAGATTTCATACTTTATATCCAAATCTAATAGGTCTATTTCAAATGCACTGCTTGCAACCGTGATTATCAAAATATTCTATCATTGACTCATCAAAACTAATATGTTGTTCGGGCTCATACAGTTCTGTAAATTTATTTTGTAATATATTTGCGAATGGTTTTAGTTTTTACATTTTATCCACCGTTAACGAAAAATTATTATCTGCAAGGTGTAAATATCGTGAAATTGCAATAAAACGATCCCTTCTCATAGAATTGTAAACAAATTAATTGCGCAGATCTCCTTGTCTAACGTCCAAATAGATTCTCTTTGAAGTTACTGTATCGTAACCAGACCAAATTAGTATGGCTAAGAAAACTTGAATCTCTTCAGGGATCACATTGAAATCTGAATAATTTTTTGAAGCAGCATTCTTCACAAAAAAGTCGCAAAACGTTGTTATCTATAATCAAGCGAAATATATCATACGGACTTAAATATTTGTATTTTGTATAAGAAGGAGACGCAAAATCGAACAAGGGTGGTACTATATCAGCTGCTATCTGAGTACTGAAAGAAAAAAGATTTCCAGAGGAACTGAAGGGCGCATCATTAGCTAGAGCCTAAATACGCGAAAGGTAATAAAATTCTATATACTAACCCGAGTAAATTATAGTATTACAGATTGTCACCCCTTTACTTTCTTGCTAAGATCTCTTCTCGTCTCCCTTCGCGCCGAACGAGTTATTATTAATTAATTCTGACAATTTGTTAACTTAATTGTAAACCACATAGTATATTCAATACATTTGTAGACTCTAAAATTGGTTTTTATGTTCCTTCCGACCGATTCAGACAGAGACCAGAAGAGTACCAAATTTCGGCTTATACATTTATCCGGCTTCTAAAGTAAGCCCATAGACTCAAACTCCTTTCAGGGCCTGAGACCTAGAAGTCCTTAACTCCTATTCCGAAGTTACTTACCTTCTCGTAAATCCACGAAGGCGAGCCAGCCCTCCAGACTAGTGGGACCAGTATTCCTTGCAGCCGCTGGCAGGGATAAGCATCCTTTAAGGTTCATTACCAGTATATTACAATGGTAACAGCGTTGTACAGTGGTGAAGATTTTCTCACACTCTAGTTCCAGATGTTACAATAGGGGATATAACCACCTGCTAGTTGTACAGTGGTGACAGCGGAGCCTCAATATATTACATCGTCGTCGTTTTCAACCATAGCTAATGCTTTTTCTAGAGTAATACCACTAAAACAATAAAAATAGGTTGATATAAGATTACCAGACAAAAAAAAATATTACCCACTGCCCACATTCACGCCTAAAAGTAATATTTCGAATTTCGAAGTGTAAATAATTTTAAGATAAAGTTTAACTTATTTGTATAACATATTATACCACAAACCAAATTTAAAAAAGTTTTTTATATAAATGCAATACTTACACAAATCGGATGTACGGATTTGTCATTTTTCAAACTGCTAACCAGCAAATTCACCACTACAAATAAATACTTCTGAAAACAATTCAATGCACCTCGCACTGTTTATTATTTTAAAGTAAGGCATGAGCAACGAATTGGCCTTGAGATGAGGTTAAAACTATCAGTGTGGCAAAAAAAATCTTGAGTCTTGTTATCTTCTTCTTCTTCTTCACTGGCTTTACAACTCGGAGTGAGTCTTCGCCGCATCCACCATCGCCCTCCATCCTCTACAATTTTGTGCTTCTATTTCCCATTGTTGTACCCCAATTCTAGATAAATCGGCTTCAACACCATCCTTCCATCTTTTTCTTGGTCGGCCTACTGATCTTCTACAATCTGGTCTTTCAAAAAACACTGTCTTTAACACTCTGTCATCCTCTGCTCGTACCACATGACCTGCCCATCTTATTCGGTTTGCCTTGATATGTCTAACTATGTTTTCAGTTCCATATAGAGTCACCAATTCAGCAATGCGGCGTCTTCTCCAATCCTCTGTGAATTCATCTCTTTGAGGGCCAAATATTATTCTGATCTGTCGAATGTTCTGTCTTATTATTTGTGATCACATACACTTCTTCAAAATAAGATTGTTCAAACACCAACTTATTTACAATACTTTAAAACAATGACAATTATAAACTTTAAAAACTCTTCTAATACTTTTTCGTCAAGGGACTTCTTCTATCTGGGATATATCTTACGGAACTTTCGCAACACTGCTCCCTGCTTTGTAGTCAATTGCCTCGAATAACTGGTCTATCAGGGACCGATTAAATCCAATAGGGTGGATCAGTTCCATGTTATGGAGCCAATCTCTTCATATGCACTATCTTGGGTTAACTTCTTGGTGAAAACTGGACACGGAAGATTACATCGTTTATTTACTGCAGAACGGTGTACGGGCCTTCCCAATTTGTACCTGTAGTAAGTATGTCGAGTATGGCCTTGGCTTTATCACTTGAAGCTTCAAACATTTACGAGCAAATTCGTTGGCTTTTTCCAATTTTTCTTTCAAATTTTCGGTGCACGTCAGGCAATCTTCAAAATTTGGCTTCAAAGCTCTAGTCAGTGTTCTTTTGACACCAAAATGTCCTCAAGAAAGGCTACTATGAAGTTCTTGCAACACACTTTTAATGTTTGATTTTGGCAGTATCACTTGTTAAATTGTACGTACTCCATCGGGACTATCCCATTTCCTATATAATAGACCATTGGAAATATACAGGGATTCACGTTGAGAACGCCTTTATAGTTTCATCGTATTTGGTTATTTCCTGCCAAATAGATCTTATTCCGTTTTTAAGACATTTTCGTATAACCTTTAAGTCATTATACTTCTTTTGACTCTTTTTAGGGTTTTCAAAGGAATTCTGATGATTATCTTCTTCCGGTATAACTGTGGTTACCTGCGCACTTGCTTCTTCAGCTTTTTCTATTATTTTACTAAAATATGCAATATATTTTTAGTCGCCTTCCTGTTCTTGAGATAATAAGGTGCAAATAAGACGCTGAGATGCATCATAATACAATAGACATTTGCCCTGGATATGCTACAATAAGTGCTGTTTTTTTTTAATCTAAGAAGGCATTGTGACAATCTGGTGTCCAATCAAAGCCGATGTTGTTTTCGGTTAGTCAATAAAAGGGCTTAGCAATGCGGAAAAAAACTTTAATACATTTTCGGTAATATAAACAGAGGTTAACAAAACTTATAATTTTCTTTTTATTTCCAGTTTGGGCCAATCTTTACTAACTAAAAATATTCACTGGATAAGTTTTAATTCCTTCTGCTGAAACGATATGTCCTAAATAGTACGCGTACCTTTGAAATAGCGAACATTTCTTATAGTTTAGCTTTAAATTGGCATTTCTCAATCTGTCAAATACCTCACTTAAGGTTTTTAGATGTTTATCAACGGTTTTGGACATAATCATTATATCATCAAGATTAATAGACATGTTTTCCAGGTAAGTCCTCTTAAAACCATCTCCATCAGACGTTCAAATATAGCTGGAGTATTACAAAGACGAAATGGTAGAAGTTGAAACCTATAGAGACCATTGCCAGTTGAAAAAGCGATTTTGTCTCGATCATCAGGATGTCCTTCTACATGCCAGTAACTGCTTTTATATCTAGGATCGAAAATCATTTAGAACCTGATTACTTCTATAAAATAAGTTTATTCAAACTGTCAACAACGTCTGTTTATATACATTTTCTGATGTTTTAGACTTCACTAGACACTTCTGGATTTTTAGATGGAATCTTGAATATTCCAGAATTTTAATACTTCTTTTTTTTAGTTAAGGGACTTCTTCAAAGTAGGATATATCTTACGGAACTTTCGTAACAATATACTCGTATATCGGGATCACTATGTAAATAAGACCTATTACCATTCAGCTTCTAACGGGATTTACTTGTTCTTCCTCTCCACTTTCAGGATTAAGAATATAACTTGTTCTGTCTTTAAAGTGTAGGTGTCTTTTTATTTTTCTCTGGGTTACCCTATATTACGCCCACATTCTGATTTGTAATGTATAGTTGCACTAGATATTCTTTAGACTAGCATTGGCTTTAAATATTGTTTCCATGTTCTCTATAGTTTCTTTTTTTTCGTTTTTTCAATTTTTTTATTTCTTCATCTTTAACTCTTCTTAGAATTGTTCCGTTATTATTTTTATAGAATATCATTTTTGTTTTTTTTTTAACTTTATTCCGTACCTTTTTGTGAGTTATATTAAATCGTCTACCAAGTATTTGTCATTCAATATTCCTTTCACTATAGGGTATACATATTCGCCACAATTTTCCATTTGTTCCGTTCTGTTTAGTATCTGTTTTATCCACGTGTTGCCTGTCATTCGAGCCACGTGGCCTTCCCAGTTTCATTTCAGTCTTGCTTCTTCTTATCATGATCAATGTACAGTATGTAATATTCTGCTTATGTAAACATTTAAACGTCTCAATAAATAATATTTAAACTAAATATTTAAGGTATATACACTTTTAAACAATTAAGTAAAGTAAAAGCAACTAGAGAATTAAAAAACGTATCTAAATCAACTTAAACTCAAACAAAATTATTATGATTGAATAGGTATGTTCAATACCTTTCAAACGACATATCACTTGCCATAAGGTCCCTTTTAACATTATCGGTTACAGTGCCTCTGTAACACAATTACGTCACCTGTAATGACTAGTTGCGAAGCCTACGTCCGTTTATTGCCTTGCTTCTAATTTCACTATTATAAGTACAACGGTTCAAAAGAAAGATATGGGGGAGGAGAGACCCGCACTGTATGACTGTCTAATGGAATTTATTTGTAAAAGTAAATTCAACAACATTTAAACATTGTACATAATTCTTCAAACTTGGTTTATCTCATTTGTATTGACCTTCTATCCACGATTTAGTCTAGTTGTGTCTAAATGAAATGCCTTGAAGGGTTCTATGCTCGACACTTTAATAATAGATTTTGAATGCGTTGCATTTTTATGGAGAACAAAATATTGCCAGACCACAAAAGTTTATGGTGTCTTAAAATGGCTTTTAAAAATCAAAGAACGCGTGTGTTGATTTAGTTTGAGTTTTCAGTAATCTTTAAGACACCATATGCTTCGGTCCGCAATACATATACAAAATACCTTCCCTTCGAGAATTAATTACTTTTTACAAAATAAATATTATTAACAGCTTTTCTAAGTTTTATTCAATTCAATTTAATTATTATTTATTATATTGTTTCCGTTGAAGTATATCACACACGCACCCACACAACCACGGAACACATGCATTTTAAAATTTAATGTATATGTTGAAGTTTTCCCGATTCAGTGATTTAAAAAATATATTCCAGATGTAGTTTATATCTTACGGCATAAACACCTTGTTTATACCGTATCGTCTCCAATCGCACTTTATGATTTTAACTATATTTTTCTTCAGTTTTCAAAGTAATTGTATATCTGATATCGCATGCTGTCTTTCTCTTTACCAAACGCGTATGTTGTGACAATATTTTACACCTCTCTTTGTATCTTTCATGCTCATAAACTTAAATATTTTATTTCAAAAGCTCGTGAAAAACACTCAACAAATAACATCACACCAGCAACGATATTGTTGCGCGTATATTTCTGCACGATTAAGTTGTCGTGAGTTTTGGTTCTGATATAAAGTATCTGATTGATGGGTGCTTTAAGTTGAAGTTGTGTTCCCCTAGGCAACAGTTTGTTCAGAATTCTGAATTCGTAAATTGACTTTATCAAGTTTGTTTTCGTGATTGTTCAGAGCGATAATTTTGAAGGGGTCAGGAAATGAACATTGGAAGTGTAAGAGCTTTGGATATTTTATAAGATGGTAAATTTTAGGGCTTTATTTTAAGTGCAGATTAAAAAGCATATTACTTATATTATTATAACAGAAATTGAAGTCAAAACACAATTACATTTAGATGGAACTTTTTTTATTTACTCCAATTAAAATTACAATCTATCCAAAAATAAAGAACAATAAGTAATTTGTTTGATTACATAGTGTGTAGGAGTCTCTTCCAGTGGAGAGTTCCTTTTCTTTATTTAGCAACTGTAAATATTGTGTAATTTATTGTGAATAGTTTAATTAAAAAGTGAAAGTTAAAAGCAATCTATAATATGTGTTGGTAAGCGCTTAACTCATCAACGCATGGACCAACCTTAACAATTATTTTTTGAAAATGTACCTTGAAGTCTAAGGATGGTTTTTACGGCATGAAAAATTCGAATTTTACCCACTTACAAACAATAGGTGGGTAGATAGATTCCTTTCCTTCCGTTTTTCGATTATCTGCTGCAGAACGAATATACCATCAGTGCCCGATCTATATATATATATATATATATATATATATATATATATATATATATATATATATATATATATATATATATATATATATATATATATATATATAGCGAGTGTTTGCAACTTTAATTTTGTCGCTTCTCGCATCCCAATCGCCATAATTTCTTATCGGCCCAGTCTCCTTCTTGAAGACCTCTATTTTCCATTTCTATATGAATATTGGATATCCATTTCTTTCTTGACCTTCTCCTTTTATTTCTCTGTGTAGGTCTCCAGTTCCAAACCTTTCGTGGTATCCTTTCTTCGTTCATCCGTCTCAGGTGTCCATACCATTTTAATTGTTTTTCGGCTATCGTATCCATTATTGTGTTCTTTACTTTCATTCTCTCTCTTATGTTTTCATTCCTTATGTGGTCAAACAAAGTTAACCCGGAACATCTTCTCCAGTACATCATTTCCGTTGAGAGGAGTTTTTGTGACATATTCTTGTTAAAGACCCACACTTCTGACCCATACGTCAGCACCGGCTGAATCATAGCCTGATATATATCTTTCTTTGTTTTCTTAGTTAAAGTTTCATTCCACAGGATCGGATGTAGTGTTTTTATCATGTTTTTTCCTTTTCCTATTTTTCTTGTTATATCTTTGTCGTCTCTCCCGTCTTCGCTTAGTGTAACTCCGAGATATTCGTACTGATCAACGTTTTTAATTAATCCGCTTTCTGTTTACATGTCTTGACCGATGCCTCCTATATTCATGTATTGTGTCTTTTCGGTATTAACCTCTAATCCCCATTTTTTGAATTCGTCTATTAGTTTGTTTATCATGTACGTCATATCTTGTAGGTCCTGAACCAAGCAAGAACTACCTGGTCGTCTGCGAAGAGGATTGTGTATATAGGATTGTATATATTCGCAGTGCACGATCTTCCTGCACGAAATCCATTTTGTTCTTCTATGTCTTCGTATTCTGATTCTATTCTTTCTTTTATTATTCTACCGTACAACCTCCCGACTGAGCTGATAACAGTTATTCCCCTATAATTAGAGCATTTGCGTTTATTTCCTTTCTTGAATATTGAACTGCTGTATCCAATATTCTAATCGTCAGGGTTATTTATACCTTTTAAGCATTTGTTAAATAGTTGAACCAACATCTCATATAATATTTTTCCTGCTGCTTTACCGTTTTTTGATCTTTTGAGGGCATCGTTTAGCTCTCTGATTGTTATCTCAATTATTTGTGTGTGTTTGGATATTTCTTCTATTTCGATCTCTTGGAATTTACATCTATCCTCTGTCAGTCAGACCTCATAATCGTGTTTCCACTGTTTCAGATCTATTAATTGTAACTTGGATTTTTCCTTTCCTTCCCTCCGGAGAGACTTTATCACCTTCCAAGTTTGCCCAACTTTTGTTCCACCCATATACCTATCCACCTCTGCACATCTTCGATCCCACCTCTCATTTTTATTTTTCACTACTTCTCTGTTTACATCTTGATTTAATTTTTGATATATCTTGTAATATTCCTCCTTTCTCGTTGACATCCATTTCTCATAAGTAGTTTTCTTCTTGTTGACTAACGTTTGCATATTCTCAGACCACCATTCTTGATTTTTGTTACACGTTTCTCTTTATAACCCAAAGAGAGAGAGAGAGAGAGAGAGAGAGAGAGAGAGATTTGCATAATTTTCAAAAATACCTAGTTTTTATTTTTTTACAATACTTACGCCATTTCCGTTTTCCTGGGGTGGGCTGGGTAATTTCTCGTCGATTGCTCAATTCCAGACAATTTGGCAGCAAGTAATCGTAATGTTCTTGGTATAAGCACATTTAGCGCTCGTATTTTCATATTTTTCTGGGCTGACGCAATTCCTAAAAACTTTAGAAATTATCGATGAGAACACCAAAATTATGCATACGTATTTTTTTGATCTGTCAATGGTCATATAAAATGACCATTGACCACGGTCTTGTCCCTCTTGCTATATTATAAGATATAATTATACGATCCTCCACATCTACTCCACTTTTAGTAGAATTGTAGAATGTAATCATATCTGGCTTACAGAGATCACCAGTGCTTTCATCAATTCTATCATTTTTGTGCATACTAGAAACGACCAAAACATTTTAATTTTTTTTGGGACCCAAGACACCAGCGTCATTTTTTCACCATATGCAAACGTTGAAGAATATACCTGTCTGGTTTTTACATTTGTTAGTTTCTGAGGTAATTCTTTTCTGTAAGACGATGTTCATTCAGTAAATTTGTTACAATATTGTAACTGGTAAACCAACGTCAACAGTAACGTTTCTATCAGACTGACATAAATGTTGCTTGTGTTACAGCAGCAGCTGAATAATTATTTGTTTTATATTGTCCATTTTACTGCGTTCCTGCATATAATTCTAAATGATGGTGTAAAATGTGTGGGCATCAATTATAGTAAACATTTTGAGCCCATACTTATTAGATTTTTTCGGCATGTACATTTTAAACATACACATTTCTCTAAATGCAAGAAAAAGAATGCATCAAGCTTAACATATTTCCCTACTTAACAATATACTTTACTGTTTTGTACAAAAGTATCAATCATCAAATCGTAATGAATTTACTAAAAATTCCAATCTTCTCTGAGACAGTGCAGCTGTAAATATTTCCGATCCCATGCCTTCATTATACAAGTTTTTCCTATCTCCATGCTGAACACCAGCTAAATAAAGTAACTGTATTTCCTTAGAATTTATTAGTTGTGCATCATATTTAGATCTAAATCTGTTTTGAATTTTTTTGTATTTTCAACTATAATATCTATATTACCAAACATGTACATCCAACTCTCATATAGATCCTTAGAATTTCTAGCATCACCAATAACTCCAGGTAACTTGGTGATTATCTTCTCTTGGCGGGCTCTGACATTATGGGGAGGAACATGCTTTGGCGATTTGGTTTTGTCTTTTCCCTAATAAAATAATGTTCTGTCATCAGGAATAGAAAAGTTCTGTTCTCGTTTATATCGTCAGGTTTTATAACATCGTCTTGATCGGTGTCAGTTTCATACTCACTAAAAATAAATCCTGTGTCAATTCCATGCTCCCCCTCAAACTCGTCTTCCGACTCCATTTCAGTAACATTTTCATCATATAATGCTTGTAGTCTTTTTAGTTCTACTTTATAAGGATCCATATTAAGCAACAAAAAAACTATGTACCTACTTCTTATCGATAAAAGTACCTACTATAATTTCTTCTTACCTCAAGAGACACAAAGTTGCTGGCTCGTAATAAATTTTTACTGTCGAAGCAGCAAATAATGTATCAAAATATAATGCTGAACATATTCCAATGAAGAATGCTCCAAAACTAAAATTCCAAATAAGCTGATACCACTGCATGAGAACGGGAATTACTAGCCAAGAGAATATAACCACAGTATATTGCCAAAGAATTCTTTATAAAGCAATATACTGTGATATAACTAGACTTGGGCAAATATGCAAATAAAAAAGTATGAAATATGCGAATAAATATGCAGTATTTTGTGCAAAATATGCATGTAATAAAAAATATTTATAATATTTTTTTATTAACAAAAATACTTATACATAACATATACAATTTTTTTAACATATAAATATTATTTTTAATTGTGGTAACAATAGATTATTAAATGATGTTCAAAATTTTCTAATAAAGACTTATGGCTTCTATCTGAATACATATATTTGTAAATAGAAAAACTTCTTTCGACATCAACTGATGTAACTGAGATTTTTTCAAATTTACTATAACAGATGTATCTAAATTAAGTGGTTCGGATAATGTCCCAGCTACTACTTGAACCACTTCTGAAAGAACCTGGTAACCACTATATTTTTCCATGGTTACTTTAAATTTTTGAAAAATTTCCCATCCAGTAGTACCTTTGACGTTTTGACACAATTTCTTTTATTAAAACTGTACTCTCTAACAATGATAATTTGGAGGATTCTAATTGAGTAAATTATAATTTTATTTTATGAATGACAGTTGCTGTTGGAGGATGTTATTTTGGGAGGTTTGCTTAGCTTTCAATAAAGATTGGCAACTATCATCCGTTAAAAGGGTAATTATTTTTTTTTAAATCAACAAATTGATCAGCATAGAAATTAGCTGCTTTCATCCATGTTCCGCAACGTCTTAAAATGGATTGCGGTGGCAGTGGAACAGCAGAAAGCATATCTCTGTAACATTGCATTTTTACAGGTGATTTCAGGAATACCTTTTTGACGCTGCTATTTAACTGTTAACTAGTGGACATTTTTTTTCTTACTTCCTCCGCAACTCCGTTTATTCCATGCGCTAAACAAGTGACATGTTTGGATAAAATATTTTTAAATTTTGTCCTGCTTTCACCATATATGGTGCGGCATCAGATAAAATAAGCAATAATTTATCATTAGGCACAGCAGCAGGAAGAAAAAGTTTGCTAATGATTCTTGTAGAAACCGGGATATTGTTAGAGCATTTGTTTTTTCCACTTATTTACAGGAAATTAAATACGATTTTGGAAAGGTTTCATCGCTAAGTACACCAATCAGTAAGTGCACAATGTATCTTCCTGAGGAGTCAGTGGTCTCGTCCACACATATGTAAAAGTAATTATTACCTATTTCGGCTTTTAGGTTGTGGATAACTGATGAGTATAAGAAATTGACATTAATTCTCTGTAGAGTTCGTTCACTGGGAATGTTTAGTTTGCAATATATTTTTTAAAGAACTAAAGTTTTCATTAGATAATTTTGAAAACGGTATATTAGAAGATACTAATGCACGACACAAGTCTTCGTTAAAAGTTTATTGTTCGGTTTGTTTTTTGGAACTTGACTGTAAGCACTTCCGACAAGAGATATATCCAGGACGATCGGTAGACGAGGTACAATTGAATGGTCTCGACGTTCATCTGATTTCACTCCTAAAGATTATTTTTATTGGGGATACTTGAAAAATTGAGTTTACAAATTTAAACCAGCAAGTCTTGCAAAATTAAGGCAACGAAAAATCGATAAATCTCGAATAAATTCTAGACAATCATGTAAAAATGTGGTAGACGCATTCTACCATCGATTAGGGTACTGTCAACTCACAAATGGAGCACATTTTGAACACTTGATAAAGTAACCATTTTGTTAAAAAATGTTGTAATCTATCAATTGTTACGTTTTAATGTAGTTAAAAATAGTATTAAAAAAATTATTGAGGCAATTAGGCGTTGCCAGACTTCTGTTTTATGTATTTAAGAGCTTCCAGACTACATAAAATCATAAGTGTTACATATGGTTGAACTCGTATTGAAAAAGAGATTCCAATAATGAGTGAATATATGTACAGAGTGATGAATTTGAAAAACCAAAGTTACTAATAATATAAGAGAAACGGCAAATCTGGCAACATTGCTAATATTAAATATGGAATCTCCGTATCCCATAATAGTCTACCTCAAATTTTGTATAATTATGTCTGGTAATTTACGAGATAATTGGTCATTTCCAGACTTTTGGGCCACTCTGTATATAATACTATAATACAATAAATCAAAGTAGACTGTTATAGTTCACAACGTTATCCAATAATCCTCGTATCAAAGCTTCTTTAAATTTATAAAATAATATTTTGTCTTAGAGAAGTTTATAAAAATTTATAAACACTAGATACTAGATACGTACTTAACATAACTTGGAATGGCCTGGTATACACTCAAGACACTCCCGTTTTCATTAAACTTTACATATAAAACAAAAAATCTATTTTGCAAATGGAAGCACCCCTTTGCAATCACTTGCCGGTAACTTCTGATCTAAACTGCGGTTAAATTCCAATTCCATTTGAAAAAAACCTTTCAACTCGTATTTATACTTGGCCTAAGGAATATTTGCCCTATTGTTTTGCATTCTCCTAATGAAATCAAGGGGAAACACTTGAACAACGTTTGATGTACGCTGTTGGATGAAAATCGATATGTGTAAACATTTTACAGCTCTAGGTAAGATGCCATTATACTTATACTAAACAAATAGAGTTCGTCATTAAATAAATATTCTTTTCAATTTTGATATTGGATGGTTCCCGAGTTAATGATTTCCCTTTAAAAATATTCTTCATGGAACTGTCTTTTGTTTAAATCGATAAATTTTTTCTGCAGTTTTAACTCAATGAATGAGTTTCCTCCAAAATTTTGTATGATTCAATCAAGTTTGGAATAATCTTCAGAGAAATATTAATTAAAACTTTCTTGAATATCTTCTGATTGCAAAATTATAGCAACAAACACATCTGGCTTTGGAATTCTATCACTTTTTTACAAAAATTATGACAGTGTAGAAAATCTTGAGACAATATTTTCCTGTATTTGCCAAACATAAAAGGACCAAATTTTTATTAAAAGATTCTGTTGGCTATGAAGGTTGTTGTATTTGCTCCCTGAAAACTCATTTTCATGTCACTATTTTTTCAGTCAGAAGCATTAAAAGTTCTGACCTCAGTTTGAAGAAACGGGGAAAAATTTTACTACAAGATAACCATCTTAAAATTCCACGAGGAAAACTAAATTCCTGTAGCTGGCTGTATACCATATATCACAAAAAATTTTTGTTAAAATCCTTTATAAAAGGTATATAAAAATGCCTCAAACGGGCTATCACAAACACATTGCAAAACGTTTTCGGATTAAACAATCCATCATCAGTGCAAACGGTTGTACATGCTAGTAGCCACCAAAATATATGGGTAAAAAACCTTTAAATGTTATAAATTTGCAGTTGTTTTACATTATTAGTATTTCTAATTTGTGATGGTTAAGTTACCGTTGGATAGGTAATATGGCGGCGTATGACTCTACATGAGTAAAATGGTCCTGAGACGAAGTGTCTACGAGAACCTGTTGATAACAACTCCTCGTAGAGTTGTTATCAACAGGTTGTTATAACAAGTTGTTATCAACAGGTCCTCGTGGACACTTCGTCTCAGGACCATTTTACTCATGTAGAGTCATACGCCGCCATGTTACCTATCCAACGGTAACTTAACCATCACAAATTAGAAATACTAATAATGTAAAACAACTGCAAATTTAAACATTTAAAGGGTTTTTACCCATATATTTTGGTGGCTACTAGCATGTACAACCGTTTGCACTGATGATGGATTGTTTAATCCGAAAACGTTTTGCAATGTGTTTGTGATAGCCCGTTTGAGGCATTTTTATATACCTTTTATAAAGGATTTTAACAAAATTTTTTTATAACCATCTTACTTTTTTATGCGCGAGAAGAGTTTTAAATGTCACCCATATCTTCACATATCAAGAAAATTAAATTAAGGGTCCTAGCCTTTATGAAGTTGATAACTTTTACAGTATCTGGTAAAACGGGGCCAAATTTTCCGACATGTCTTTTTTTTTAATTGCCGTATTGTCATATTCCAGTAAGAGCATAAGGTATCAATTGAATTCTGACAGGCAACGGTGGGGAAATCTTTTTTGGACCTCTACGTCACGGAACAAGACACCCTGGTATCTTTCGGCCGAGTAGGATACTAAGCCAGATTAACGGATTAACCGTGTTCCTGCTAAAAACCTTAACTTAATGTCACCCATATCTTCACATATCAAGAAAATTAAATTAAGGGTCCTAGCCTTTATGAAGTTGATAACTTTTACAGTATCTGGTAAAACGGGGGCCAAATTTTCCGACATGTCTTTTTTTTTAATTGCCGTATTGTCATATTCCAGTAAGAGCATAAGGTATCAATTGAATTCTGACAGGCAACGGTGGGGGAAATCTTTTTTGGACCTCTACGTCACGGAACAAGACACCCTGGTATCTTTCGGCCGAGTAGGATACTAAGCCAGAAGACCCCAGGGTAGTGCCGGATTAACCGTGTTCCTGCTAAAACCTTAACTACCGTTCTAACTAAAATAAAAAACTAAAAATTTATATATAACCATACCTATTACCGTATAACAAACGGTATTTATTAAAAACGCTAATAGAAAAGTGTACAGAGTATAACAAGCCTATATTTCTTATATTCGTAGATTATGAAAAGGTGTTCGATACTATAGATCATCATAAAATGGTTCGAGCATTGGCTGACTGCCGCATTGTGTACCGATATATGGCCTTAATTAAAAGTATTTACGAAACCGATACATCTTGTGTCCGCCTTCATGAAGAAACCAAGAAGTTTCGAATAGAACATGGAATTAGACATGGTGATACTATCTCCCCTAAATTGTTTACAGCTGTTCTTGAATATATATTCAAGCAAATGGAACGAGAGCATAATGTGGGAATTAATATAAATGGGGAAGATCTGAACCACCTAAGATTTGCCGATGACATCGTTTTAATATCTGATAGAGTTGATAAAGCTACAAAATGCTGCACACGCTCTATAAAGTGTCAAAAACAATTGGTCTTAAAATTAACACTTCAAAGACAAAATTTATGACCAACCTTGTAGTCAGCGGTAAAATTATGATTGGGAGCCATAGCATCGACCAAGTAATAGCTTACAAATATCAAGGCCATTAGATTCGCTTAGATAATCAGACAACTAAAATACAAAGAAAGATAGGTCTCACATGGGCATAACACTTTCAAGTCTAGTATCCCAGTTTGTTTTAAAAGAAAGGTTTTTAAACAGTGCGTTTTACCGGTTCTTACATATGGTGCCGAAACACTGACTCTGACAAAAAGAACAATAGATAAAATAAGAGTTACACAACGTGCTATGGAAAGATCAATATTAGGTATTACCATCAGAGATAAAGTACAAAACCTAGAAATAAGAAGAAGAACAGCAGTCACAGATGCAGTTGAAAAAATAGCCATGGCTAAATGGGCTTGGGCCGGACATGTTGCCAGATTAACGGATGATAGATGGACCAGAAAGATTCTGGAATGGCGACCAAGGCAAGATGCATATCGAAGCAGAGGACGACCACCGACTAGATGGACGGATGACATCAAGCGTATCACCACAAACTGGATACAAGAAGCTCAAGATAGAAATAGGTGGAAAATTTTACGGGCGGCCTACATTTAGCAGTGGACAAATATAGGCTAAATGATGATGATGATTACCGTAAATCAGAAAATGTTTAGACGTTGAGCCATAAACTAATAAACAATATTAACTTTAAATTTTCAGGCTTAATTTCCTCCTCTGTCATCCTGCTCCTTTTTCTTCATCGCCCCAAAATTAGACAGTGTATATCTCCCCATTCTTTCTCTCCTCTCAACGTTATACATATTTACAATGTTTCTTTCATCCAGCCCGAAATCCATTCGCCTCTTAAAATCCCCCATCTCATTTGCCCATCTCTGGCAGTTAAAAATGTGGGCGGGAGCATCCGGTACCGCACAAACAGTACAGTCTGCCAAGGCAGATTTGCCTATTCTATTTGTGAAGGTGCCAAAACTAACATGTCCTGTCAGAAACTCCGTCAGGAAGTAGTCTTGTTTCCTGAACTTACATTCCTACCACGGCTCCTTCGTCCACCTTGCCTTTCCACTATCATTCGCCCATTCTCTCTTTCACTCTACTATCACTATCCTTCTTTCTCTTTCATTTTCATCTATATTTACATCCATCCTCCTCGCATACATCCTCACTCGCTCTTTACACAACAAAACGATCGGTATCACCGCTCCAATGACATATAGAGCCTCATTCGAGACTGTCCTATATGCACTAGATACCCTGAGTAGCATTTGCCTTCGCGAAGTCTCCATCAGCTTACTGTATTTCGTAGTGTTTAGTACACTACACCACACAGGGGCAGCGTAGGTATCTACCGACTGGAAAACTCCATTTACCATCTTTATTTTGGTGCTTCATGGGCTTCCAATGTTTGGCATCAACCGTATCAACGCTTCCAGATTTCGGTTCGCCGTCTCTACTGTCTTTTGGATGTGTACTACGAACCTTAGACCTTCCGACAACCAGACTTCCAGATATTTAATTGATTTAATCGGTGCAACCTCTACTCCTTCCACTATAAAGAGAAGAGAGGATCTTTCCCGGGCCCGTTTGAGATCCGGCATGTCTTTAGCAGCTAATAATTCCTGGTCGATTGCATATTGTGTATTTCGGCATTTAGGAGCAACTTTCTTTATTTTTACTGCTAGTCCTGTTGATTTTCCTGACATATATTTTGCTCCATCATTGCCTAAACAAATACACTTTGACCAAGGAATGCTATTATGTGCACATATCCATCAAGCATGTGCTCTAGAGTTTACTTTAAGTGGTTTACAAAACAAAAACTTTCTTTACATTAATCAAATCATTTTAAGTTATCATTAGGTATTAAATCAACCCTTAAGATAGGAGAGAGAACATGTCTGCTGCAGCTAAAAATCCAAGAAGAAAAGGAGAAGCAAATTGTAACGATATATTTTGCCTACCGCATTGGGTATCACTTAAAGGGGATTGAAAGTGGGGACAGCAATTACTGGGCTGGAGATAGGGTAAGCAAACAAACCGAAACAACCTTTGCGAACGGCAACTCTTGATTTGGTTGGAGAGCTGGGTCGTAAGTAAATGAATAAATGAGGGATTGAAAGGGGTAACTACAAATAAAGAAATCATAAAAATACATAGATTTCATGGGAAACAAAACACAAAAAGGTTCCTCAACCATTTGAATTTGGACGCCGTTTAAAAGAATCTTCTCACTGGATGGAAAGGAAGGCTCTCTTACCTCAAAAAAATATATATTAAAAGGTGAAAATTTTTATAAAAGAAATAAATCTACACTTGATTTAGAGAGAAACATTACATGTTTAATATTACTTCAGCATAAACAGTTATTACAAATAATAATAACAAAATTTAAAAAAATATTTACAATGGTGCTATTTGTGGGGACACTATAGGAATTTAAATTATTATTAAAATGAAAATATCTAGATTTTTCAACGGAGCTTGCCAAGGTTAACTTTCAAGTTCAAACAAAACAATTCAAATTTTAAGGTTATGTACCAAAATGTCCGAAAGGGATAATACTAACTGTCATATGTCAAAATGAAATATCAAAACTTTTTGAAATATTAATTATATTTTTAAAATTATTTACATTTAAAAGAAGAATAATATGTCAATTAGCGAATCCATAAAACTTATAATTTCATTTATTTAAAATTCTTTAGTTTGTCACGAAAGCAAATTTTTTATTAATTAAAGTGTCTATTTTTACTTAGTAAAATTTTTTCAAAGACTACCTTATTTCACTCTGGCTGGTGTATTTCCTTAAATAATTTTTTGGGATTATGTAGAATTGGATTAAAGCACTGCAAACAAACACACATATGTATCTCCCTCAAGCTGCAAATTAGTCTGAAATAACCAGAAAACACAAATAGACAATTCTTTGGAAGTTGGACACTGGATTCGGGCTTCGGATTATCCTGGATGACAAAAAACTGCAATCTTGAAAACTTGGCCTCTCAAACGCTTCTGCTTAAAACCATGTGGACCTCTCAAATTGTTCTAACTCTGTTTTACAAATCTCCTACATAAGGTACAACCAACAAATCGGTGATTAACTCACAAACAAAACTTCCACTCTGCATTTAAGCCTAATTCACCTCTCCACAAAAAAATTGCCGGCTTTTAAAGACTACACACGCTGAATCTTTTTCCAGCAAAATCTTAACTCAAACTTAGCTTAATCTCCACACTGCTACACTTCACATTTTCCCATAACAAAAACCAATATAAAAAAAAAACAATAACGAATTTGAAGAAAAATCCGGACTCAAACAACAACGAACTGCTTCCGCGGCTTATCGTCGAGAGAGTTCGTCATCCTTCAAAATTATCCTCAATGTTTATTTGACGCGAAATATTAAGCGGTATCACGATCAAAGAAACACCAAGGAAATACGCATCTGTGTTATATAAACAAACTTAAAATTGCTTATATTATCAATCTCGGCGACGAAAAACAATTGAAAATATTTTTTCGGTATTTTAATACATATACAAGGTTATTCGACATGCTACAATTTTAGCAATTTTGCACTTTTGGAAATAATTTTTACTTGATTATGTCATCAGTTGGTTGTTGCCTCATGACTGTGGATCAAGTCCATATTCGAGACAGAAATTTGACCGTTCCCTTAAAAAATGTAATCCCTTATCATCGACCTACTGTGTTAATAATTATAACGTTTACTACTTTAATTATGTAATTTAAGGGACATCTGACCTAATTATGTGGCTAGTTCCAATTACGTCATAGACGTAAATATCAACCAAATTTTCAATGTAACAGTCAAAATTTTACCTTTTGTTTTTATTCTTAAGTGGTCATACTTACTTCTAGGTTTTTCACTGATAATGACCCAATATAATTGAAAAAGTTCTAAAAATTTATAAATAAATTTTGGATAATTTTTAAAATAAATTTTTACTTCAGTGAGTATTTTAAATTTAGTATAATATTAACTTAACTAATGAAAATATATCAAAATCTTAGATAATTTTTGATTAGCAATAATTATTATTCTCTCTATATGGTATTGTATATTTGACGAAGATGATATGGTTCTTTAGTTATAAAATTACCTGTATTACAAAGTTTTAATGTAAGTATTTGCAAAGTTTTAATTTAAATTTTCTAATTTAATCAAGATATTTTTACCTAGAGATATCATATTTTAAAATACATTGAATTACAACTTTTATTTTCTCGCTGTAGGTCTTTTTATCTAAAAAATAGTCTAATCGCCTTTCATCGAGTTTGTTACGAATCACGCTGAATAACGAAAAAGAGAAGATGACAATGAAATCTATGTAAATTTTATACGATCTCACCGAAGTTAGGAATCTTTTCAATTACTTTTAACAAAAAATTTTGTGAGTTCGCGGATGCGTAGTATGCGGGCGTATTAAGCAAGGCCGACGATTTTGGGATTAAAAAGGAATAATGTAAATTGATTGCTAATTTGTTTTGGTGCTTTGGAGAGATTTTCTTTATTGACTGGGGGCAAATAATACCAATTGTTGTTTATTTTGCATTTAATTAGTTTTTTTTTTAAGATTTAAGACTGGTTTAAAAGTGAATAAAATAATCAAATGGATATATCTTCAATTATTCTGTTAAACTTGTTTTACAATCCCCGTAACCATCATTTTGAGAATATTTATCTTCTCAATATTGCTTTGGTGTACACAGATAATTTTTAGAAATAATATTGGTACTGATGAGTCTGGCCCCGAAATATATATATATATATATATATATATATATATATATATATATATATATATATATATAATAAAAAAATTAATGGCATGTAAAAAACGCAAAACTAAAAACCAAAAATGGTATGTAGATGGAAGGCAACCGAATATACGTATTTCTGACTATTGGTCATCTTCAGTACGGTGAAGCCAAGTTAGAAGAGGAACATATTAACTTGGGAAAGGATCAATATATATTATATATATATATATATATATATATATATATATATATATATATATAATGGCTTAAAACCCCAAATGATATATTCCATGAAAGACAAAACTACTGAGCGGCCCTCAGTCTCCGGCGGCTCCAACACCCTCACAACCAAGGTAGCGGTTGGACAGGTTGGGAGAAGAGGGTGCTAAGAATCCCCGGAAAAAATCAGGCTACTAAAAAGAGCGACAAATGCATATTACTTCATACAATGTTACAAGTCTTAGATCAGACCAGAAGACGATGGAACTAAAGGAAGAGCTGAGAAACATAAAATGGGACATACAAGAATAACTAGTGATTTCATCTAGATTTGGTGGCCTTACACAGTGTTTGAACATTCTTTTCTTCTTCTTTGAGTGCCTCTCCTATCGGAGATTCAATATCATTATCATTATGAACATGCAAATATTTAACAATGAAAATATGTCATCAAAATAATGGCTGATTATATCTTTATAATCTGTGTTTTTACCCCTCATATTTTTGTGAATTGTATGGACTTATTTTTATAAACTATGTACCATTTAAAATTATTAACATGTTTAATTTCTGCCTAATTTTAAATATCCATGAAATGTAAATACAGGATACAAAAAAACTATTCTTCTTTATTTGTATTATAAACGAAATAAAATCATGCTATAACCACAAATAAAAGAATTTTTATTTTTAATTTCAGCAGACTGACATTAATTAGTTTTAAATACTAAAATTGACCAAAGCCTTCAATTAATATCCCTGGCACCGGATTAACAATCTTTGCTATTTAGCTCCCGGCCCCAAAAAATGCTTAATCCGGCACGAAATATCAGATTTCTTATAAAGTAATTAAAAATAATAATAATAATAATAACAATAAATTATAAATAATAAAATATTAAAGTGATGAAATTAAGCAGTCCTTCCATTTACTTTAAGAATATAACTCTCCGCATGACGTCACTGAGCAGAGCAATACCTTCTTTTCGTTGTACCATAGTTCTGACCCATGAAGAAAAACTAAGCCAAAATACCAAAGAGCTAATAGGTAAAAGAAGACAGTTGACGGAAAAATACGGCTTTAACTACACAAAAATGAAAAAATTAAATAAAGATATTCACCGGCCAATCCGAAAAGATGCAAAAGAAAACAATACAAGAGAAATAACTAAAATAATTTTAAAAAAACAAAAGTTTAAAAGTTTTGAGGTATGAACAACATAGGCAATAAAAATATGTACAAAATAAAAAGCAAAGATTGAAACATTGGATGAAGGGATGGAGAAATAACTCAATACGAAATCAAAATGGCACTTATAGAAATGAAAAATGGCAAATCCTCTGGCGATGATGGAGTAGTGATCGAAGCGATTAAACTAGGTGGAAATAAAATAAAATTTGGGTCTCTTCTCTATGAGAGAAGAGGCCCAAACCTTACTGTGGCTGAGAGAAGACAGGAAAGGGACAGGTCAATTGAAAGATGGCAAGAAGAATGGAATAACACGGAGAATGTGGCACAGTGGAAGAAAATTTTGATCCCAAACATAAGAGATTGGGTGACTGTCGCCACAGACGACTGGACTATTTCCTGACGAAGGTGCTCACAGGACACGGGTGTTTTAGGGCCTACCTCTATAGGATCGGAAAGGAAAGGAAAGGAAAGGAATACAGTGTCCTGTATTCATCTGATACAGATGAATACAGGACACTGTGACACATACAATGTTAGATTGCAGCAGATGAATAGTGGAAAGAAACATAATGGAGAGAGAGAGACAGGTGTGAATTTTGTTACAGTGAGAGAAATTATTGAGAGATTGATTGAAAATAAATCAGGTTGACTAACACACACAGCTATATCCGTGCAGTGATCAAGAAAAAGAAAGAGGAAGAAAGACAGCTGGACAAACAGCAAAGGTAAGAGTAAATGATGCTAAAAGGTATAGTTAGAAAAGTGGGTCAGACTTTATGAGTTAGAATGCGTGAGTCAGACTGTGTGGAAGGAGGAAATGCCCGTATGGGAATAATGCGGAACTAGGAGTGATGAGGGTCTTCTATACACTACCTGGAACGATACAGGCAGCCGCCTTGCTAATGAATAGAGTGTGGATGTGTATGAATGGAGAATGAATCAATAAAGATAGTGCTTCGTAAGTGATACCGGCGTTACAGCGGCCATTCCGTTTCCGGATCGCTGGATGACAGAGGAGGGTCTCGTTTAGCAGGAAGGCGTTTGGCATAGACTCGGCGACGAGAGGGCATTTTAAAGTACCTCAGGCGTAAAGTACTGTAGTATATTGATATTGTTCTAATTTATTTGTCTTTATTCTAATTTATTAAAACTCATGATAGCTAATTACTAATTTATTAAATAACTGTACAAATTTATGTTACGTTCGATACATTTTAAAATCGCGTTTCCCGAGCTTCTTTCTTCACTGACTGACCCCCTCAATGAGAATCACCGTTACTTATACATCAAATGCCGTTATCAAGAGACATCTGGCTAGGCATCGATCGTTCCATCCATTAGGTGAGTCATTCTCGGCCGTCGACTCCATTATGGTTACCTGAATATTCGACCTTTCTTGTAGAAGGGTCTAGTATTTTCTGTCGGCAGGTAACAGGTATGAGAGCCGGAATTACTACAAATAAAAAATAATTAGTCACCATATATTTACAATTTTGGGTCAGAATTTATCGTAACAGTACCTTTTAAAGGTTAGTCAGGCGGCGTCCTGAACTAAGACGTCTTTTGAGAAGATTCCAGACTCCCCCTCTATAAAGACGAAAAAAAAAGAAATTGGAAATAAAATTGTCATCCAGGGTTTGACCAAGCTTTTCACCAAATGCATCTACCAAGGAAAAACTTCCTTTCAATGGAATATTGCAGCCATTTCTTTATTACACAAGCAAGGAGACATAACAAATTTAAAAAACTACTGTCCTATCAGTTTGCTTTCACACATATATAAACTTTTCACAAAAATTTAAAAAAATGGCTGGACGCTAAATTAGACTTCTATCAGCGTAAAGAACAAGTTGGATTTAAATCGGGATACACCATTAACGACCACTTACTAAGGATAAAGAACCTAATAGAAAAGTCTGCAGAATACAATAAACTAATGGTACTTATATAATATTTGTTGACGACGAGAAAGCATTCGATACCATAATCCATCAGAAAATGTTAAAAGCATTGACAGAATGCCAAATATACCATCGCTACACTAAGATAATAAAATCTATCTACCAAAGTACCACAGCTAGCGTTAGACTATCTGAACAAGAAACAAATAAATTCTGCATACAGCGAGGAGTACGGCAAGGTTACACAGTCTCTCCAAAGCTTCTAAAACATACTTGTAAGAAGGTACATCTGAACAAACATGAAACAAATAAATTCTGCATACAGCGAGGAGTACGGCAAGGTTACACAGTCTCTCCAAAGCTTCTAAAACATACTTGTAAGAAGGTACATCTGAACAAACATGACATCGTCCTTATAGCCGATCGTATGAATGATGCAATACCTAATAATTGATAAATAGAAATAGAAATATTTAGAAAATATAATTCTCCGTTAGTTCTTAAGAATTTGTAGAAACCGATTAGCATGTTAATAGTGTTTAGGAAATTTATAATTGTAGGTAAAATTATTGTTTGTTATCTAAATGGTAGATGGGGATAAGTGTGACGAACTCTGATTGAAGGAGATTAAAAAAAGTGGGATAGGTATGTAGGAATGAGAGTTTAGCTATATTTTTGAGGGAGAAAATATAATCAGTTGTTTTTCCAAGGGTGCAAGGCGAACAGTCGTTGTTCTCTGGTGGTTCTCCAGAGGTAGTAAGCAGTAGAAGTGAATTTTTGTGAGTTTTCTTGGAGTAAGTGTATCTGACAGAAGCTGATCCAGTAAAATTGTGTAAGCTATATTTTTCTACTTATATTTCAAGAGTCACTGTTCAGGCCAGAACGAGAGATTCGGTTTATCGAGAGAGAAGAGGCTAGCATCATTTGAACGATACGTGCATTTGAAGGAGATCATTAGAAGACGATAGGCTCGCAACAATTTGTTGTAAGATTGCTGATTACCTATGGGACTGCTAATAGATAGTGTAGGCTACAAGGAACAAGGATTTGGACAACTCATCATCAGAAAGATAGTTTTACTATTCGTCAGTTTTTCTTTATTAACAACACATTTTTTAACAATTGCTTTAGAAAAGATAGGAATATTTTGATCAGGAGATTTAGAACAACAATTTTGATTTGAAATTTTAATTTATATTGTACATACCATTAATTTTTGAAGGTTCACGTACGTAGAACAAAATTTTAATAATCATTATATGAGATATTTTTTATTCAAGATATTTGAGTGTGAATTTTATTTCAATATATAATGTTGTATCATATATGTTTTTTTATTATTCCGGTATTCTTTGGACCTTACCTATTATATGTAAAGCATAGATATTGAAGCACGAGTATAACCTTGAGATCAGAAAATTAAATAGTGTGATAGAATCATAATTGCATCATTTAAATAAGTTTAATTAATTAACTAATTAGCTAATTAATTGCTTGGTGTACCTTAGATGTTTAATGTCACAATAATATATATATATAATATATATATATATATATATAATATACATATATATATATATATAATATATATATATATATATATATATATATATATTATATCCCCACTACCCTACTGCTTTTGTGACACCAGCCGAATATAACCGAAATTTTCATTTGTCAAGCTGAGCATGGTTGTTTAACTTCGAATGTCGTATCAATAATGCCAAACGTACTATAATTATAGTATACTGAAATATAAGATACATGTATATATATATACAGATTGAACGAAATAAATTCGGAACATAGGAATATAATGTATTTCGGCTCAATTCTGCTGTAGGTGGTTGGCCAACAAAAGATTGTCAAATAATTATATTATAAAAAATCCCATACTTCAGCGGGCTGCTGGATTCTGAACTCATAAAAATTGAAAGCTACACATAAATCTACGATTTTATTATGCTGTCAAACCAGTTATAGTCCAGAAAATGTAGCATTTCACCTCGCAATTTTTTCGTGCGGCGTGGATTGACTTCAAATTTAACAGAAGGTAGGTAATAGCCTAAGAATCAAAATCTATATCGAACCAAAGTGCGCCAAAGCCTAGGGGGTGGTTGCCACCCCATCTCCGGGGTGAAAATTTTTTTTACGTTTGAACTACAGGTTTCGATTAGAAAAGTGATTCTAAACAAAAATGTGCTATACATTTTTTTTATAAAATGATATTTTTCAAGTTATTCGCGATTGAAAGTAACAACTTTTAGACGAAAAAATCCACGTTTTTAATCGATTTTCGCGAATAACTCGAAAATGGTGCATTTTATCAAAAAAATTGTAGAGAACAAATTTGTAGCTTTTAAAAAGACAAATACAATTACAAATACAATATCAATGGTCAGCGGTTTTCTTCAAATGCCAAATTTGAAAGATTCAAAGTCAAATATCGGGAAAATTTTATTTTTGGAAGAAAACTCACAAAACCTTTTTTAAAGAACATAAATAGACCTATCATAAAAAAATAAGGTCGATACCTCATTTTTTACGAAAAAATCGAGGAAAACAACACCCTAACCACCCCCATAATTAAAATCGATCTTCACCCTTCTGCAATTCCCTTTGTAGATGTATTGTTAATACGTCCAAGAAGTTTGACCCATTTAAAATGCTTAGTTTTAGAAAAAGTACAGCTTAAAGCGAGAAACGATTTACAATTTCATATTTTTTACCCTTCTTTTTTAAATATGCCCGAAAATACTGAATATATGAAAAAAATAAAAATTACCAAATTGTAGCTTTTTTAATGACTAAAATTATCCTTTATTTAGATTTGTTGTACAATGAATATTTGGCGAGATATAGCCGTTTAAAGCATCGATTTACGATCAAGCACCATCTTTTTCGAGCCCTTTAAACTCACCCCATTTAAAAACCAAGGGTTAAAAAAGATTTAATTCACAGATCCTTGTAGCTATTAAAAACCTCTACAAATCGTTTTTGAAGAAACACTCTATCGTTAAAAATTAAAGGAAATACGTTAAAAAAATCAGTTAAATTTTTTCCGGAAAATTCCATTAGTATAGTACCTACAGTACATTTCGGAGCATAATAATCTACAAAACCGGTATATTAGCTAGTGGGGCGTTATACATTCGAAATTTTAGGCGTTCTTATTTTGAAATCCCATACAACAGAATAAAACATCTGCTCATATGTCTATGGCTTGGCAATGAAAATATCAGAGCAACAGATTGGGAATGGTATTCCAAAGATGGTTTGTTATTACCCGTACGCATGAACAAACAACCTGCACCCGATAAATTGTTGAAAATTATTTTTTGCCAATGCAAAAAAGGATGCGGCGTTTCATATGGGTGCAGAAAAGTTGGTTTATACTGTAACTCTACTTGTTCTGGGTGCTCAGGTGAAGGGTGCAATAACAGTCCACCAATAATTGAAGAAGATGAGGATGATATATATCACGATGAAGATGTAATTGATGACCAATAAAATTAATATTATAATTGTTTTACCTATAAATGTAAATATTTTCAACTATTTATGTAAATGTATAAGAATATATGGTGCCTTTTTATGTTGATAATTTTTTTTGTATTTAACTCTACTTTTTTCAATTTATATCTTATAAATTAGTTTATAAAAACTGCAATGTTGTAAAGGGTGATTTTCAACAGTTGAAAAGTTGCAAAATTTTGGCAAAAAATTGTTTTCACCTATAGCACTCATAACAATTGATTTTTAAGGGTTAAAAATGTATGAATTTGTATTTTAAAGTATAAAAAACTCACTATTTAACTAATCAAAACCAAATTTCACTCACCTTAAGATTTGTAATATTATTTTACAATTTTTGAAAATAAGGGGTAGTTTTCACCCCTAAGAACAATCAGGGTTCATCGGCATGACATAAACTATAAAGCAGAGGGTGAGTTGAGCTTAATTCCAAATTTTTATGCAAATCGTTCCAAGGTGAAATCATTTTCTTCGCATTACTATTTTTTTTTATATTAATCTCTAATAAGGGTCGCTTTTTAAGGGTTGAAATATGATGGAACTTTATTCAAAAGCACGAAACTATCATTATTTAATTAATTAAAACCAAATCGATCCAAGCGAAATCATTTTTTTAGAATTAGTAATTTTTTACATTAATCTCTAACAAGGGTTGCTTTTTAAGGGTTGAAATATGATGGAACTCTATTCAAAAGTATAAAATAATCATTATTTAACTAATTCAAACCAAATCTTACCCATATTCACGTTTAATATGTTATTTTATAATTTTTGACAATTAGGGGTAGTTTTCACCCCTAAAACCCTTCAGCGCACTTCGGTTCGATATAGATTTTGATCCTTGGGCTATTACCTACCTTCTGCTAAAATTTCAACTGGATACATGCAGGACGAAAAAATTGCGAGGTTTTAACTTTTTTCGAACTTCATTTCCTGAACTATTATCGCCTCCTTAGACAAACCGTCTTACGCAAACAACTTTGTTGCGAGACAGATAGTTGAACGATATTTTATACAATGTCTATACCCAGGTATGGATTTATTTTTGTCCAAGTTTTATATTGGTCCACTATTTCAAATGCAGTTCAAACAGACATGTATTAAATTGTATGTTCCGTTTTAATTTGGTTCAATCTGTATATATACTGAATTACCGAACTATACATATGTACAGAAAGCAGAGTTAGCGCTTTCCAGAAAAATATGGCTAGTAAAGCATTGATAGAAGGCCATCTAGGGCCTAAAATAACGATGTTCGATGAAACGATAGTAATTTGTTAATATTTAAATTTTTTTTTATTAATATTCCCTACCTCTTTGAGAGGGAGGATAAGTCAATTATTATTAGTGAAGTTATCATACAACTCTTTCTGCAAAAATCAGATTACCACATCTCACATCCAAATGTAGTCGTTGTTTCACAGATCCGCCTGATCTATAGTCGAAAGGTAAGTAATAATTTTGTTCTAAATTATGAGATTGATCATTCTATGATTAAATAGTAAAGAACAATTTTATAAACGTTTTTAGCTCAATCTTCTCATTTTAAGCAGGGATACTCTAGTTAATTTGATTACATACTTACGACCACCGTGTATAATATTCCCTGCTGGTTTTATTTTTGACTGTTTTAAAATAATATATATTGAGTTTGTCCCGTTTTATCGTTGATATCGTTTCTCCCTCGGTTAGCTGCTTCCATATCATAAAAAGAGTTCATTAAAGAGCCTTCTCTTTTAAAGTAAGTACTTTCCACCAACTTTCCACAGTGAACGTGACAAATTTCATTTGAGAAAGGCCTTTTTTGATGTTGAGATCTCAAGGATCTATTTATTTCGAATTTTCGCAGGGACTGTTTCTAGACACCTCTCTTTTTAATGAATACCTACAAAAAATCTAAAAGAAATAAGCAAGTTCTCGTCAAAAGGAACGGCGAGTGTACGTTATACAGCTGCAATAAGTGTCACCAACAGAAATAATCGGGAAAATGATGCTGGCACAAATTGGGCTGAAATTGCACGCCTCCGCGGAAGTTACCCTACTTCTCACTCCATCCGAATTTTGCGAAAAGTTCAAGAATATATACTCTGAGATCATTGGCGGAGAAAATTTCGAAAATATTACTTTTAAAAGCCTAAAGCTATATACTAAATAGTATCATATGATCTGTAGACAACTACTTCTTTGTCAGAAGTACTTCTTTGTCGCAAGGCAGCAAGGCAACATATATTTTAAACAAATAACATATATTAATAAATAAAATTGTTCACCGATTTGGTAAGTTTATTTCTCTACAAGAAAAATACACATATAAGACAGTGTCCCAGTAATGGGTGTCCCAAAATTCGTACAAGATTTGAATTTTCCGCCATCTCTGCAGTAAAGTGTCGGCAACAAAAAAAAAAACAGGGTGACAGCTGACAGTTTGGCATTAGTAAAAATATAGATATAGACATATAATACAAGATAGACTCACTGCTTTAATACAATGGCTTTCCCCTAGTGCGACAGAGAAAGCTAACGCAAAGCAGTCCCTGCATCTCTGTCTAATGGACTGGACGTAACCTTCACATTGATCATTTAGGTCATATGGTTGATAAACTTAGCAGGTTAGAAAGAGATGCAGGAACTGCTTTGTGTCAGATTTCTCTGTTTCACTGGGTAACGGGCTGCACTACTGCAAGGATTAGTCTATCTTGTATTATATGTCTATGGCGATAGACGAGAGAAAGTCGCGTTTTCATTTTTAAACAATATTTTAAGAATAATAAAAGTTTGGCTTTTGGATTAGACAGTTAGAAAATTTCGTACAAAATCATCATCATCATCAACCTGTATGCATCCACTGCTGGACATAGGTCTCCCTAGCTCTTTGTATCTGTCTCTGTCGTGTGCGGCTTACATTCAATTATTGATAACACGATGCAGGTCGTCAGTCCATCTAGTTGGCGGGCGTTCTCTGCTCCGTAGTGCTTTTTATCTTGGTCTCCACTCGATAATACGTTTTGTCTATCGGTTGTCTGATAGTATGGCGACGTATCCTGCCTAATTCGATTAGGTTCTACAGAGAGACACCCAGCATATGACACTCCATAGCCCTCTGAGTCGCGCGAATCTTATTCACATCATTTTGTGAGTGTTACTGTTTCCGCTCCATAAGTGAGTACAGGCAACACATATTGGTCAAAGGTTTATCAAACGCTGTCCAGGCTAATCTTATGCGACTCATGTCTGGTTATCTCTGCCCAACCGAGTTCTAAGTACTTACAATGCAGTCTGCACAATATCACTTCCATCAACAGCAATATTTTGATTCAGCACCAGGTTGGTCATTATTTGCGTTCATATTAATCTGTAGTCCGACCTTAAAAGAAGCGTGATATGTTTTTTCAAATATTATTACTGCATCATCCATACATTCGGCTGATGGCAAATGACTGAGCTTCTCTCCATTTATATTGATACCATGCTCGTTCAAGTGCCTTCTTACTTACTTACTTACTTGTACAAGTACGTTCTAAAAGCGTCGTGAATAGCTTTGGAGAGATGGTATCACCTGGCCTTACTCCTCGCTGTATACAGAATTTATTTGTTTCTTGTTCGGATAGTCCTACGTTAGTTGTGGCATTTTTGTAGATATATTGGATTAAATAAATCTAGCAATGGTCTATTCGGCATTATTTCAATGCTTTTTTTCGTACAAAATAGGATCGGAATATTGATTTAACTTCTACTGTGATAGAGTAGTGAACTATTTTTATAAACCTAATTTATAAAATTTATTTATTAAAAAATGTTCTAATACTTAGTTTATTCTTTATTTATTATAATCTTACACTAATTTATTTTCCACTGACACTTCTTCTTCTTCTTCACGTGCCATCTCCGCTACGAAGGTTGGCTATCATCATGGCAATTTTGACCCTGGAGGCTGCCGCTCGGAACAATTGTATGGAAGTGCAAGCAAACCACTCCCTGAGTTTCTCAACCACGACATTCTTCTCCTACCTATGCTGCGCCTACCTTTAATCTTTCCTTGCATAATTAGTTGTAACAGTTGATATTTATTCCCACGTGTAATATGTCCCAGGTATTGTAGTTTCCACATTTTAACACTCAATACGACCTCCTTTTGTTTGTTCATCCTGTCTAATACAACTTGGTTAGTTATCTTATCCTTCCAGGAGATTTTTAACATTCTACGGTACGCCCACATCTCAAATGCCTCCAGCTTACCCATACATTGCTTATTTAGTGTCCACTGACACTATTCTAATTTAAATAATTTATGTACCACATTTATTTCCGTGTTACAATTCAAACTCGACTCGATACAATTATTCTTTTTAGACTAACTGTTTACAATAAAAATTTCTCTATATATATTTAAAACCGTTATCTGGAGTTCCCTAGAATTCGGCTGGTGACCTTTCTTGAATCTTCTCGAATGTCATGGAAGCCAGACAGGTTTTAGGGGAGGGGGCCCGTGGATTTCTTCTTCTTCTTACGGTGCCTATCCGTTCCAGATGTTGGCGATCAACATGGCTATCCTAACTTTGCTTGCTGCTATTCTGAATAGTCTGGTTGTCGATGTATTAAACCACTTTCTCAGGTTTTGAAGCCAAGATATTCTTCTTCTCCCTGGCCCTCTCTTTCCAAATACCTTGCCCTGAAGAATGAGTTGCAACAAGCCGTATCTCTGTTCATTCCTTATAACATGGCCAAGATATTCTAGTTTGCGCTCTTTGATGGTGTTAATAATCTCGCATTCCTTGCCTATTCTACGTAGGACCTCAACATTAGTCACACGATCCACCCATGATATTTTTAAAATACGTCTGTAACACCACATCTCGAATGCCTCGAGTTTTCTTAAGGAAGCTTCGGAAAGTGTCCAGGCCTCTACTCCGTATAATAACGTAGAAAATACATAGCATCTAATGATAGAGATTTAGGTAGAAAGTGGTAAATCGTGACTTCTGAAAAGAGACTTCATCGTTATGAACGTTGATCTCGCTTTTCCTATGCGTTGTTTTATTTCACTGGAGTGATCCCATTGGCTGTTAATGTTGGTACCAAGGAATGTGTAGCTGTCCACTCTGTCAATTGGATGTTGGTTAATGAAAAGCTGTGTATTTAATATTTCGCGCTTACTGACTACCATGTACTTTGTTTTCTTCGTATTAAGATCAAGTCCGTGTTCTCTACTTATATCTGATATAAGCGACATTGTTCTTTGCAAACCGTCCAGACTATCTGCAAAAACTACTGCGTCGTCGGCATATCTAATGTTGTTTAGACGCATTCCGTTGACTAATACGCCTTCTTGTAGTTCTCCCAGCGCTTGCTCGAAGATATATTCAGAGTATATATTAAATAACACCGGGAACAAAATGCATCCTTGCCTCACTCTATCTATGGAGACTGCCTCTGTCAATTGGTCATCCACTTTAATATTGGCTGTTTGGTTGTAATATAAATTATAGATGATTCTCAAGGCCCTACCATCTAACCCCACTTCTTTGAAGATGTTTATAAGTTTATCATGCTTTACTCTATCAAATGCCTTTTTATAGTCGATAAAACAAATATACACATCACAGTTAACATCCCTGCATTTTTGCGTAAGCACTTGGACAGCGAATAGAGCCTCTCGGCTGCCTAAGGAATCGCGGAATCCAAACTGCGTCCATGATATTTGTTCTTCGCATTTTTTATATATTCTGCCGTGTATCACTTTCAAAAACGTTTTAAGTAAGTTGCTCATTAGACTAATTGATCTGTAGTCTTCGCATGTCTTGGCATTTACTTTTTTTGGTATGGTCACGAAGTTAACCAGCTTTGGGGTATTTTTCCAGTTACATATATGTTGTTGAATACAGTTGTTATCCATTTTATTCATACATGCTACATAAATGGGGAAAGAATCCGTCTCCTCAATGTGACTGTGGGAAGAACCAAACGATCGACCACATTATTGAAGAGTGTCCCCCAAGATCCTACAACGGTATCCCTGAAGACTTCCTCTTTGCAACTTCAGAGTCAATTGATTATGTTAATACACTTGATGTTTGTTACGTGAATACAATACAAAATACAACTCTGAATTGCACTTGTGCTTACGTGAAACGTGCTTTGTTGACGTGAAACGCTCTATAGTTGTACTATCATAATTGCCTTTGCTTGTATATTATGTAGTTGCCTACATCTCGAATTTATTCTACAAGCAATATTAACTTGTTCTATGGCTCATATCTCGATACTGTCAAATGCAATTTCATAGTCTACGAAAACAAGAAATACTGGTAGTTGATATTCATTTTTTTATAGTTTCGTATTATCAATTTGTAAACATTATTTGTAAGGGTTTTAATATGCAAACGTTATCTTAGTTTTACGAAAAGAAATTCTGAGACATTTTACTTCGTTCCACTACGGTATAAAATTTTTAGTAAAAATAAAACAAAATATTTAAATAAAAGATACATTTTCTTCTTTTTCCAAACTGAATATCGACAAACCCTAAGAGAATAGTTTCTTTTTATTCGTTCACTTTGGTTATATATCTTTAGCCTTGAAGTATAATCCATCATCCCAAAACGTCCATAAACAATCGCCACGTACTATAAATGTATCTCTAAAAATCGACAAAGAATCAGCTGTTGTAAAAGTATCTTGTGCTAATATTTTATTCATGATTTATAATCCGGACCAAATCCCATCCTGTGATGGCAGACGAGCTACCAGTGGGTGCGTAATGGAGGAGAATGGCCTACATTTGTAAATTCCTCTTGTTTTATTTCTACTCCAGTTTTATACGAATGAAATTTATGACATTTGCAAGTGACGTTTCCCATTACAAGAATTCCTAAGTAAACATGCAGTTTCGTAGAAAGTGATTTATCTCTTAAGGTGGTTGGATTTGTTGGTTTTACTGTAGCAGTCTACATGCAGCTTATTCTAATTTGTTATGTTTATGCATTTATTTTTCAATGTTAAATGCATTTGTTCTAAAAATATATCTTTTGCGAGAATTTTTCGTAAACTAAGTGGTCTAAAGAAACGAGTTTTATTAAACAAAAACATAAACACCAACATTCAAACCGAGGACATAATTGAGGAAAATTGGAAAGCAAATTTTCAAATTTTGATTTAAAATTGTAAATTATGTGAATAATGATTGCTAAAGGCTGATTGACACTCGACAAACTCGGTCCGAAAGCGCTCGCACGTCTGTTCTATTTACACTATACTTCCGTAGTCGAGATTGTTAAGCCAGTAAAGGTGGCGGAAATTGTGAGAAAGTGTGTATCGGTAGTTGCTGAAATGTTAACTGCAGAGTTAGAACTGCAAGAAAATTCAAGAAAACGGCGAAAACGAAGAGTATGGGTGCGTAAGTGGGTCAATCGGCGAAATGTACTGGGTGCCTCGACAACATTTTTGGAAGAAGTAGAGCTAGAAGACCCAGATACATTTAAAAATCATCTGAGGCTTACCTAAGCTCAGTTCCAAGAATTATTAAATGCTGGTGAACCCAATATAACAAAGCAGGATACTATAATGAGACCTGCCCTACCAGCTAGGTTTTTAGTAACCGGGGACTCTTTTAGCAGCTTAGAGCACATCTATAGGGTATTCAAAATTCTTGCCGGATGTGTTGAAGTCAGTTTACGAAGGACTATTTCCAATTTTATTGGAGGTATTTATTAAAAAAAAAAAAAAACCAAAGAACATCGTTTCGTTCCAGTAATACTAACTTAATAATAACTTAATAATAACTTAATAATAAATGCTCCGAAGCGCATTAACTAAGACGCCCGCGTCGCTTTCCTGAGGGTCAAGTTCCCTATACTCATCAATGATTGTGTTGCTAGCTGACGACTGTGGCTTGTTGCTAAATAAAATGTCTCCAGAAACAGAAGAATTCACACTGTAGGGAAAAAATTGTTGGAAATTAACTGGACTGCTCTCCTGAAACGTTGCAATTCGTTCCTCTGTCAGCAGTTGAATGATTTTTGACTGGCATCGTAAGGCTCTTACCAGAGATAGTTGGCGGAATGGGCTGGCTACATTGTTTGCAAAAAAAATAAAATTCGCCCTCATGTTTATTTTCCACAGAACTTTTGATTAAAAGTTCTGTGGGAAATTCTTTCCCTTTAAAAAATTGTTTAATGAAGCCCTACTCAAGGCATGGGCCATTGCAATACAGACAAAACATTTTCAACTACCGCCTTTCGCGAGCCCGACGAATAGTCGAAAATGCTTTCAGAATACTGGCAATGCGTTTTCAAATATTCAAGAAAATCAATTGCTTTAAGTCCAGAAAAAGTAGACGATGTCGTTAAAGCTACTTGTTCTATGCACAATTGGTTACGGAGAACGTCACCGAATTTCTACATGCCATCAAATGCAATCGATCACGATATCCATGATGGTGAAATTGTCCCGTGATTGTGGCGGCAAGAAGGCACAGGATCAGGTTTACAAGAGATAACAAGTAATTTGGGAAGTAACAACTTCGCGGTTTCTGCAGAAAATATGAGACAATCTAATACCAATTACTTCATGGAGAAGGGGCTTTACCGTGGCAATGGAGAATGATACATTAAATTCTTATAATGTTATAATAAAAATATGTCTTATTAGTTGGTCTTGAAAATTGCTTTAAACTCATTAATTAACATGTTATATAAATATTTAAGTATAGTATTCTCCCGATTATCCGTGCGCGTATTTGTATATAGGTATATAAATACCTAAGTGAAAATCTAACAAAAACGTTTTTATTTTTTTATTAAAAGTTAATATTGAAGTACAATAAAACACTATTTACATAGTTGGAAACAGTTTCCCTGGTCGTAATCACTCTTCCCAGGAACCTGTCAGCAAAGTTGAACCATTGTAGATGCGATTGGTACGCTACTTCAGGGGACATCCGGGAATGAATGGCTTTTTAACTTTGTCTTCCCCTGGACATATGTGCTCCGTATATTTTTAATTTTATTCTTTAAGTCTGGGACCGTTAATTCAGGTATATTCATTTTTTTAATAATATTTTCCTCAGCTGTTGCTCTGGCACTCTTGTTTTTATACAGGGTATGACGGAAATTCCACAAGCACTCCGATTCCTCGTACAATTTCACAAATTTTATTATTGCAGCCTCTGACCACCGCTTCAACGGCATTTTTCACTACTATAAATATTACTGGCACGTCCGAAAGTTGGAAGCCGACCGAGTAAAAATCGATTCAGACACATCAGTCCCGTCACAGTCTCGGCGCCGAACCGGTCCTGTTTGGTCACAGAACTATTAATTATCTATGGTCATAGACCTATGTGGGTAGAACAATGCGACCTTTGGATATACGCATTAAAGAACATCTGTCTAAGATTGATAAATCTAGTTTTGGGAATCATATACATGCTTCAAAGCATGGCTTTAGTCCTCATAGAGATAGCAAGATCCTACACAGTATACCCAATAATAATTGTATAAAAATGAATTTACTAGAAGATCTTGAAATCAGTAGAGAAATGAAAAGGAATCCTCAGAACTGTGTCAACACTCAAATTAACTTAATTTGTAAGTTTGATCCAATATTTAAGAAGTTTCTTTAATAATACATTTAGTATAAAATTAACCATCATTTGATCGAGCTTTGACCTTTATTTTTAAAAGAGATTTTAAAAGGGAGAATTTCTTGAATATTCTTTCATTGATTTCATCTAATATTGATAATCAATAATAGCTATTCAACTCTTAACTTGGCAAATGATACTTCTCCTTGGTTCGTTTTCATCTACTTTGTTCTACTTGGTCAAACTTTAAAAGTTTTGTTTTTTGATAATATTTATAAATGTATATTTTAAATTTTCACGTTGACTTATCAATTTAAAATATTTAAATTTAAAATTCTATAGTAACTAAAAGTAATAATCAATAACCTTCAGACGTCAGTTTAGACATTTTCAATTTTCAATTATTAATTTTAAATACAGTGGTCGCTCTCGGATTTATTTCCGTATATCCGATGTATCCGAGCTTCCTCCTTCATTTTACTTCAAAAATGTAAGTCAAAAACAGCTGTTGTCGTTGCTGTATGTGGTAACCATGTTTTATTAAATTGTTTTTGATGTGAATTATACATATGTATAAGGGTTAGACCCAAGATCTGTGGCCTAGAGAGCCCGATCTTTGTTTTTTTAATATGTCGTTTGTCCACAATTTTCCTTCTATGAAGTATTTATTGCCTAATTGACGTAAGTTTTTTCTGTCATTGTATTTTATATAAAAAATTTACTTAACGTTATTTTAGGATAGCTCTGATGATGACATTTATTATGTCGAAAGTATACTCAGCTTAATTAATAAATTATTTTACACACTATCAATTTTGTTGAAAACATACAAAACCTGCTTACCAGTTAGACCTATTAATTATCTGACAGCTGGGAAACTGTTCGTCGCCTGATGAATGTGAATACCGGCGCCATATTTTTATTAAAGAATATTTTGTATGACGGATTGTTTTATTAAAGAATATTTTGTATGACGGACCTTTAAGGTCGATTCAGACACATCAGTCACGTTTCGTCACAGTCCTGGCGCCCAGTGGCGCACCCAGAATTTGCCTGTGGGGGGGGGGGGGGGGGTTTGGTTGGGCAATGATTTTTTTTGTTGATTTCTTAAAATTTGGGTTTTAGTTACTAATGTATCAGTGCTAAAGATAGCAGTGTCAAAGATTCAGGTATCTACAGTGTAGGAAAAATTTTATGGTCGGTATGGACCTTACGTGAGATGGAGTGAGAAACAGCTGTTTAGAAAAAGAGAGGTATATTAGGTCCGCCCTTTATATCGCCAAACATGCATGCCTGGAAAGGGGAAGTTCAACGTTGCCAAACTTATTGGATTTATTTGACCTGTTGTTTTTTTTTTGCATTTGAACAATGTTCTAAGATAATCCAATTTGGGCGAAATTGATTTAAATGGCAGCTTACTGTTTTTTTATTGGGAATATGCCACAAGTTTACTTTACAATAAGTGTAATATAACATTTTGATTTCCACTTTGGAAATCGTTTTATATAAATAAAATTTATTAATGTTTCGTATTTTAAGTACGATTTCCGAATTAAAAATCTAAACATCAAAATAAGCTTATTTTAAAGTCACATTTAATAAATAAAGGTGTGCAAGGTTATGTCGCATAAAGGTGTGCAAGGTTATGTTTTTAAACACACTTTGTATATCTAATTTAGTAGTAGTGAATATGTTGTGAATATGAAAATTGAGCCAGGAGGTTTAATAAAAGCTGATCAAAGAGGTAGACACACGTCAATCAATAAAACTCCTACCGAAACCATAAATAGTATACATTACCATATCAATTCCTTCATTTGGATTTTATAATTTCTAAATAGTCACCAAAACACAAAGTACTATCTGGTGATTTGCGAAAATGTTTGCCTTCACCACTAACAAACAATTGTATTAGTTTCTACAAAAGGAAGCTTTGAACATTAAATTTTACATTATATCGTGCCACTGATTCTTCTGTGAAATATATGATGTGGGACAAATCGAAAGGGGCCCGTGGTGCAAATAAAATTGCTTCGTCAATTTTGAAATGGGCTACCACCAACAGAGTTTAGATAATTATTATGTGACCTGCTGTACATGTTCTTTGAGAGACAATGTGAGGCGCTTTTATTTTCGTTAATTATATTTGTGGATGACAAAATTATTATCAAAAATAATAACTCTGCTGTAGACTCGCGAATAAAATAATATCTCTTTGTCACGAATCACCCCGTATGGCATCAAATCATACGTCCCTAGTCACAAATTAATGTGAGTGCATAGCTTTTAGAGTAATAATGTAGTTAAATTAAACTGAATTAAAATTCAGGGCAGAGAATTTGATGAAATTGTCGTGATTAATCAATTTATCATAAATATTTTATAAACTGTTTTAAAATATTATTCAAACATGTAAAATTATGACGTCGGTAACGCAGAAGGCCGAAAATTTTGTCAACAAAATATTAAATTATTATTAATATGGGGAAGAGGAATTAACTTTTGTGATAAAGTCTGTAATATCTGTTATTGTAGATTTTTAAAAAAGTTATGTACAAAAATACAAATATACGGGGCCTACCATAACACTGTACCGCATTAAAGATATACTTTTTAAATAAATCACACTGTATTTTATTTAAATTTAAAATTCACTTCACCTCCTCGTTTTAAAAAATTATAACTAAATAACTGTATAAATGAAAAGGGGTACAAAAGAAATGACTTAGCCATAGTTTTTAAATAATTGTCAAAATTCATGAAAAATTGATTTTTCAATATTTTTAAAACTAATACCGAGTAAGTCAAAATACAAATTCATTATTTGCTGAGTATGTTTAATTGCATCACCCTGTATTTTATATCACCAACATAAACTAAAGTCAATGTAGTTTAATCTAAGCATATACGTTATAATTTTGGAGATATTTTAAATTGTATTGGAAAAAATGGTATTTCATGACTTAAATTTATTACTTTTATTTACTTTATTTTATTATTATATCTTATCCCTACAGCTGTTGTGGCAGAGTGCCGTTCTCAAGTGATCTATTTTTGGAATGTGAAATTTTATAGTCTTTAACTGAATAGGTTGAGGAGGGGAGAACTGTTTGTCTCAAGTTAGTCATTCAGAATTATGTCTGTATTTTTTAATTTGATAATTTCTATAGATTCTAATAAAGATGGCTTAAATCCTTTATTTTGGATGTGAAAAATTTAAAATTCGTTATTAAAAGAATGAATATGATCTAGAAGGTGAAGTGCGTATGTAGAATCTGTTTTTCTATTATTGAAGGACCTTTTAAGTTCTGCTTAACGTTTCTTAAAAGTTATACAAGTTTGACAGATGTATGTTTGTTAAAAAAACAAAAATAATGACAAACACAGATGACCCCAGACGTATAACTATAAATGACAGTGAGATAGAAGTCCAGGAAGTCCAAAGTACGGAAATTAATAGAAGAGCAAGACTAGCATGGGCAGGATTTGGAAAACTTAGTTGGATACTTTAGAACCGCAAAATACCCCAATACTTGAGGAGCAAAGTGTTCAACCAATGCATCCTTTCTATCATGACATATGGATGTCAAACCTGGACCCTAACAAAGGCAAACATGAATAAACTAGCCACAACAGAAAGAACAATGGACAGAGCAATGTTAGGTATACGGCTGTCAGATAAAAAGAGGGAACGACTGGGTAAGATCAAAAACAAAAGTCGAGGACGCAATAACAAAAATTGGCAAACTTAAATGGAGCTTCGCGGGCTACACTGCTAGACAAAAAACTCACGTTGGAATACTACAATACAACATTGGAGACCTTACGAAAGTAAACGACCAAGAGGAACACCACCGATAAGATGGGTTGATGACATTAAAAGAATAGCCGGAACAAATTGGAAATATGTTGCTCAGGATAGAGACCGATGGAAGGAGTTGGAAGAGACCTATGTTCAAACATGGACGATAGAAGGCTAAGAAGAAGAAGACCGGCAAGACTTCCAAAATTCCAATACCCTATTCTAATTTTTCTAACCTGTTTTGGTGTTCCCCTTGAAATAGTTCTCACCTGGAAATCCGAACGGAGGCTCAGTGTGCTTCTGTAACATTTTATCCTAGGAGATGTCATCATTTCAGTGTAATTTTTTAACATTAGACAAGGTCTTTTCATTATCATGATCTAAAAATATATTCCGACATTTGTTGATGCCTGAACGCATTTCAGGGTTTTTAGCCTTATATATATATATATATATATATATATATATATATATATATATATATATATTAATAAAGTATTCAACTAATGAATTCAGAGGTTTATTCGGTCATTCAGGTTGGCAAAATAAAAAACAGAAGTCAACTACTTCATAAGGTTATAGAAGACGTTTCGCTTTATACTTCTAAAGCTTCATCAGTTCTCTAAAATATATTCTCTGTTTCAGAAGAACAGAAGTTCTCCTGAAACATCAAGACGAAGCAGAACTAATCTGACTTGACAATGGCAAGTGTGACCTTGCCGAAACGTCGTCAAAACAATGGTTTTTCTAAAAACCAAAAATACTTAACGCGGGGTCAAACCCGGAAAACAACTGATATCACATATAGCTCGCGCGGAAATTTCAAATCCAATACCGTAAAACGGGGTTACATTGAACCCGAGGGTTACATTGAATAGTTTTGCAATGGAGATTATATTTTTCTACAAGTTGGCCTAAACTTTTTTTTTTGGCCGATATATTTTTTTGAGGGTTGCAAATATGTTTTTCTTGGACTTTCTGATAAAATTTCTGGCAGGTTCTCAAAATTAACAAAAACGAAATAAAAAATGGTTTCTGAAATAAAAGGTAGTAAAAAAAATCTCTCAAACTTTGGTCTGCAGCCGGCGATATGCAAAAGATATCTTCTCATGACTAATTTTACGCGATACTAGTACCTATTTGAACCTTATTCTACATAATACCGTAAATGACTTGGGTTTTGAATATTTTTAATTAATTTATACAAAAAATATGTCAATTATTTTGGGAACGTGGGGTAACATTGAACGGCAGGATTGAATGTGCTTTTGCGGCGTCAATCGAGTTCTATCTAAATATTATTGTCTGGCGTTACGCTACCTCGTTTTGAATCATTTGAATAAAATTCACTCAGCTCAGAGCTCAGTATAACATTGGTTGGCTTGGCGGTAGGAACATTGTGTGGTTAGGAAATTCAGTTGTGGTGCAATAGGTAGTGTAGTGCGATAATCTCAGTCCAAAATGCGTGATTACGTTAGAAAGTTGGGTAGTCGATCATACAAAAATTACACCTCTGATACTTTGGATCAAGCAATCCGCGAAATTTCAACAAAACAGTTATCACTCTCCAAGGCGTCGAAGAAATACAAAATCCCAAAAGGAACATTAACTCACAAACTGAACAACAAAAAAATGAAGGACGTCGGAAGGCCCACAGTTTTAAACAACGACGAAGAAAAGGCACTGGTCAAGATGCTTTTGAAAACCGCTGAATGGGGCTTTCCTTTGACTCACGACGATTTACGACATGTTATGAAAAGCCATTTGAATACAATGGGTAAAAGAGTTAAGCAGTTTAAAAATAATTTGCCTGGTATCGACTGGATTAAAGGTTTTCTGAAAAGAAACAGAGAAATAAGTGTAAGAAAATCTCAAAATATAAACCCAAATAGAGCATCTTCCACTAGAGAAGTTTTCGTTGCTTATTTTGATAACCTTGAGCAATGTCTAGACGGAGTTTCCCCCGATTGTATATACAATTTCGATGAGATAAATTTATCGGATGATCCTGGGTCTGCAAGATGCTTTTTTAAAAGAGGGGTGAAATACCCAGAACGTTTATTATCTCAATCAAAATCAAACATTTCTTTGATGTTTTGTGGAAGCGCTTCAGGAGTTCTGCTGCCTCTGTATGTAGTCTACAAAACAGAAAACCTTTGGACAACTTGGACGGAAGGAGGACCCGATAAAACCAGATACAACCGAACAGCTCATGGATGGTTCGATTCTGCAACATTTTTAAATTGGTTTACTTCTGTTTTCCTTTATTCCACGAGACATGAAGAAGGAGTCAAAGTATTAATCGGGGATAACTTGGCGAGCCATTTTTCTGAGCAAATTATCAGACTGTTGGTTGAAAATAATATTAGATTCATATGTTTACTGCGAATACTACGCATATCGCTCAACCCCTGGATGTCGCGGTGTTCGCACCACTGAAGAAACAATGGCGTGCAATACTCAGCGATTATAAGTTAGCAACGGGATCAACTGGTCTTCCAAAGAAGATGTTTCCAAAACTTTTAAAAAAGCTGATATTAAAATTTGCAGAAACTGGTGAACAAAACCTTCAAAGTGGGTTCGGGCAACGGGTATATACCCTTTAGACAGAAATCAAATATTAAAGAAATTGCCTGGTACTGATGATACTGAATCAAATGAAAGTTTTGGAAACAGTTTAAACGACACAGTTTTACAATTTCTACAGGGTATTAGGAACAAAAAGAGAGCTAGAACTAAAAAAAAAAGAAAATTAAAATCGCACCGTTTAAAAGCATTGGATTGGAAGATTTTGAAATAGGAGAAAGTTCTGGATGATCTGCACCACCCATTAAAAATAAGAAAAAGTCTGCAGGAATTGGATAGTGACAGTTCCGACTACGAACTAGAGCTTCAACACGAATCTGATTGTGATTTCGAGACATTTTGTGATGAAATGCACCAAGAAAAGAACGAGGAGATCGAAAGGCCAACAGGGGCTGCAGTTGTCGACGATTATGTGCTCGTGAGATTCGCAACCAAAAAGATCTTGAAATTTTTCGTTGGTCTTATAAAAGAAAAACTGCCTGATGGAGATTATGTGGTCAAGTTCCTGAGAATTGCGAAGAATTCTGCCTTCTATTTGCCAGAGGTAAATTTTTCAGTGCATTTTGCATTATACCAAAATCGATTGTTGATTTATTTTCAGATAGACGACATTTCAGTCGTAAGTTCTTCAGATTTTGAGAGACTTCTGCCAGCTCCAGCTGAAGACCGAGGCGGAAAAGTGGTTTTTCGATTCAATTTGATGGGTATACTCTGGGCTAAAATCCTTCTAAAGACTGTCGTTTATACGTTTCCCTTATGTTTTGTCATTTGACTTAAAAATTACCAATTTTTTTTAGTTTGAAATATGATTTTATAAGACTGTGTAAAAGAATTTAAAGTTTAATAAAAAATAATGTAAAAAAATATTTTGTCAATAAATATAACCATTGAGAAAAAAAAACAAACAAAACTCTCCCCACTAGTTTTTTCCGCTTGTTTCACTGGCGGGGTTAAATTGAACGAATACCTAACCTGTGGGCTCGTAGACACCGATTTATACTACTGTTCAATGTTACCTCGAACCCGGGGTAAAATTGAACAGCAACTTTTTTATAGCTACGCCCAAGAGATAATCTAACGTATGCAAAGTCATGCTTCTATAGTGGCCCATAAGTGGTATTTCTTTTATTCGATTGAGCAACAGATACAAAACTTATTCAACAAAATATGAAGAAAATGTTCAATGTAACCCCTTTTTACAGTATATATATATATATATATATATATATATATATATATATATATAATATATATATATATATATATATATATATATATATATATTATATATATATATATAAGTAAGAAAAAAAGAAGTACTTGTGACTCGTTTGGAAAAAATATAAAACTGTTTTGGATGGGTTGAAGTCAATAAAAGGGGCTATTTGCTAACTATTTTTTATTCGAGCTTTAAATTGTGTTTACAATCATTATCAAGAGCTGCTAAAAAATCTGTATATTGCTACATTAAGGCTTATTTGTAATTGTCAATATTCAAATTTATTTATAAATTCAATTGTTTTTGTATTAAGAAACTTTTTCAAAATTTCAATATTTCAAAAAATTCAGAGAAGCATAAAACATTTTTATATTGATACTTTTTGTAATATGTTAGCAGCAGTTTTATATACCAAACTAATTTTATTTGGTGAGTTGACAAAAATTTTTTCTTTCTAGTTCAACTTTGTAAGATATTTTGTATTTTTTAGCAGCTCTTGATAATGATTGTAAACGCAATTGAAAGCTCGATTAAAAAATAGTTAACAAATAGCCCCTTTTATTGACTCCAACCCATCCAAAACAGTTTATATATATATATATATATATATATATATATATATATATATATATATATATATATATTATATATATACACACACATTACTAGCTTCCATTGTCTTAATTCGTTTTTAAAACCTAAATTTTTAATTTATTTTCTAATTAACAGATATACAACGTTTTCCAGATGACCAATTTCTTATACGAGTTCCACATACGTCCAATCAGCGATATTTTACCACAATAGATTGCAGATAAGTTATTACGTTCATGGCTCCGAAAAGCTAATTAGAAAATAAATTTTCAGGACAAATAATTGGGCCCGCTCCAATTCTGATATAATTAAAACTTCCAAATGAAACTTCTCAGATACTATCACTAATCATAACTAAAGTGATTTTCAAAGTAATTAATATGTACTTTGTAAAAAAATGGTAAATAAAAACCATGTATTAATTTATTATTTATTATTTTGTATACTTTTATATAATATTTAGAGAATCGTGATTTCGTAAAATTTCTTGTACTGTTAGTTTCTATTTCGACACCTGAAAAACATTGTAAATAAATTTTGTTTAGTTTAGTGGAGAGAGATTTATAAAAATTTCCACATTTTTATTTTTTTTTTACTTTGTCAGTTTTAATATTTTTTTGTAGTTTTCTTAATCCATATTTTATAACTTTTCCTCAGCTTTTCACTTTCGTGTACCGTACCGCATTGTAAGTAAGCTACAAAAGCTTTGTATAAAGACAATAAAGTGTCCATTAAAATGAGAACAAGAATCGTAGTAGACTTCACCAGAACAAAAGGGCACCTGCAGGGTTGTTTTACATCTCCAACGCTAATCAAAATACTTAGAGAACGCCTTGACTACATGGAAAAAAAAATGCGAAGGCATGGGAGTACCGGTACGTAACAAATACCTATATACGTTAAGCTTTGCAGATGATCAAGTAGTGATTGCACAACATCAAGAAGACATCAGTTACATGATGAAGAAAGTACAAGAAGAATATACCAAGGCTGGCCTAGATATTAACCTCGCGAAAATAGAGTACCTGTCTACAAGTGAAGAAGACATAGAAGATCTACAGATTGACGACAACGTAACAATCAAAGGAAAGGATAAATTCAAATACTTGGTGTTTATAATCACGAAAAAGGCAACAACAGAGAAAGAAATTAAGCAAATATTAGGACAAAAAAGAACAGAAATCCGGTAACTTAACTCAGTATGGTGGGATAGACACCTAAATATGAAGACAAAAACACATATTTATAAAACATAGTACAAACTAATAAGTATATATCAAAATAAAGAGATTATTATTAGTTTTTTTTATTAATTTTACCTTAGCATGATTTTTTTACTCAAACAAATATCTAAGAATTCACAGCATACATACTAACAAGAAGTAAATAAAATAATATCTGTTAGATTCGTTTAATACAAAATGAGTATATATAAAGATAGTAAAATTATAAACTTTCTTTTATAATACAACAATGGTACCTCTGTTTGGGGTGGAGTTAATATTTTTTGCAAAACAAAGCAAGCAGTTACAACTGTTGCTGTTTTTTTTAAAACGTTATTACGATTTTTGGCTTCACGTGCAACACATTTGCTTGCAATATCTCTCTCCATCTCTTCAATCCTGACCCCCGGAGGGAGTGTAGTGATTATCGTTATGTTGTGTACTGTCCGTCTCCAAAGTTCTCTTTTTCTGGTCACTTCTTTTAACTCATGCATAGGTTTTATGCGTATGCCTGTAATTTAATCAATTCATTTTGTTGCAGATCTTCCTCGCGATCTTCGGCCTTGTACCTTTCCTTAGATACTAACTCTTTTCATGTTTTCTGTGTGTGCTCTCATAATATGTCAAAAGTATTTTAATAGTTGAAGATGGATCTTTGCTGGATAGCCGTTTGCTGACTTTTAGCTCATTTAAAATTGAAATATTTATCTTGTGGTCTGTCCACAGAATTCGTAACATCCTTCTCTAATAGAATATTTTAGTGGCGTCTATCTTTCTTCTTTCCTCTGTAGGGTCCAAGATTCATATCCGTATGTTTGCAATATCTAAAGCATATTCCTTTTCTTTTTAATCTTTCTCTACTTTAGTGTTATGTAAATTACAAGTGACACACTGATTTTTTCGGTGCAAATAACCGACATTAAACTCAGTATTGAATATGTGTCTGTATTTACTTTTGGTGTCTGGCTTATCACATGAGTGATTCTCTAACATCCGTTCATTAAACAGTGAATACAATTTACGAATCATTAAAGTACATCTCCGTTGTTCTTTTCTGGCACAGTGGGATTCTTTTGTTGAAATAGAGTTTATATGAACACGAACGGAATTTTTAATATGTTCACCTGCAGCATTTGCTCTCTTCTAATGCGACCATGCATATCTCTGGGTATGTAGCTTCCACTTTCCTTGCTATTATTTTTTTGAATACCGTAGTTAATGTTAAAAGTGTCAAAAATGTTTTTTTTACAAATTTAGAGTTGATGTTCTGCTAACTGCAAATTATATTCATATATCCAGTTTCTTCTGGAATCTTTTAACTTTGCAACCTTTCTCTCTTGTTTGAGAACATACCTACATAAATATAGAAGATGTTGATAAATACAAATACCTAGGAATCTGGATTTCAGACAATAATGATCAAACAACCGAAATAACAGCCAGGATACAAATAGAAAGAAATGCCTCTGTAAAAATGAAAACAATTCTCTGCAACGAAGACCTTAGATTAGAACTGAAAGTAAGAGCACTGAGATGCTACGGGTTTTTGATACTGCAATATGGACTTGAAAGCTGGACATTGAAGCAAGAACACATAAATAAGTTACAGTCCTTTGAAATGTGGTGTTACAGGAGGATGCTTAGAATAGCATGGACACAAAAGAAAACTAACACGGAAGTATTGCGAGAAATGGACAAAGAATGTGAAATAATAAACACAATAAAAATAAGAAAGTTACAATATCTGGGACACGTAATGAGGGAAACAGCGATATGAACTGCTAAGGCTGATAATACAGGAAAAGATATGAGGAGGAAGGAGTATAGGAAGAAAGAGAGTGTCATGGTTGAAAAATTTAAAGGACTGGTTTAAATGCAGTTTTATAGAACTCTTCAGAGCAGCAGTAGATAGAGTAAGATAGTGATGATGATATCCAACCTCCGATTGGGAGACGGCACTTAAAGAAGAAGAAACGTGAAATGGCTTGCTAGAAAAAAAGTCCAGATGATGTTCACAAGTGTCAAAAAATTTGTGTAAGATATTCCAGTATACCAGCTCAAAATTCTCCAGAATTTAATCCTTTTGATATCGTAGGTATTTGTCATGAGTGAATTTGTCTCTAAGAGGGAATGAAAGCATGCTAAAATTTGGATATAGAATACAAAATGCAAAAGTATAGTTATAAATTTTAATTCAGCTCTATAGACTTAATCCAATATTGGAAATAGTTAAGAATACGAGAAGCTATAGAATGAAAGAGAAAGCATCAATCAGTAGGAAAACGGCTAATTTACTTAACACCTGAGAAATAGCAAGGAAATTGAATGTTTTCGTCAGAAATGGCAATCGTCAGCAAATTGAAAGGATAATCCAATAAACTAGAGATACAATTTTCGTTTTCGGGCTTTAATTATTTCAGTGAGAGTTCGAATTTGAGTCGGCCGATTCGAGATGGGCTGTCGCCAATCTTATTTTCACTCTGATTTATTTCCGCAATGTCTTTTTCGAATTATCGCTACCTAGCGGCCATTCCACCCACACAGCTTAATCCAGGCCATTTGCAAGGTTATAGTGGTGCGGCTATTTCTCTGATGTGAAATACGTTGGTAGGTATACATTTTTTTCATTTATACCAAAACTAAACTAACTGAATTGTTTATTGCCTTGACGAATGTCAAGAAATATAGTGGCTTCTTACATGTTTGAAATATTTGCTAAAGGTTATTATTCTTAATTAACATGTTGCACATGCAAAATATAAGATTACGAAAAATACTCAAAGTAATTACCCAATATTTAAGTTTCTTTATCTTAATCTTATCTTAATAAGGAAATATTGTTCTAAGCATTTTTATTGATTTCTTTCATTAGAGGAACTACAAAAGAAACGGGATCATTTCAATATGCATAAGAAAATTAAAGAAAAGATAAGACAAAAAACAAGGTTTCTTCAACAAAAATAATAATCGATTACGCATGGATCAAAAGATATAGACGAATAATGGTAAAATACCTACAGGAAGATATTGCCAATATAATGGTAATGGTATTTCATTCTGCATCAATTCGGAAAGATTTCCGCGGTTAGTACAATGAAACCTATAGCTAAGATTAATACTATTGTATTACCGTGTCGATATCCATTTTGTCGAGCTTTCGACATCCTCTCTTATGTCTTCCTCAGGGCTTCGGAGATCTAAGTCTCCCGAGCCCCAGACACTACTATACTGATCACTTCACTGTCACTACTAGTATAGCAGTATGTATCAAAATTAAACATTTTTTTTTGTAATAAAGAATATAATAAAACTATATATTCATTAAAATTATATATTTATTCAATGTAACTTTTACAAAAGATATTTGAATGATCAGGACAAATAAACCTCTTACATGCTTGACATCTTGTACGAGATTTTCTGTCTTTTTCCCATCCGCAGTCTTTACATCTTCCCCGTTTTGGACTTTCATTTTCATTTTCCACTTGTTCCAGCTACTGCATCTAAATTTATTCGGATTTTTTTGGAACGTTTGTTGTCATTCGCGTGGTTCGGCATTTTTCTGTTAAATTATATGCCAATTCTTTTATAAAAAGTCTTCTTTTATGTAGTTTGTTCATATTATATTGACGATTTACATGCATATATTAATACACATATGCGTTAAATACCGCCAAATCTAAAATATTATAAAATAAGCGAAGTGGCCACCTTCTAGTTCCTCTTTTGCAGGTATAAGCTGACGCTAATTTATCTGTTGTATCTACACCTCCTTTGGTTCTATTGTATTCTAAAATAATGTCTGGTTTCTTATGTTCTTACAATGACACCTGGTCATCTAAATGCATCGAGGACAAAAGAATAATAGATTTACCCTTTTAAGGACCATATGAAACTAAAGTCATATTTTTCTGAAACCCAAAAATTGATGATAGTGCTTCTTTACTTTGATTTGGTAGAAATTCAACTGGAATAAAAGTTTTGTTCTTTCGTAATGTTCCAATTAGTGTTAGTTTACGTTTCAATAATTCAGTCGCTAAATGGTAGTCGGTAAAAAAATGATGCGTGGTTATGTTTCGTCCAGAATTCTGAACATCTTTTATAAGTCGTAAAACCACATTTCTGCCCTGATGTACGTCACGGGGCTGATTTTCTGCTTTTGCTGTATACACTTCTGCACAATACACATGCGCAGTTGTGATATGAGATAAAAGCCATAATTTTATTCCATATTTTCCAATTGGTTTTGTTCGAATATACCGTCTGAAGGCACACTTAACCTCGAAATGGTACAAGTTGTTCGTCGACAGTGAGGCTTTCATATAAAGGGTACAGGTCCATAAAGAGCTAAGTCACCAAATGTTTATTTCGTACAAAACGAAGTTTAAATTTTAAAACCAGTTATTGATAAATTATTGATGGTTATCATGACCTCTATTGATTAGATCAGTTACTTAAGTAATTAATGAAACACACAGAAGAAATTAAATTTATATTGATATTATAAAAAATAGAACAGAAGCTTTAATTGGTCAAACCACCAAACATTATTGGCCTAAAGGGGCCAAGTCCAAAAAAAAAACAAGTTAAAATGACAAGTAGACAGAAGTTATTAATATGAAATAATTCTAATTCTTAGGCAGGTTATCAAAAAATTGTTTTGCTTCGTCACCACAGAATCGTTTCAAATCTTGTAGGCATTTAAATTTTTTAGCCGAGATTGGTAAAAGACCTAAAAATATTGTTGTTTAATAATAGTATTCCAAGATATTAATAATTTTTTATACCTGAATAAGAATACGGAGGAAGTTCAAATTCATTTTGTAGTAGCACTGGACCCTTTCGCTTACTATCTTTTTCCTTCACATGCTGACTCCCATGCTCCATTATAGGACTCCCGGTAATATATCAATCTACGATGATCTTGATGTATTTCTAATTCTCGAATTGGACGGGAACTGAAAGGACATTTCTTCAAATAATCTGTTTTCGTATTAAAAAAATTCGTCCATGCTCGAAAGTAGGATTGATCTATTTCCACAACGTCAAAGGGCGATGGTTTTGCACAAGCACTTCTAAAAATTTCAACCCAATCTAAAGGAATCTCAGCTCGTTGTTTGGAGTTTATTAAGCCCATATTTTTATCCGGTTCCATATAGGAATGGCCACGAATAGGGAAAGTAACTTTAACATAATCAAGTCTACGTGTATTGTGGACAATATAATGCAAAAAACGAAACATGGTGAAATTTTTATTTTGTCCCCCACACGAGTCGCAGAATATTTCAAGCGATCTTACTTGTATATCGAGAAAATTCCAAAGAAAGTCATTCAGCATTGAGCATACATCGTCGCTTCCCTTTTTGCCAATTGTTTCCGGGTAAATGTAAAACACACTTTTTGCTGTAGATAGAATGTGGACATTAAAGGCATAGACGTTCAGCTGGCTCTTATAGTAAACATCGTTTGTTGTTATGTTTGGGACACTGAGATTTTTTCCAAAATCGAGACAAATAGCTTCGTGAGTCACAGAGGTTCGAGTTTTTTTCTTCGCAGCTCTTTTTCTACTGTAAAATACCTCAGCCTTTCTTTTGTGTACATCATTTTGTATCGTAAGCTGGCGTATTTCCTTTTGCAAGCGTTCATTTTCAGCAAGATCGAAACTACTGTTTAAAATATCAGACTGAAGAGATTTTATTTTTATAAGAAACTCATCACATGAACTACATGAATCAGTTCTGGGATATCCAAAGGCTATGTTAAATTTTGTATTAAAGACTGTTCTGTAAGACTCGTAAGATATTTTTATAGAAGGGTTCAACTCGCAAAACATTTTGAACATCTTTTTTATGTTTAACCCTTCAGGTAAGTATAATTTTTTACTATCATTCACACTATAGTGGCTTTTCCTGCCTTTAAATGACTTTATATGTTCGTATATTGCTACAAGAACGTTGGATTCCAATTTTCTAGGATGGTTTTTATTTTCTCCCCTTTTATCTTTAGGGGCGACTCCGGTCATTTTTAGTGAATTTTGTAATATCTCTATTTTTTAAATTTTATTCCATGAATAGACATAAAAGCTTGTCTACAAATATTTATTTCTTTTAAGCTGTTATCAGTTCTAAAACGTACCCTGTAAGAATATGCAGCACTTCTCAAATTTGCTTCGTTTTCATCTTTCCTAGGCCTTCTTCGGCGAATAGGCAGTACTGTAAACAATCCACATAAGTATGAGTTCTGCTCATTAATAGAAGTCATTGTGTTAAAATTTTTGAGTACAGTTTTTCTTGCTTCTTCGGGCACGTTTTGAAAACATTGTTTACGACAATTACAGGTTGCACCTACCTCGTGACTCTACAGTCTAATTTTTTTCATGACATCTCTCATTCTGCCGTGCGTTTTCCTTTTTTTTGATTCATTCTGTTTAGGCACTACTTCAGTCTCATTTCCACTACTATTGTTTTCTGTATTCATTGTTATTTACTTTTAAATTACTTAAAAAACAATGAAAACAAACTAAACCGACGAACCTAACTCTAAACTGCGCGTATTAGATTAACGTCTATTAGCTGTTTATATGGACTTTACCCTTTTAGAACCTGCCTGATAAGGACTTGCCCCCTATTGGTGGTGTATGCGTAAATTAGAATTAGTATTTCACGGGAACTAAGCGCTTTTATTACGTGTAACCAGTCGCTGACCACTTCTACGTTAAAATTGCTACAAGATGGCACCACTAGATCTATTTATGAAAAATTGCGACTTGCCCCCTTTTGGCCCTGTACCCTTCATATTTAACAAACATTTAGGGAAGTTGTGCTACAAATAAATCAAAAAATCTTCTAATTGGAGCTAACTTGTGCCTCCGTCAAATAGGTCTATCCTCTTTATTATCAAATCGCAAAAAGCGGCTGGAGTTACAAAATCGTTTCAGAGACATAGTAGCTCTAAAAATGGACCTACCATCAGAATTGCTCCAAAGTTCCTGCAGAGATTCTTCAGCACCTTTATGAACACCAGCCAGATAAAATAAAAATGCAAAATTTCAAGTTAGTTTATTTTACAACTCTAATGAAAGTATTTACCTATAAAAGCTTCTAACTCTTTCAGTGATATTTCTTTTACAGTTAACTTTTTTTTACGACATATGCGACCACGTTCTCTGTTAGTTTCCACTAAGAGTAAATTGAGCATTTCATCAGTTAAAAACAATCTCATTGAAGATATAGGTTCATCGGTAATTCGTTGAGTTGCATATCTGGTGGGACCTGGCACAGGATTTAGTATATTGATGGATCTGAACAATACACAACGCAATTAGTAAAACCCACAAATTTAGTAAGCAAATATGTGTAGCACTTGAGTCACCATTTACCCTACACGTGACTGAGGTGGTGGATATTTGTTCCAAACTGTCCCATCGCGAGCAGTGTATTGTAAATTTTCTTGTTCAAGAACTTTTATTTCATTTTCAGAATTTTTGCTTTCATCTTTGTCATCATCAACTCGTAGATACATGATATTCTTCAGAAAATTCTTCATCTACTAAGTCTTCATCACTAGTGACGGTTTCTAAATTGGTAGATTAATCTTCATTTTCTGAGTCTTCTTCAAGGATTTTTCGTAATTCCTCTTCCGTGAGTCCTCTCATGGAGCTCAATTTTCAGCAAGCGCTTATTTTTCTGTTTTTCACAAATGATTGTACACCACACTCTCAACTCTAAACTTCAAGCGATCAAGTCTGGTACAACACAGAAGATACTCCGCAAACGCCTTCGAAAATAGAACCCATAAAATCTAATCACCCTTCTCAGAAAAATTAACAAAACAAGCACCACGTACATTTGGAAACACTTCTGCGTACAGGTGGACCCATAAATAACAGATGTGTTTCTTTCATTTCAAAGAAAACCAAACTGATATTTCAAAACGCAAATACGTTAAATTGTATATAAACCTTAAGGATATCATGAAACATCACGTCTCAAATTTACGATATAATAAATATATAAACATTTGAAATTAACTACTGGGTTCAGGCGTACCCAGAGACAATACAAAAGGTTAAATTGGTTCTATACACGCTCACTAAAGGTTTCTGGTCAGATTGAATATCAGCGCCTGGGTAGGTTTTAACACTGTTGAAACTATTTCGATATATTTTGTTAATAAGTATATTATAGTTCATTTTGTTTCTTATAATTACGTCTTCTCCGTTGTCTCTAGGTGATTTCCACGTATATAGGCGTCTAGGTCGTAATTTGTAAAATGTGTTTAGCACGATTAAGTCATGGTCAGCTGTAAAGATAGTCAACAAGATGAATCGACCAAATTACAGGAATATGCAAAGACCTATGCATCAGTTCACCGAGACAGAGATCTTTGGAGAGGCACAATACATGACATCTTGATGACTACTCCCGTTCCTTTAAGGGGTCAAAACTGAAGAGAGAGACCAGGCCAAGATATTTGATGGAGTCCTTAAGGGGAAAATGATAAGAAACTAAGGTAATGTGTCTTAATTTAGGTTTCTTAGAATAGGAAATCTAAAGACCATTTGATTTAACCATTCATGAATAAAACCAAAGATATCTTTAAGAGAAACCCTAGTATATATAGCCATATTATAGAATGCATAGTTGATTTTCTGTACAAACAAGAGGGTTCATAATCCCAGCTCAACGCTAGTGATATCCAACAATTTCAGTATAGATCATTGGTAATAGATTATAAAACACAGCTGCATTGGACTGGTTAAAAATTGATTTAATTTGTTCCAGAATTCTTAAAAATATTCTTAAAATACTTGAAGAGTATCTTCTCAAGTAATATTTGATGAAAATCTCTTGTAAAATCGAATTATCTAGATTACTACTAACCCTTTTACTCCCTGTAGGTACATCCCTAATTGACATGACGAAAAGTTCAGACAATGATATTAAAATTTTATAACTACAAAACGTTAGCTAAAACTTTTCAATTCTGTACCTACTTAAACTTTGTCCTTGTTTAATGGTTTTTAGTCTGCTTAAAACGAAGTAACGAAAGGCTTGCATAATTTGATATGTCTTGAGTAATTTGATGAACGTTTTCTAGGTAATTAGATTAGCGAAGCAGTTTTATCAAGAATCGTTTGTCTACAGTCTTGTAACAAAAAGATTTGCTGTATACAAGGGAACTTCCGATTATATAAATTTAAGATTATATTATATTAGATTATATAAAATAAGATACAAAGTCAACACTGAAAAACTTTATATATATTATATATATATATATATATATTATATATTATATATATATATATTATATATATATATATTATATATATATATATATATATATATATATATTATTATTTATATATATATATATATATATATATATATATATATATATATATATATATATATATATATATATATATATATATTTAGACGTCAAATTGACAATTTGTGTTCGGAATGTTATGTTATTGAAAGTTAAAAATATATTTAAAGAATAGTAAATTGTTTACCGGGTACGAAAAGCTTAACATTCCTGGACGACTGTGAAGATTGCTAAGTCGAGGCGCAAGCCGAGAGGGAATTTTAAAGAGGGAACAAACTACTGCAAGGTCCAGGGCGAACTTCTTGCCAAACAGAATCTTTAATATCTGGAACAATTTGGATCAAGACACCATATCGGCAGCTAGTGTTAACATCTTTAAAAATAAACTTGATAGCGCTTTATTTTTTTTATAGGATAGGATATTTTTTCTCGGACAGCATTATTTATTTATTTATTGAGTCACAATTCAATTTTTGTTAATTGTTTAACTACTTAACTTTATAATTAGTATTAGTTTTATAAGGATCTATTTTATTTTTGTTTATTTTTGCTTTTTTGGGCATAATAGGAGCTCGCTTCTCTGCCCTTATTTGTTATTATAATAATATATAATATATATATATATATATATATATATATATATATATATATATATACATAACCAATATTTTGTCGACGTTTCGGCAAGGTCGCCCTTGCCATTGTCAAGTCAGGTAGTAACGCTTCTCGCTGATGCTTGAAGTTAACTTCCAGCATTAGCAACAGGCAATTACTTTTTCACGTCTGATATTAGAATTTGTATATTTTCATCAGTTGGTAATGTTTAATTTATTTCTTTCCTATTATCTGTAAATAAGTTCTTGATGTATTCCTTCCACGTTTGTTGTTTTTCCTCTTCTGATAATTGGACTTCCATTGGAGTTTCTTATGACTAGTAGTATTCTCTTCCGTGTTTTACCCGTAATTTCTTTTAGTTTTTTATGTCGGTTATGTGTGTCGTGTTTTGTATTAAATTTTTCTATTTCTTTGCAATTTTCATCCATCCAGCGTTCTTTAGCTTACTTGATCTACTTTTCTACTAGTTTCTTTATGTGCTTATATTTTTCTTTATCTGTATTTATGTATTTTCGATTTTCTTTTATGAGCCTTATAATATCTGGTGTCATCTAGTCTTTTTTTTGGACTTGGTTCTTTTCTACCCACAAACGTTTTCTCCAACGTTAAGTACTGCGACTTCATTTATTTATTGTTGACATTTTTCACCCTCAAGCTTTAACAAATGTAGTCTTAATTTTACCTTTTTTTTTGCTGTTTTCTCAATTTAATGTTAACGTTGGCAAGAAGTAAATTGTGGTTGGGGTCTGCATCAGCACTAGGATATGTTTTCACGATTTCAATCCTATTTCTAAATATTTTGTTAATGAGAATGTAATCGATTTGGAATCTTATCAGATTATTTTCGTTGTCTCCTGGTGCACTCCATGTAGGAAAGTCTCCTTGGTGGTAATTGATAACAGTTATTTGTGATGTTGTACCGTTTTATATAATGTTCGTACATCCCACGTTGCAATACGATTTATATTTATTTTGTTTTTCCTCCCGGACATTCTTTGCACCCCTGTCCTATTAAAGAGACTACAGGCACTCGAGGCCGTTTTGTTTTTACTCTCCATTAGTGATTTTTCTTGAGATATTCTTAGGGATCTTTAATGCAGTGGTTTCTCCTTGCCCTCTACATCTTTATGCCATTGCCTATTCATGGTTCATCCGCCTTTGAGACCGCTTTGTCAATCTCAGAACAAGAGAGTGCTCTTTCACTTATCAGCTCATCCATCCCAAGCCGTTAACCAGTAAACTCTCTTCCTTGTCAGTCCCGACCCTACATTCCATGAGGGTTGGTTACCTTATCTCCAGGGGTAATCAGGTTACCAGGGTTCACCCATGTGACCATGATCATACTTCTTGGAGCCGAGGATAGGAATTGGGAGGAAAGGCTAGGGGTGCTATCTGGAAGCAACACCTTATGATGCGCATCACTACTCCATTTAAAACCCTAGCATCCCATACACTAATTTTAAGTAAATAAACATTTTGGTAATTTAATCACGACAGTGGTAAGAAGATTTAGTATTGTTCCCATCTGTTCCATAAGATTTGTTAACTTTTTTTAAGCTCATCTATATCATTTGTATTTTGAACTCATAATGTACTTGCTGCATTAATTAATATTTCTTGTGACTGACTCCTTATTGTCTGAGGATAATTAATATCAGGTTGTAAGTGTCCAGAATTTATGTGAGGTGTAGAACTTTATTTTGGTCTAAGAGTCGGATACGATGGTTACCTTCGCAAACTATGTATTTTACATTGGCTGTCCTTTCTTTATGTAAACATCTTCTTCTTCTTCTAGTTCCATGACCGTTATCGATCGTTGGATATCATGTTGGCTACCATATTCGCTATCGTGACTTTATTGACAGCAGCTCTAAATAACGATGTAGTTGATTTTCCATACCATTGCCTTAGATTTTTCAGCCATGATGTTCTTCGTCTACCAGGACCACGATTACCTTGGATCTTTCCCTGAATGATCAGATGTAAAAGATCATATTTTTCAGGGTGTCTCATAATGTGACCGAAGTATTCCAGCTTGCGTTTCTTTATTATATTGACCAGTTGTGTTGTTTGGCTCAGCCGTCTAAGGACCTCCTCATTTCTAACTCTGTCGACCCAGCTTATTTTCAGTAGTCGTCTGTATACCCACATCTCAAAGGCTGTCAAGCGTTTAAGCATAGCCTCAGTTAGAGTCCACGCTTCCACTCCATACAGCAGGACAGGAAAGATGTAGCAAGATGTCATACGAACTCTAAGATCAATGCTAAGATCGTGACTGCAAAGTAGGTTTCTCATTTTTACAAAGGCAGCTCGGGCTTGTTCTATTCGGCTTTTAATTTCTGCGGTTGGATCCCAGCTCTCATTGATATTACTGACTAGATACACGAGTTTTTCTACTCTGTCCAGTGTGGCATCTCCGACTTGTATACCGTCATCCTGTATATAATTTTGTTTACTAACTATCATATATTTAGTTTTCTTAACGTTGAGTTTTGATCCATACTGATCACAAGTCTGTTTTATTTTGTTCATTAGATTTTGAAGGTCTTCTCCGCAATTTTCAAGGACTAAGGTATTGTCGGCATATCTAATATTGTTAACGGTTACTCCATTCACAATATCCTATTCCTAATTCCTAAAATATTTCCTCCGAATATAAGTTAAAAAGTAAAGGCTACAATATACAGCCTTGTCTCACTCCTCTCTTTATATTTATTTCATCCGACAGTTTTTGTTCAACCTTTATTCTTGCCACTTGATGCCAGTATAGATTTGTAATTATTTGTAGATCTTTATCGTCCAATCCAGCTGTTTCCAATATTTCTAGCATTTTGTTATGTCGGACTTTGTCAAAAGCTTTTTCAAAATAGATTGCACAAATGTACACATTTTGATTTATATCTCTGCATCTCTGTACTAGCACCTGTATACTAAACAAGGCTTCTCTTGTACCCAAGCCACTCCTAAATCCAAATTGAGTATTGCTAATTCTGTCCTCTAACAGCGTGTAAATTCTGCTGTGTATTACTCGCAGGAAGATCTTCAAAACGTGACTCATCAGACTTATTGTCCGATAATCACCGCATGTCTTTGGACGATGTTTCTTAGGTATTGTGACAAATGTTGACTTTAACCAATCACTTGGTAATATCCCAGTGTTATAAATTCTGTTAAAGAGATTACACAGAGCTTTATTTCCATTTTCTCCCAAAAACTTTAGTATTTCAGCACTTACTTCATCGGGGCCAAGTGCTTTTCCATTTTTTGCCGTATGTATTGAACGTCTTACCTCACTTTCTGTTATAGATGGACCTGATATAGCAATCGGTGTACAGTGTTCTACTCTCTCATCTTTAATTCAGAAATGTAGTTTTCCCATTCTTTTAATTTTCATTGATGTCTAATATTCTGTGTCCGTTTCTGCCTTCTAAACTTTGGGATACTTGTTTCCGTTTGTTTCCAGCGACTTCTTTTAATTTCTTGTGCAGATGAAATGTATCGTGTTTCTTTTCATATTGTTCAATTTAATTACATTCTTTACTATGAAATTGTGTTTTCGCGTGTCTTATCTTCTACCTGATTATTGCGTGGATCCTCTTGTATTCGTTTTTATCTTTATTTCTGACTTCTCTTCTTTGATTCATAAGTCTTAGTATTTCTTCTCTCATCCACCCTTGTTTTTTTCTTGCCTTTAGCGCACTTAATTTTGTTTCTTGAACAATCTTTAAGATGTCTTTAATTCTCGTCCAGTTTTCCTCAGTACTTTCTTCTTTGCTTGATGTTAACTTCATTTTTTGCTTATTCATCCTTGCAATTTTTTTTAATCTGTCTTATTTTTCCTACTAAAATATTGTGATCTGTTGGTACATCTGCGCCTGGATATGTTTTACTGCTAATACTGAATTTCTGTATCTCTTATTTATACATATGAAGTCTATTTGGTTACGAACAACTCGTTCAAGTGTATCTGCTGGTGATTTCCAGGTGTAAAGACGACGTTTTGGAAGTTTGAAAATTGTGTTCGTTATTACTAATTGCTTTTCTGCGCAAAAAGATGCCAACATATCTCCTCTTTTATTTCGTATTCCCTATATTTCCATATAGACCATATTTCCCTATGATATCTTCCTGTTCACCTTCAATAATGCAATTAATGCAATATTTGCATTAAAATCTCCCATGATAATATTGAGATCGTGTTTGTTTGTAGGTGCTAATACTTTTTCTTAATCATGATAGAATTTTTCAATTTCTTCTTGTTCATAGTCTTGTGTGGGTGCATATACTTGTAATATGTTCACATTGATTGTTGTTGATTGTATTTGTATCATCAGTATCCTGTCTGAGAATAGGACGACGTTTTTTACAGCTTCATCTGTTTCCTTCGACACAATTATTGCTACACCATTTTTGTGTTTTGAGCTGTCTTCTCCTGAATAGTATACAATGTGATCATTTACAGTTACTTTTCCAGACCCCGGCCATCTCATTTCACTTATTCCAAGGATACTTATATTTAGACGTTTCATTTCTTTAATGGTGTTGTGAATTTTTCCTGGTTCGTACATGCTTCTTACATTCCATGTACCTATTTTTCTTTCTTTAGAAAATGTGTTCATGTTTCTAGCTGACCGGGAGATTCTTAGCACCCCTGCTCCATTTAAGGAGCGCCCGTACTCGGGGCCGTTGTATTTATCAGCCATTTCCATGATTGTTTCTTGGGAAAATTAGGCTCTAGGTGGTTTCCCGTTGCCTTCCTAGAGTGTGTAATAGAAGGAAATATAGTGACCCGTCTGCCCTCGGAAACCTAATAGCCATTCGGGGTCGGAAGAAACAAGAGTTAGCCAAGAGAGGCCGATAGGCCATGAGCTATGTAAACATAGCTCAGTTGAATGGTCTTCTGTGCATCTCCGTCTATAGTAGCAGTATTTTTTGTGTGTCGATAACGTTAGTTGTACACTGTACTATTTCTCATTTATAGTTTGGGCGCTCAATATTTATACGACAGTTTAGTAGGTATTCCAAGTTGTATATATTATTATTATTATTAGCTGATTTCATGTCAATGTAAAACATCGGTAATGGTCCTTTGGTTTTAGTGTTTTAGGTTATATATATTCTCAGCTTCGTGACCATGTTCTTCAATGGTATTTTTCAATTCACTTGTTTTTACTGAACAGTGAATGTTTTTAAGGACAACTCTAAAGTTTCGTTCTTCTTTAAATTGATAGTTGAAAAATTCGATTTTCATATAACATAAAGCGTGTGTTATTACTTTGCAACTATCTATTGTTTAAGGAAAATCTTAACCACACCGAAGTTTAAAATTTTGATTTCATAATAATTTTTCACTATCTGATTTAAGAAGTCAGTGAGTGGTAATAAGTTCTTGACACCACTAATGAAAATTGGAGGTGGTTCATTAGGTTCTTCTTTTTTTTTTCTCATCCGTATTAGTCTCAGTAGTTTCTGTAATATATTACAATAATCATTTATTTTGTTTGTATTTCGGCTCGATTATCAGGACCGCCGCGGTTCCATTTTTAGATTTTCTATAGTTTTTCATTCGTCCGTTTGAGACTGTTGTTGCGGAGGGGAACGGGGGTAAATGTTGTACTTGTAATTGTGGGTTAAGATAATATAACGCATTCATTACCGGCTGAGAAAAATGAAAGTATTTCTTGTTCGTTACACATTTGTGATTTTACTGAGTACGCCACTTATTTTCGGTGCGGGATTTTCTTGCTGCTGATACATCGCTGTTTGTACCATACAAATACAATACTAATAGTGCTGCAATATAGACCCCTTTCTCCAGTGCGACAGAAAAAACTGACGCAAAGGAGTCGCTGTATGTCTTTATAATATTCCAGGTTTATCGAATATGTGACCTAAATGACTAATGAGAAGGTCACGTGGTCGATAAACCTGACCTATTAGAAAGAGATGCAGGGACTCCTCTTTAGGTCATTTTTCTCTATCTCACTGGTAGAACAGGATTGTATTTCGTTTGTCCCTTTTTCCTTTTCCTTGTTCTTTTTCTACTCAGCCCAATATCATAAAATTCAACCACTTGTTCCTATACAGCAGAATGTATCAAACAAAGAGAGCAATATATTGACCAATGAAGTGATGGATCAATCCATTGGGACTTTTTAGGCGTTTTGTAACCGACAGCGCGTAGATAGTTTGTTTTCAACTGATTTTCATGTTATTTAAATCTTTAACCCCTTTTAGTGACTTAAAACTTTGGTTTTTTTAAAAGCGTTTGTTATAAGAAGCATTATAAACTTTTTGCATATAATCTAAGTTAAAGTAGTATAAAGTACGATCTAGTGCACTTCTGACCTGACATCTGTTTTTTTTTAAATTTTATATCGATGGAACGCTATATACATTATATGTACTATACCTATGCCTCACGTCGTTTTATTTGATGTGTCATATGCTAGTATGAGGTTAGTTGTTTATTTTGAAATCAGTCAGAGGTCTTTTTCAGGTCAATAAAGCAAATTTATATTACTACTACTAAGGATTTCCACAGTTTTCACTGTCTTCCTTCACTCAACTGTTTTCTCCAATTTTCCCTGTCATTCCAGTCTCCATCTCGCAGGGTTCTTTTCTCCATAGCCTCGTCGATTTCGTCTCTGAATGACCTTCGGGATCGTCCTCTCTCTCTTCTTCCGATCGGGCTCCATTCTGTAATTTTGTTTATCCAGCGTCCTCTGTCCGTTCTTATGACTTGGCCGTACCAGGATAGTCTCTTCTCCTCTACATAGTCGATTATGTCTGATTGCACCCCCGTTCTCCGCTTAATCTCTGTGTTTTCAATTCTTTCTCTTTTTGTAAGTCTACAGCTTCTCCTCAGGAACTCAATTTCTATTGCTCTTATAGTACCTCTATTTCTCTTGTTTATTGTCCAGTTTTCGGACCCATATGTCAGGATACTTCTTGTCAGGGTATTATATATTCTCTTTTTGGTCTTTATCGTAATGTTCTTATCCCACAGCACTGAATTTAGTTGTCTTATACAGTTTCTTGTTTGTCTTAGTCTGTTGTTTATATCTTCTTCTGTTGTTCCCTGGTTCGATATTATGGTTCCTAAATACTTGAATTTATCTGTTCCATTTACTTGTCTTCCCTCGTTTATCTCTAGGTTTCTCATATCCTTGTTTTCTGTTGTTAGGTATTCGGTTTTCTCTAAGTTTATTTCCATTCCGTTGTTTTATATTCTTCTTCTAGTTTTCTGAGCATAAAGCTGAGATCTTCTTCATCTTGTGCGATGACTACTTGATCGTCGGCAAAACTTAAGGTGTATAGGTATTCGTCTCTTACTGGTATGCCCATTCCTTCGCATTTTCTCCTCCATGGTTTGAGTGTCTTTTCCAAGAATATTTTAAACAGAGTAGGGGACGTAGCACAGCCTTGTAGAAGTCCTTTTGTCGTCTTAAATGGATTGTAGGCTTTATTTCCACATTTAATAGCTACTTAGCTATTAAATAGCAGTTAAAGCACTGTACAAAGAAAACATTCTTTGTACAATGCTTTAACTGCTTTTATTAGTGTTTGTCGGATTCCGAGATCATTCATTGCTTCCCATAATTTGACTCTAGGTATTGACTCGTATGCTTTCTTTAGATCAACAAACGCCAGATGGACCGGTCTACCTTTTGCCATTTTCTTCTCTATCAGTTGTTCTAATGTGTACGTATGATCTAGGCATGATTTTCCTACCGTGAACCCTGCTTGGTCTTCTCCAATTTTTCCTATTATTTTAGTTTCTAGTTTTTCCTTGATAATTTTCTCGTAAAGTCTACGTACCGACGATATTATACTAATTCCTCTGTAGTTTTCACATTTTTTCCTGTTTCTTTTCTTATGTATGGATGTGATGTATGCTTGTGTCCATTCCGCAGGTATTTCCTCTCCATTTAGTCCTCTTTCGAACATTCTGTGTAGTATGCGGAATAACTTTTCCGTTTCGTTTTTAATTAGTTCGTTTCGTATCCCTCCGGGTCCTTTGGCTTTTTTGTTCTTCAATGTATTGATTGCTCTCTTGACTTCTGTCAGACTTATTTCTATCTGGTCGTATGTCGCATTTCCTGCATGCAAATTTATCTTATGCTTTATATATAAAGCAACTATGTCTATTATCATCCTTAGTGTCATGTGATATGTCGTATGTCGCTATACGTTCATTAATAACGAAGACAATGTGTAGTGGCCTTTTGGTAGTCTCTTTGTTTTTTTTTTCTATCTAAACATATTCGTTATATCCTTCACTTTTTTTGGATTAAATATGTCACATGTTATTGTCATAGTCTTTTATATAGATAAATGTTAGGATTCGATTTCTTTTGTGAGGATGTATAAGCTAGTAATGAGAGAATAATATTTTCTAGTCTCTAACTTGACGTTGCATTATTTGGCATTTTCTAATTCTTATTACCTTGATCTACCTTTGACTTAAATATTTTATGTGTAAATATCCAACGGATCAGCTGTATATATTTTTTATATTGTCGTTAGCAATTGTAACGCATTTGTTCACATCTGGAAAATTGACTTTTTGTAAAATTCTAATACAAACATCAAATCCCACTCGAATTTCTTTATAACAATCACAAAAACCAACATGATTTAACGATAAACCCACTGAGGAACAGACCAAACCGCGCCTACAGCAGTTCTATCTCCGCTCCTAAAAAATCTCATCAATCATACATTTTATATCAAAACCAAAAACCGACTAGAGCCTAATCGTTCGGAACTGAATTCGTCAACAATTGAATGTTTTTTCCCGGAAACTCTTTTACGTAATACGGGGTGTATAAAATATACAATTTAAAATGGCCCAAAGGAGAGGGAACTTCTTTTACTCTTGACGTAATATTAGAGAAATAGTACGCAATCACGATATGGATAATATTATTTGTGGATACAAAAAGATATTACAGAAGTGTGATGTCAAAGTATCCAGTATTATTAGATTTTATTTTTAATACCAAAATTTAAATAAAGTAAATTTACTGAGTTAAGGAACAGTTTGATAGTCATTGTCGGAAACATATAACCCAAAAATTTCTACGCCTCGCTATTAAAGCTGAAATAAATTTGAAAAAAGAAGAATAATCTTGAATAATGAAAATATATATTCATTAATTTTGACTAAAAACTTTCCATTTATAAATAATAATCTATAAACGACTAAACATTTTAGAAATACATATTTAAATCGTTATTTTTATTGATTTTTATATTGTTGATAAATTGAATGAAAATAATATTTTCCGCAAATCGCCAGGAAATTTTGACATTCCTGTCAAAATTTCTTGAAGAAAAAGTCAGGACTTCCTTACTGTAAGGAAATGTCATTTCCTTACTGTAAGGAAATGATATTTCCGTATAGTGTTAGTTAGTGTTCTACATAAATGATAGAAAACACATTGCTTATAAGGAATTAATTTATATTTTGAAAACATCAAGTTTGACAATTCAACCTCAATACGTTTCCATAGTAACCCAAGTAATTTTATTAGGAATTTCCAAGCACCATTTATTTGGGAATAAAATTATCGCGTTTTTTTTAAATCAATCAATATCTGTCGAATTTTAAACGATTTGCGGAAAAATAGTATGTTTACCTCGTAGGAAAAGCCACATTCCTGGACTCTGTGTTGCTAAGTCTCGGCTTGCGCCTCGACTTAGCAATCTTCACAGTCATCCAGGAATGTTAAGCTTTTCCTACCCGGTAAACAATGTACTATTTACTTACAATAATTAATATTATTTTGAGCACGTGGGCTTGATTGTATATTGACTCCCAGCCACTTCCCATCGAAGTCAAAAGTTTAACGAGTAGAAAAAAAAATTACCAAATGTACATTTTGATTTGTGTGTTGTTACAATATAACAATAAAATTTCGTTTTGATTTAATTGATTATACAAAGGCGGTCTGATAAGTACTTAGCCTTACCGCCCGATGCCGCTACTATCTCAATAGAAATTAACTATCGTATACAATAATAACAGCTATTCTCGTACACGGCTAATGTCAAAATTTCAGTGGAATGGGACTCATAGTTTTGTTTCGATCGCGTGTGAAAGCGGGTGTGTCCGCGGATTTTAGAAAAATGGAAAGAGAGCAATATCAGTCGGTGATTCAATTCTTGTTTTTGAAAGGAAAATCGCAAAGCAAAATTAAAGAGCGCTTGGATGATGTGTACGGTGACTCTTCTCCTTCGATGACAACCCTCAAAAATTACTTTAAAGAGTTTCATCGTGGTCGTACGTCGGTTTTTGATGAGCCAGGCCCGGTGCCATGAAATCAGCTACCACGGAGGATAACGTGACAAAAGTGCACGATCTATTATTAACAGACCGCTGACTGAAGGTACGCGCGATAGCTGAGACAGCAGGAATTTCAAAATACGGAGTATGTTATATTTTGCGTAAAATTTTGGGCACCAGGAAGCTGTTGGTGCGTGAATGTCGCATTTGCTTACTTCGGACAACAAGCTTAACCGTAAGACCACTTCAAAGCAGTGTTTGATGCTATTTAAGTGTAATCCGAAGTAGTTTCTATATTTCTTTGTAACCATTGACGAAATATGGATCCACTGGTACACACAAGGGACCAAGAAACAATCAAAACAATGGCGGCACCCGGCGAACGCTCTCCGAAGGAAGCGAAGACTGCCCCATCGATCGGAAAGATGGTGGCCACAATTTTCTGTGATTCACAAGGATGATCTACGTTGACTGCTAGGAGAATGGCAACGCGGTCACAGGGCTCTACTACACCAAATTATTGGGCCGATTCGACGCCGAATTGCATCAAACGATCCCATTTAGCGAAGAAAAAGGGGTTTCCACCATTACAATGGACCCCCTCATACCTCAGCCGTAGGCATGGAAAAATCGGTCGAATTAGGCTACGAACTGCTGCTCCATCCATCATGTTGTCTAGATTTGGTCCCGTGTGAGTTCTCTTTGTTGCTGCACTTGAGGAAGGTACCCGCCGGGTAGAAATTTATGTCGAAACAGGAGGTCATCACCGTCACGGAAACCTACTTTGCAGACCTCGAGAAAATGTATTTTTCAGATGGGATAAAGAAGTTGGAGCATCGCTGGGTCAAGTGTATCGAGCTAAAAGTAGACTATGTTGAAAAATAAATCACCACTTCTCTAAAATTTGTAGGCTAAGTACTTATCGGACTGCCCTAGTGTTAGCCATAATAATTTTATAGAAATATACCACCAAATGATTTGTGATACCATTTTTCATAACATATATGAAAACAGTTTGTTTACATTTGTATATCTTTGAACTATGACCTGAAAACTAAATTATGTTTTTCTTTTGAGAGAGGCAGTGATAGATAGATGGAGGCATACTATAGTATGTCAAAAAAACTTAAAGTTATAGTGTTACAATTAAAGTAACATGCTTTATTTGTCGTCAAATTTAATTTCATAAAAAATATTTCATAAAAATTTTTCAAATTTATTTTTAATCGACACTCCATTTTTATGGGAGCGGTAGCCACGTCCAATTTTCGTCGATATAAGTTGACAAATATTCTGATTTTCAAATAATTCAGTTGTGTTTGAACCAACAAGAGTTAGTAATTATTGTTTTTAGTTTCTTATTGTGGCAATAATGAGTTTTTTTTTATAGAAAAACGCAGTTGGGTCCAGGGCGAATGCTATGTCTTTCGTACAGACCTTTTAAGTTGCGTCCTACTTACCTACTACCGATAAATTTTAAAGTTTGGAGATTGAAGGTTGAGATACTTTTAGGATATTTAATCCTATATAACATATTCCTGCAGTTCCTGATATTCCTGCATAAAAGACGTTTCTTAGTATTTAAATGGTATGAGTTTATTAGTAGGAACACTTATACAGAAAAAGAATATCGATAATGAACCACCAACACTAGAGGTGACGACAAACGAAGAAATAAATATTAAGGAGGAAGAGGTAAAGGAAGCATTAAGGAAATTAAAATATATAAAATCACCAGGAGAGGAGAGAATGAAGAACGAATGGGGATCAAGCATCCTAATACCTCTCTTCAAAAAGGGAGATAAATCGAACCCGGAAAATTACAGAGGAATTAGTTTATTAAATAAAACACTAAAATTAATAACCAAAGTGATAACAAATAAACTGAATGAAATTATAACACTAGCAGAAGAACAACAAGGTTTTAGATTGGGAAGATCATGCACCGACGCTATATTTATAATAAGGCAAGTGCAAAAGAAATCATTAGAATACAAAAAAGAGTAAAACTGTTTAGTTTTTTTTTGAAGGTATATTGTTTTATTTTTATGACAGAATGTTTAGTTTACCTCAGGATGTATTTTGTTTAGGGTAATGCATTAACCATAAATATTTCCTTTTTTTTGTGTCCATAAGATGAAGTACTTAGTTAAATACCTAAAGGTATTCATAGGATCATAGATAAATAAATGGATACCTGGCACCCATAAAATATATTTATTGGTTGGTGATAATGAGAACCAGGATAATGAGAACCAGGAAGATAATAATCAAAAAGACAATGACAATGACGACGAAAATGACGTGCCCAACCATCAGAATGTCACATGGGAACAAATTACTAGTCGTTATGCACAGCCAATTCAACCTTGGAAAGGTAGTTTACCGCCAGGACCGGAAAACCCATGAACTCCAATCAAGTATTTTAAAACACTGATAGATAAAAATATTTTGCACAATATTGTTTATTAAATAAATCTGTATTCTATCCAAAAGAACATCAAAACAATCTTTAAATGTAGACCAGAACTAAATAGAAATATTTTTCGGTGTATGTTTGTTCATGTCAGTGTATGGTTTACCCTCAACTAGAATGTACTGGAAAGCATCTACTCGAATTTCAGTTATTGCAGAAACTATGAGTCATAATCGCTGGAAAAACAATATCCACTTTAATTGCAATAGTCAGATATTTCTCGAAGATAAGTTATACAAAATCAAACCGCTTTTAGAACCAGTTATAGCAAATCTTCGGAAAATTCCAATGACAGAAAAGTTATCAGGGGATGAACAAGTTATGACTTGATACCAACGGAATTGTTTATAATTTTGAACTATATACTGATAAAGAAGAGTATCCAGAATATTTACCAAATGTTGGTTTCAGAGGAAATGTGGTTCTTCGATTGGTCACAATAATTCCAAGAAATGCTTACCATAAAATACATTTTGATCACTGGTTTCATCAGCATCCAGCCTCAAGAGTCCACTGCTGAACATAGGCCTCCTACTCATGTTTCCAACCCCGTCTATCTTGCGCCGCTCTTATCCAGTTTTTATTGAGTTTTCTTAAATCGTCAGTCCATTTTGTAGGTGGTCGACAGACGCTTTTCTTGTCTTCCCTTGGCCTCCATTCCAATAACCTCTTTGTCCATCGCCCATCTGTCATTCTGGCTATGTGTCCTGCCCATCTCCATTTTAGTCTGGCTATCTTCTCGATGATGTCAGTCACTCCGGTTCTTCTCCTGATGTCTTCGTTTGTTATTCTGTCTCGGAGAGTTATTCCTAACATGGACCGCTCCATTCTTCTATGCGTGACTCTCAGTTTGGTAGCTGCTGCTTTTGTTAAGGTAAGTGTCTCTGCTCCGTACGTCAAGACTGGGAGGACGCACTGATCAAATACCTTTCTCTTTAGGCATGTGGGCAGCTCACTTTTAAAAGTTTCTCCCAGTTTTCCAAATGCTGCCCACCCAAGGCCGACTCTTCTCTTCAGTTCATGAGTCTGGTTAGTTCTGCCAATCATAATTTCATGACCCAGGTATTTATATCTATCTACGAGTTCTATTTCTTTCCCACCAATACTGATGTTTTGGTTGGGCACCAAATTGGTCATGATTTTTGTCTTCGAGATATTTATATTCAAACCTACATTTTCTGTAGCCACAACGAATTCCTGTACCATCTCTCTTGCCATACCTAGATCTTCAGCTATTATAAGTATATCATCGGCGAAACGTAAGTTGTTTAGATATTCTCCATCTATTTTTATTTCCTTTGTCATCCATTCCAAATTCTTAAAAGCATGTTCTAGCACCGTATTAAAAAGTTTAGGTGACATTAGGTCTCCTTGTCTAACCCCCCGTTCTATTTTTTTGCGATTACTGTTAGTATGTAATTTGACAGTGGTTGTTGCCTGCAGGTATATTTTGTATAATAATTTAGTATATTTATAATCTAGACTGCATTCTTTAAGCGCCTGTAATATTTTGCTTAGCTAACTGTGTCAAAGGCTTTGTGAAAATCGATAAATATTAGAACTAGAGGTTTATTGTATTCCACTGCTTTCTCTATTAGGGTTTTTATACTTTGTAAATGGTCATTTGTTCCGTAACTTTTTCGGAATCCTGCCTGTTCCCTTGGTTGATAAATCTCTAATTTTCTTTCCATTCTCTTAGCTAGTATTCGCGTAAACAACTATATATATATATATATATATATATATATATATATATATATATATATATATATATATATGGCTGAGGAGGCTAATCGGTCTGTAATTCTCTAAATTTGCTTTGTCTCCTGCTTTGTGTAATAGAATCATAGTAGCGTTGTTCCAGTCTGTTGGAATATTGGCGCTGTGAAGGCAGATATTGAAAAGTTGTTTAATTTTTTTCAAGTAATACATCCCCTCCAATTTTTAGTGCGTCTGATACTATTCCATCTTCACCCGGGGTTCGATCATTTTTCATTTTCTTCAGGGCTTCTTTGATTTCTGATTTTGTTATATTGGGCATTAAATCTGATCCTTGGTTTAATACTCCAGTTTTTAGTGTAATTGGAGGTTCCGTATTGTTATCTTTTTTTCTTGATCTATATAACTCTGTATAGAACTCTTCGACTATTCTTAATATTTCATCTCTGTTCGTTGTTTCTTCTCCAGTTCTGTTTCTCAGTTTGTTAATTTCCATTTTCCCCTTTTGTACGCTCCTCTTCAAAACTTTCATGTTCTTATTTTTCTCTATTGCCTGTTTTGACTTTTCTACATTGTAGTTTCTTATGTCTTTTCTTATTGCCTTTGTGTCTTATTGTCTTATTGTCTTATTTATTTGATTTATCGCTTCTTTTCTTGCAGTGTTATCTCCTTTCATTTGTCGTCTTAGTTTTATAAGGGTTTTCGTGGGTTAACTCAGTTTTTCATCTTTTTTGCTTGTCGGACAATATTTAGTTTGAGCCTGTTGCATTGTGTTGACTATTTGTTTGTTCAATATATTGATGTCAGCTGTTGTTGTATCTTTCAATGAATTCCCAATATATTTTTCGAACTCCTGAATGTTAGTTGGTTTTGTCAATTTCTTTGGTTGTTTCTTATTTATCATTTTGAGTCTTTCTTTTTCGGTTGATATCTTTTTTGTTTGTTAAGAAATAGTCGATTTCGTTCCTTGTTTTTCCATCAGGACTTTCTTATGTCCATCTGCTGTGTTTTTACTTTTTAAAGAAGCTGTTAATTTGATAGAGATTGTTTTCCAAAAGGAAAGTCAGTAGTTGTTTACCTCTATCATTTCTGCCTTCGCTTCCAAAATTTCCCAATATTATTTCAGAGGGATCTTCCTTAGTGCCTATTTTGGCGTTGAAGTCACCACCTATTGTTAAGAAGTGGCCAGGATTTTCCTTGATTGCACAGGATATTTGGTCGTAGAATATTTGGACTTCTTCGTCTGGATATCCTGTAGTAGGGGCGTACCCTTGAATGAACTTTAGGATATATGACTGGTTTAAAAGTATGCAATTGCAAATTGAACTGGACAAATTGGGTATTCCTTTTGTAAATAAGGTGCGTTCTAACAGATTGCAAGGATGTAATTTCTATACCATTAAAAACATAAAAAAGAAAGGAAGAGAGAGTTTTGAAGAATGTCTCTACAAGAAAGAAGGACCCTTAGAGCAGTCAAATGATACGACAACAAGACGGTGCATTACGTCTAAAGATGGGACGTTTACGTTTAAAGATAGGACAAAGCAAAGAAAGAAACCATTCTTTTGGAATGTCCAAACATTGTAACGTTTTACAATAAATGTATGGGAAGAGTCGATTTAATGGACTCGTTGATGGCTTTATATAGAATTAGCATTCGTTCTAAAATGTGGTACCTCCGCATTGTGTTCCATATATTTGATTCAGTAGTTGTAAATGATCAATTACTTTATAGAAGAGACACGTAGTTACTTGGTATAAGAAAAAACGGTGAACTAAGTGTTTTAGATTTCACAGCACCTATTGCCGCTTGTCTTTGTCAAGAAGGTAAACATAGGCTCAAAAAGAGGCCCAGTATATCTATAATAGAACAAGAAATAGAGCAGAGAAGAAAAAGGGGACCTATCGCTTCATTACAAGAAAAACATACGGAAAGACCGAATTGGCCATTGGTCTAAATTTTCAGAAAAGCGCGGTCCGGTCGTTGCAAGAAACCAGGATGCCTAGGCATGCCAAAAGTAGTATGTTAAAAATATAAAGTAAATTTGTGCTTTACGCCTAATTGCTTTGTGCACTTTCACTTTAAAAATTAATTTTTTTTCCATTGTAACTTTAGAGTTACAAACCCTATCAAAACAAAAGAAATAAAGAATTGAACAAAATTTTCAAAAATGTTTTAATTTTATCCTATTCTGGAAGTATAATAATAACAGTAAACATTTTTTTGCATTTAAAAAAAATTGGGCAGTACAGGGTTAATTTTGCCCGATTCCAGCAACGAGTACCATGTAAAACTTTATAGGTTAATAAATTTTAATAATACAGTAGTCTCTCTTTATAACGATTCTCTATATAACGATAATTCCTCTATAACGATGAAAATAGTAAACGTTGGTTGGTCCGTCATAAGAACAACGTATTAATTCTTTCTCTATACCGATATCGTTCTCTCTTTATGACGATGATTTTCAGCGTTCAATAGTCGATGACAAATGTGTTATTTTATTTGTGTCCAGCGGTTGTTCACTTTTGCGAGTTGTGTCTTAGTCAGTCAATATGTTTTCAAAAAAGCCTAAAGTGGTCTCGGCAGAGGAAAATTTATCGATAGCTCAACAATTGGATGTCGTTCGCCGTATGGGGCTATCTCAGTCAACTGTGGCTCCGATATGAAAGGACAGAAAAAAGTGGCTTGAAGCGGACATGAAGGGCGGTAGCAGGAAGAAGTTGCGAAAATCTCAGCAGCAGCGTATGAACCATATTCCACTTTCTGGGCTGGACAAAAGCTGAGTTCTTTGCAACTGAGCTTGGAATTGAGAATTTCAAGGCATCTGAGGGTTGGCTGAGCCAGTGGAAGCTGCGGCACAAGATCTACAACTACGGGCAAATCAGCGGACAAGCTTGCGATGGTAACGGATAATTAGCTAGAAAACGTGTGGCCTGGACTAAAGGCACGATATGCGTCAGACGACATTTTCAATGCTGATGACACTGGATTCTTTTTAAAATGACATAAAACACACACACACACACACACAAACCCACGTTACTTTAAAAACATAAAAAATCTACGGGTGAACTATAAAGCAAACACGAGTGTGTGGATGACTGCGAAAATTTTTGAATAAACGATAATAAAGTGGGATAATAAAGAGCTTAAAGGGAAAACATTCTTTTGCTTCTAGACAATTGTCCTGCCCATCCTGTACTGTGCGACCTTTAAAACATTGAACTTTGTTTTCTGCCAAAAAATACAACGAGTGTTCTTGAGCCCATGGACCAAAGTGTTATCAAGAGTTTGACAAGCCATTACAGGAGAAGACTTTTGATGGAATTGGTTGAGAATAATGGCGATCTTAAACAAAACATTCTTGACGTCATCCTTATGATTAGTAAATCTTGGGACGAGGTGACGAGCAATACAATAAAACTATCCTTTAAGCACGCAGGATGGCTGGAAGGTCAAGGATTGACTGATGATGAAGATGACCTGCCATTAGATGTTTGGGCGAGACAGTTTGAACTTACTACCACCTACGGACCGGAAGAGCTAAACAGATTTTGAAGAAGTTAATGAAAATGTAGCTACATTTGGACTTTCTGACGAGGACATCCTACAAGCAGTTCGTGTAGAAGAAGAATACAGTGACCTGGAAGTGTGGGCAGTGCCAGAACCAGCTCCGAGTCCTCAGCAGGAAACCAACGTCACTCTTAAATCTATATAAAGTAGCGGGTTTTGTAGAACCCCTTAACACGCAGAGGCGTTGCAGAGCACATAAAGAAAATTAAACAGATCGCGCACGAGCGGCATGCCCTATACAAGGCTCGAACACCACGAAAGCGACTAAAATCCAGGAAAATATTCCTTGAAGCAGTGCAGGATGAATCGCCTGAGTATACTTTTCTTCCCCATGTTCAATGGACCGGACAGTCCCTAGACTTTAAAACTTGGAAAACTATAAATGGGATAAGAATAGAGGGGGGGGGTCGCCCAGTAAAATCAAACATGGTAAAATGGGAAAAGATAGACCAAGATAATGTGAACTATGACTGTGGAGAAGCACAGAATATGGAGCATCTTCTTACATGCAGAAACATGCAGAAATTTATGGTTCGCCAACAAAGATTGAACCGACGTAGACCGATAATGGGCCGAAATTTTATGAATAACATGAATGTCCGGACACTATAAAAAAGCAGGCATTGAATGCGGCAAAAGTACTGCATCGATTCTTCATGCACCAAGAAGACGATATGAGTGCTGTGGAAGATTCTATGTGTCTTTTGGATATGGCCAGGTCAGTTCTGTGGAAAGGGAAAAGAAAAAAGACCAAGGTGACAGACTTTTTTGGTAATGTAGGCTAAATATATTTTACAGCAGTGTATTATTTTGTTATTGTACAGTACAGATGTTTTAATTGTGCAGTCATTTTTTTATACTTTATTGCTTATATTATTCTTTAATAAATCTATGTGGTGTACAATACAGTGTTAATTCAATTATATTCAAAGCACGTGGTGGTCGTGTGTACTAAGGTATAAAAAAATGCTTATTAAAAGCTTAAAATTTTTATTTTAAAGAAGATCTTTTCGGAATAAACTCATTTCATCATCAGTTTAATAAAAAGTTGTCAAAAAACATTGTATGGCCACATGAAAACATAGTAGAGAACTCCGTATTAAAAAACTATCCTTAAGGTGTTTATGAAGGTAAATGCAATAGACTGTTGATTTGTAGATTACTAAAAACTGAAAATGGGGGCATCTTACATGACCCCCTGTAGTTGGTGAGGTTTTGGTGAGGTTGGTGAGTTAGCCCTAGACTCCAGCACAGATCATCAGTTAGCCCTAGACTCCAGCACAGATCAGAGGTAATGTAAGTCAATAAGACCTCACCAACTACAGGGGGTCATGTAAGATGCCCCCATTTTCAGTTTTTAGTAATCTACAAATCAACAGTCTATTGCATTTACCTTCATAAACACCTTAAGGATAGTTTTTTAATACGGAGTTCTCTACTATGTTTTCATGTGGCCATACAATGTTTTTTTGACAATTTTTTATTAAACTGATAATGAAATGAGTTTATTCCGAAAAGATCTTATTTAAAATAAAAATTTTAAGCTTTTAATAAGCATTTTTTTATACCTTAATACACACGACCACCACGTGCTTTGTATTCAACAGGTATACTAGCCATTCCTGGATATCTCCACTTCATGGTTTGTTCCAGTTTCACTTTTAATTTCAATTATATTCGTTTTGATAAATTCGTTTAATAATATTACAGTACCGAATTTTGTCTCTCTCTGTATAACGATCTCTCCTTATAACGATGAAAATTCCTGGTCCCTTGCATGTCGTTATAGAGAGAGAGGACTGTAAGTATTAACTACTATGCCAAACGGCCTGGTTGAAATTTACAATCTACAATCAATGCAATATGAACGAACGAAGTATTATAAATAAGTATTTTGGAATGTCGTTCATTAAAAGTTTAAATATCGAAAATTCCATTTCTTTTTATACAATTCTTCAATCATTTAGTAAAATTTCCAAGAAAACTTAAATAATGCTGCTCCATAAAAAATATCTACTGTCATGGTGATTGTGAAATTTATTTTTAATGAAAGCTGAATATCTTTTGTAAATCATTTAGCTAATGGTTTTTAAGATTTAATAAACTCTCCTCGTGAAAATCGTTTACGGTATTTTATCTCAATTATAAAAAAAGCAAAAGAAATTTCAAAGTTTAAAACCGGCAAGTTAACTTTAGTAAGGACCTAATTGATGAAAAACTTTTAATGCTATATAAAAATATTTTTTATACCTTGAAAGCAGAGTCACGTTATTTTTTTACAAGAAATATATACGGGGGTATTTAACTCCAATTATTGTGGCTCGGCTTTGCTGGAAATCTTCTTATATTACGGCTTTAGAATCCCAAAGTTGGATTGCAAGGTTTTTCAGAAGTGGTGAATCTTATTAGTCTGTATTTTGGTCTCGATAACATATTGATTAATCAAGGATTTATCTATTACCACAAATCTTACAAGAACATTTTGTTTGTCTTGTTCTGTTGTTAATATTCGTAGAGCCGATCTTGTAGACGATTTTTTCATGTTCAATTCAGTATGCACTGTATTATATAATACATGGTATGAGCAACAGTATCTTCAATGATTTGTCCAATAGTTACACGTCGATTATGCAGCACAAGTTGGACCTTTTTCGTGTAGTAGCGATTGTGGTCGCCCCAATCTTATTAGTAGTTAGTTCACGACTGTCTACCACGTTATGACTTCACAAAGTTGACTTTGATTTCTGGACATTATTTTATAAACTTTATATCGGGCAAGGTTAACCTCATGTGGTAGTAGGTATGCCAGTTTTAACACAAGAACAAACAAGCACCTCGTTACTCAATTTGGGAGCTTAATTGGGGTGGGTAAGGATATATAAATAGTAAAAAAAAATTAAACAGTTACAATCTCTTTGTGACTTCTTACAACAAATCTTCAATTCATAATTACCTTATCCTTTACTAGATTGTTTGAGAAAGTATGTAGTATTTATTTTCATATTTTACATTATTTTACTGTAGTATAATATGGTCTAATTTAATGCTATATTCTAACTTATTTGCTTTAAAATATATTGTTTCATGTTATTCAGACAAATCTAATTGTTAAACTAGTTTGAACATATTTAGTCTGTTCAGAGAATTTGAGTTTTTTTGTTATTTGGAAATTATGTAGCCATTCAAAAGCACATTACCAATTTGCCCCACGAATCGTTGACCACCTAAGAACGGCCAGAGAGTTTTTCTGACCATCTCAAAACACTTCATCACGAGGCAGTGAACAAAATGCACAAAGTTTTATTGGTTCTCGTCCTATCGAGCCTCGGCGCCGGGCATCTCTTAACGTCGTGACGTGATATCAACGCTAATCCGCTGGATCCGAATATATCAATATTTCGAAAGGTGAGTCTATGTTCTTTGTACAGATAACAGTAATCAGTTAAAGCTAGTTAATTCTCGTAATTTATTCACAATTAAATATTTGCTTTCTTCGCTACATTTATTTACAGTCAAAATATTGCATTTTTCTCCATTCTTATTCTAATATCATTTAACCAGCGACCTCTTAAGTTTTATACAAAACATAGATACTCAACAGTAGACATATCCATTTCACGTAAGGAAAAGTAACAAAATATTTAAAAACGTCGTAAGAATTAATAATTATTACAAAAAAGGCTAAACTAAAATCTGTCTCAAGACAAAAAATACCAAATATTAAACAAAATTCAAGGAAGATTTACTAGAATTCATAAAACATATAAAAATGAAAGTGTCAGGAATTACACCGAACATTGTATCGTTATAAACGTCATATCTGTATTAATTTACATTTAAGTAATTATTTTATTTTAATTTCTTTATTAATTTATTAATTCCTTTAACTTCAGTTTTTCTTTTTACTATTTTTTATTTAAAAAGTAGTTGGAGCCCTCTGTTTTTCTCTTTCTCCCTCTGTCTTTCTTTTCTCTCTCTCTTTCTGTCCCGTAGAATAAATATTCGCCCTCTTTCTCTCTCTTTGTCTGGTAAACTAAATATTCTGTTCTATATTGACAGAAAAACTAATTCTATCACAGGAACATTCTATGACATCTTTGCTAACTTCATGCAGCCCCTACCTACTTTCTGTTAATCACCTTTAAGGTTTAGATTCTTTTTTGTTTATAATTGAAATTTATAAAAAAAGGTAGAAATTATTATAAGCTTCATTTTATGGTCTGCAACATTCTTTTGGGTTGATTGGCGGCTTTATCGATCAATTTATTGACCATAATCTTCAAGATTTTATTGGCCATATTCTTCCAGACTTTAATGACCATATTCTTCAAGACTTTATTGACCATATTGAAGTATTTATTGACTATTGGAGGATCTAACATCTAGTTGGGAGACCACACAAGCAGTCCATTGAGGTCATCGATGCCATAAGTATCATCCTCACTAATTAATTGTTAGGCATTGGCATGATGGATTATTGTTTTTTATTTTTTTTTAATAAATATGATTGGTTAAAATGTGTTTTATTTGCTATCAGCTGAGGGTTCAGGTGCTTATAGGGAGCTTTTTCATATTGCTAAATGCTGCTCTAGCTCGTTCTATTCTCGCCTTAATTTCTGTGGCCTGTTCCCATTTTGCATTTACGTTGGTGCCAAGGTACACATAAGATTCTACATGGCCAATTAGTATGTTATTTATTCGTAATTGTCGAGCAGGTTGTTGCTTTTTGCTTATCAGCATCCACTTTGTCTTCTTGAAGTTTAGGCTCAGGCCGTATTCCTCATTAACTGAATAAACTCTTTCCATTACCTGTTGTAATTCGTCTATGGTACTGGCAAGGATCACCGTGTCGTCGGCATATCTTATATTTTGATAATATAAAAAGGCAAATATCGAGCACAGTATTAATTTAATCTTGCCCAAGTACTTTCGATCAGTAGATCATCTAAAGGGGCATTTCATCAATTGCGGCCTATCCGATAAGAGTAAAATGTCATAAACATAAAATGGAACATTACAATACACTACACAAGGACGAACAAACACTTTTACACAATTTTTGAAAATAGGCGATGCTACATTGTCTATAGAAGCCGGAGACAGAATGGCTCACGTGTGTATTGTAGTGTATTGTAATGTTCCATTTTATGTTTATGACATTTTACTCTTATCGGATAAGCCGCAATTGACGAAATGCCCCTGAAGATTATCTAGTGATCGAAAGTACTTGGCCAAGATTAAATTAATACTGTGCTCGATATTTGCCTTTTTATATTATCAAACTTCATTTATTCGAGCATTCAACCTTATATCAATATCTTATATTGTTCGTTAACTCGCCGTTTATTTTTATACCCTCATTTGCATTTTCCATACATTTGTTAAATATTTCCTCGGAATAAATATTAAATAGGAGTGAGGAGAATATACACCCCTAATGGACACCTCTTTTGAGCTGCACACTTTCAGTGAGTTCGTTGCCATTTTTTGATCTTGCTGTTTGACCTCAGTATAGATTTGCCACAATTCGAATGTCCTTGTTGTCAATACCTGTCTTTCGCAGAATATCTATCAATTGTTTATGATTGACATTGTCAAATGCTTTTCTAAAATCCACAAAGCACAAATACACGTCTTTATCAACGTCTCTACACCGCTGTATAAGCACCTGGAGAGCGAAATTTGCTTCTCCAGTTCCCTGCGGACTTATTGTTTTTTAGTGCTGCAATCTTATCTTCTATCTCCGATTTAAGGATTGAAAGTCCTGTTTCTTCTTCTCCATATAGGTGATCATCAGTCCTGTCAGATGCAAATAATTTTTCTTTGTATGATTTCCATGTTTCTAAGATCGTTGATGGCTCCGAGATAAGAATTCCATCGCTATCTTTTATGCTGTTGGGTGACTTATTGAATTTCCTCTTGTTTGTCATTGATTTTATTTTTTTGTGAATATTGTAACTGTCGTATTTTCGTTCGTATTGTTCTATTTCCCTGCATTCGTTGGAAAACTATTTTTCTTTGGCTTCTCGAATTTTCGTTCTTATGATTTTGTGGATCTGCTGGTATTTTTCTGCATTTTTATTCTTGAATTTACGTCTTCCATCCATCATATACATTATATCATCAGACACCCATTCTTTCTGCTTCCGTCTGTCATGCTTTACTAGAATCGCGCATGTTGTTTGGATTGCTTCTCTCGATTTATCCCATCTCTCTATTATGTCCGACGTGTTCTCGTTAATGTCGTTTATTTTTTTTTCCTAGTTGTTCTCGTACTTTTATTTCGGTTTCTGGGTTAGTGAGTTTCTTAATATCAATTGTGTTTAAATTAGATCTTTTCTCGAGCCGTTTTACTCTCATGATCATTCTGCATACCAACAGACTGTGGTCCGTAGGAACATCGGCACATGGATACGTTTTTGATGATTTTATCATGTTTTTGTATCTTGTTGGTACTGCTGTATAATTTATCGGATTCCTTATGATGTTGTCAGGTGAGTCAGCGGGGGGTTTCCATGTGTAAAGTCGACGTTTGGGAATCTTGAAGAGTGTATTACTTAACAGCAGGTTATATTCCTGACAGAACCATATATGTCTATCACCTCTATCGTTTCTCTCCCCTAGGCCGAAGTTTCCCACGATCTCATTCACCTTGCCTCTGCCAACCTTTGCATTGAAATCTCCCATCACTATTGTAACTTCATGTTTTTTTGTCATTTTCATTAGGCTTCCCAGTTGTTCGTAGAATTCTTCACTGGTTGCCTTATCTTTATCTGCCGTTGGCGCGTATACCTGTCATATGTTAATATCCATCAGTGTTGCTCGAATCTGAATGGAGAGTGAAAGATTTTACTGCCGAATTAATATAGGGGACAACTATTATTGCTGTGCCGTTTCTGTGATGTGTTTTGTTGTTTCCAGCAAAGTAAACTTTATATCCAAGTATATCGCATTATCCAATTTTTAATCTTTTTATCTCTTTTACAATGTTATGAGTTTTGCCGCTCTCGTACATACTTAGTACATTCCAAGTTCCAATCCTTAGGTGTTGAGGACTTATTTCCTTTTTTAGGCCGTAGGGATTTCGCTGGCTGACGACAAGGGAGGCCCTACTATTTGTTTGTGTGCATTCTCCCCTGTGCCGGGTCTTGGGATCCGATCACCATGATCAGTAATGTTTTTTTTTTATCGTAGTGTATTGCCATGATAACTATTCTAGGAAATTCTGATGGGGTGGTTTTCCGTTGCCTTTCCCATCGCAGTACCATAACCATTCAAACTGCTCCAGGCATGCTTGTGGTAGTCCAGTTTCAAGCCGATCCAGGATCATTGCCTTTGCGCCTTGAGCTGGTACTGATGATCCCTGCTGCCCTTCATCAGGGTATGACTCGGTAATTACTCGGTGAAATTTTCGCCATATCTGGCTACCCTCATTTAGTTTAGCCTGCAGACCAATGCAGTTACCCGGGGTGTGGCACGTGGAGCCATAAGCGAGAGTTAGGTGTTTTATGAGGACCAGTTATCTAGAACCATCTCCCGTCTATGACTCTCGATATGGTCGTTCCAATAAAACGTACTACCTTTATAGCACAACCTTGCAACCCTTTTATATTATTTTACATAACACAAAAACAGCAAAAACAGTTATAAACAAATAATAAACAAATAAACAAATAAGCTCAAAACATTCGAAAAGCATGTACTACGTTCGAAGCATTTTTTGATCAAAATGTAGAAAAAATAAGATTCTAATGTAATATACACGAATACGATTATGTAGTGCAGAAAAATGGCAAGATCACGTTGCACGTTGCCGGCGGCATTTTTACGTAAACTACAATTGTTGAACAAGCTCCACTATCCAGGAAGCTATTTATATGTCATACACAAACACCCACGTTAGCGTCGCAATCTATGTGGGGTTATTCTTACACAATACTCAACGAAGACCACGTTGCTCAAAGTTAGGGAGCTTTATTAGGGGTGGGCAAGGATATAGATAAAAAAAAGGATAAATATATAGGATAAAGAGAAACAAGAAACACGGAATACAGTTAAACTGAAACTAAATCAGTTTTAACCTGAAACTTATAAAGCAACTCAAGATTAAATAAACTAAATAAACATTTCTCTCTATCTAAAAAACTATAAAAATTTCCATATTTAACCATATTATGTAAGAAAAAGTTATATATTCAATCAAATACTTAGAAATAAGAATTATTATATTATCTTCTAGAACAAAATTCAAATAATTTATATCATCTCTACTGAAAAATAAAATAATACTTTATAAAAAATTATGTTCATTATCTTTTCAAACAACATAAATTAAAAAAATAAACAACAAACATTGTTTATTCATACTCAAACTACTCAAAAAAGCTTTATTAATAAATCTATATTAATAAAAAAACGTAATGACACATCATCATCATCTTGGTGCTACAGCCCTTAGAGGGCCTCGACTTTCTCAAGATTTCTACGCCATTCTGTTGTGTCCCTTGCTTGCATTTTGTAGTTGCCGACTCTGATCTTCTCCGCATCTTGTGTTACCCCATCCATCCACCTTAGCTTTGGTCTACCCCGTCTTCTCATTCCCACGGGTTGCGCTGTTAGAATCTTTTTTATCATGTTTCAGGGGCTCGGGCTACATGTACTGCCCACTGCAGGCGGTTTCGCTTAATATAGTGGTAATATCTTTACCACCAAACGTATGCTTGTAGATATTCTGCAGTTCAAGAACTCGGACTATCAGTGTTCTATACAGCCTTATATATTATGAGTTTTTTGAGACAAACGTTTGTCAGCTAAGTACTTTGAAAGATCATGATAACACCTGTTTGCAATTATTATTCGCCCTTTTATTTCCTCAGATGTGTTATTATTTTGGTTAACCGATATCCCTAGATATATAAACTCTTTGACTGCTTCGAAGTTTTGGTCATTGATGATTAAATTTGCGTCAACATTTCCAGCTCTTATGTTTGTGTTAGTCGCCATAAATTTGGTTTTATTTTGATTTATGGATTTTTGATTTATTTTATATATAATTACACATATTATCATCAATAATCTTAAGCTTTAAAACATATTGCAGTCTGTCTATAATTTAAATAATAAACTCAATCAAAACTTTATTATCTCTCAAAAATTGAAAATCCAAGGAATCTTTGACTACAATCTGAACGAATATCATTGGACATTGTTCTGTTTTACTTAAATTAACGTTACAAAATTATTATGTTACATAATTTAGTAACATATTAAAAAAACTAAAAATAGGCTATCAACAAAAAATGATAAAAGATACTGTTCCGAACAACAAAAAAAAAAATTATCATTATAATATTCATTCAAAAATAGTTTGTTAACCTGTGATGATAGGGCCGTAGGCCTCGAGATAACCCGATGGTCTTCAAGATGTAGAAATACGATAATCTTCACCTCTTCGGCAAAAATACTGCTAAGGGTGGTTGCCTTCGACATGACAAAATGAGGTTGTGAGTAAATAGTAGCGGCAACAACTGAATAGCCAGTGGGAGTCTATAAATGGACAAAAAAAGATAAAACAGTAAACGACTTACCACAAAATAGTAAGTTTCTCTAGATGGTAACTGAACAACAAATATGTACGTCTGAATGTATACTGACATTCAAATATTAACTGAATAAAACCGGATTTTGGCTTTTTAATAATTAGGCCTAAGCTTATTAATTCTTGGAAAGGGGATGTGTACTTTGCTTCCAAATATGTGATCCCTTAAGAAAATAATAAGCTTTAAAACGCTTCTAACTAAAAACCAATACGATTTTAAGAGGGATGATGTATAATTAGTACTTGAATGAAGTGGTTTAAAAGAAAACGTATTCGTTTATCGATACTATAGCCCCAAATATAATTTATTACGATAAAGGTCTTTTAAAAACACAGGTATTTTAAACACGCATACGTATTCAGGCGATAAAAATTAATAATCTCTCTAGACATGATATTGGAAATACAGGCCAGTAATAGAAAAATTTGGCATGCCACAATTTTAGTTTTGATTATTTCCTAGAAATGAAATTAAGGAAGCATAACCTCAAGAGGACTTTGTTACCTACCCAGCGCATAGGAAATTTTTGGTTCAATCATTGATGAAATTATTGTTAAATTGTAAATGGATGAACCGTCTAGCTTCAAAAACATTTCTTGTCGCATATTAAGAAAAAGATATTCAATTGAATCTCGAAATATTCTTGAATAAGGTAAATATCTATTGTTAAAACAATTTCCCGGGACTCAATATCTATAGTTTAATAAATAATGTATCAGTAAAAATGTTTAAAAAACAATTCACTACAAAAGTTTTTGACAACATTGTTATATCTATACGATGAAAGCACCGATATTCTGAACAAACGTTTTGAATTAATACACTCTAGTATATCTAATACAAATGACGAAAATTACAACCGAAAGAGTAAAAAAAATGGAAGAGAGTTAATTTGTGGTATTTTAGGTTTTTACTAAAAAATGACAGTTTATTAACACACTAACACAATAACATATAGTTTCTATAAAGATTTCAAACCTGCTATGAGAATGTGAAAATAAATACGCATCATTTTTTATCAGTATTATTTCGGTAGCTGCCAGCCGAACTACCTTTTGTAATAAAGCACAAAACATAAATTTCAACAAGGGCTAGATTGGGTAAACAATTAAAGTGGGTACAAAATATTCCATTTGTATTGTACGGGGATTATTCAGTGAAATAAGTTTGATCATGCTATCGATAAACTCGCCGCCATATAAATGAAAAAAAGAATTGTAGACGCAGCACTGATAATAAATAGTACATAACAGGATAATGGAATGGAACTGAACTGATTCAAATTTTCAGTTTAGAATATTTAGAAAATGTGTGAAATATCCTAATTTTGTTTTCTGTTGCGTTGAAATGTGTCTATGGATAGTTTTAGTCAAACATGTGTCATATTTTTCTTTAATTAAGATATACAAACATCAGCCTAAATTCAATAAATATTATTTTCAACAGAAAAGAGGATATAACCCAAATATCTGTTTTTCAAGCAACAACCTCGAAGACCGATGTACCAAAGTAGTATATGGCCCCATACCAAAAACTCAGCATAGACCAATTGGTATAAATATCTTCCCAATTGTCAGACCACAAGCTATTCCATTCAGAAGGAGATTTAACTTCAAAAAGGCAAACTGGCAAAAGTATGCAGACATGCTAGATTTTGAACTACTACGTCTTGAACCAAAAGTAGAGAACTACGAAAAATTCGTAGAGGTACTCAAAAATGTGTCTAGAAAAACTATCCCTAGAGGATGTAGACAACAATACGTTCCCGGGATGTCCAGCGAGTCCAAAGAACTAATGAGAACATACGAAACCCTCTATTCCACTGACCCTTTTAGCCAAGAAACGGTTGACTGCGTAGCAGTACTACTCCAACAGCTAAGTCAAGCCAGACAGGAAAAGTGGATTGAGACCCTGGAAAAAATGGACATGACACATAGTAGCAAAATAGCATGGAACCTTGTAAAAAAACTCAGCAGTGATCCAAAAGAACATAAACCACCTTGCAAGGTTACAGCAAACCAAGTCGCTACTCAACTTCTTACGAATGGAAGAACTACTAACCGATATAAGGACCCAATCACTAGGAGAAGATAGGATTCGGAGACAAACCACCTAGGAACTCCTTTTACACTAAAAGAACTCCACGACGGTCTGAACAGGTTAAAAAACGGGAAAGCTGAAGGTGTGGATGATATATGCAGTGAACAAATAAAACATTTAGGCCAAGGAACAAAAAACTGGATCTTGCAATTTTATAACACGTGCTGCAAAACCTGCAAAATTCCAAAATCATGGAGGAAATCTAAAGTAATAGCCTTGTTAAAACCAGGAAAGGATCCAGAAGACCCCAGTAGCTACAGACCTATTTCGCTATTGTGTCACTTTTTTAAATTATACGAGAGACTCATACTCGCCAGAATAGCCAGAATAGAAAAAAATGTCGACAAGCACCTCATCCCACAACAAGGAGGATTCAGACCTGGCAAATCTTGCACCGGTCAAGTCCTCGCATTAACAGAACACATTGAAGAGGGCTTTGAAGAAAAACTTATAACAGGGGCTGGTTTTGTAGATCTAACAGCAGCCTATGACACAGTAAGGCACAAAACATTGCTCCGCAAATTATACGATACTCTCAATGACCACATCTGGGAAAGGTCGTATATTCCTTACTGCAAAATAGACGTTTTTTCGTTATGCTGTAGGGTAAAGTAAGTAGGTGGAGAGTTAAAAAAAACGGCCTCCCACAGGGAAGTGTTTTAGCACCAATGCTTCTTCAATATACACACAAACGACCAACCTACTCCGACCGAAACCAAGCACTTCCTCTATGCTGACGATCTTGCAATATGTGCTCAAGGAAATAGTTTTGAAGAAGTGGAGGAGAAACTCGAAACTGCCTTAAAAACAATGACAGCGTACTACCTGCAGAATTCTCTGAGACCGAATCCCTCTAAAACCCAAGTCTGCGCTTTCCACCTTCGCACAAAGGAAGCCAAGCAAAAACTCCAAATTGTGTGAAATGGTAATACATTAGAACACACAAACCAACCTATATATCTTGGAGTAACTCTGGACCGGTCCCTCACCTACAGACAACATTGCATAAAAACAAGAGGGAAAGTAACAACTAGGAACAGCATACTCAGAAAGCTAACGGGAAGTAAATGGGGCGCACGTCCTGGCGTTTTAAGAACAACGGCACAGGCACTATGTTTCTCAACTGTTGAATATGCATGCCCCGTTTGGAGCAGATCTGCCCACACCAAACAAGTTGATACTGCGCTAAATGAGACATGCAGGATAGTAACGGGGTGCATGAAACCAACGCCACTTTCAAATCTATATAGAGCAGCGGGTTTTACAGAACCCTCAACACGCAGAGGCGCTGCAGAACACATAGAGAAAATTAAACAGATCGCGGACTATCGGCATGCCCTATACAAAGCTCGAACACCATGAAAGCGACTAAAATCTAGGAAAAGCTTTCTTGAAACAGTGAAGGATGAACCGCCTGAGTATTTTCCACTTCCCCAGGTTCAATGGACCGGCCAGACCCTAGACTTTAAAACGTGGAAAACCTTGAATAGGATAAGAACGGGGGTTGCTACAGTAAAATCAAACATGGCAAAATGGGGAAAAATTAACCAAGATGATGTGAACTGTGACTGTGGAGAAACACAGAATATGGAACATCTTCTTACATGCAGAAACTGTCCTCATCGATGTACCCTTGAAGATTTGTGGCTCGCCAACAAAGATGGAACCGACGTAGCCCGATACTGGGCCGAAATTGTATGAATGACATGTCCGGACACGATAAAGTAAAGTAAGTTCAACAGAAAGTTATTGCCTATATGATACTGTTAGAAACTACAGAAAAACTATCACATAGAATTCTGGTCAATAACGGTTTAAATGAGGACAAATTTTTTTTAAAAAAACTTAACTTTCCCTTCTATATTTTATTTTACTTATTTTTCCGAAATCATTGTCTATGAGTTAGTACTCATAAAAGCAATATACAGAGTGTCCCCTAAAATCGTGCGATTCTTATAGGAAATCAGCATAAAATCAAATCATGTAGAAGACACCATTTAAAGCAAAAAAGTCTTATACTATTTTTTTCTTCACTACTTCAACCGTTTTGCCAAAAAACGAAAATACATTTTGGTATGCAAAATGAAATCTGTCAACTACGTGCAGTTCTTCTTCTTAACGTGCCCTATCAAGTCCCCTTGACGTTGGTGATTAACATGGCGAAACTGTCTCTATCTCGAGCTATTCTAAATAGTTGCTCAGCTTTCTACTACGTACAGTACGAAAATCTAAAAGTAGACAGTCACAACTATAGTAAACAGATATTTTGGAAAACTTGTGTTTAGTTTAATCGCGAAAATGTTTTCGATTCGTGGGTACCATGATATGTTAATTATTTATGGAGAAGTGCAGTGTAACAGTAATTTAGCTTCCACGCTGAAACGTCGTTCATAGAACATTTAATAATCCACTTCTATATCCATACCACTATCAAAGAGCACAAGATTTACAAGGAAATCTTCCTTTAAAATTAACATTTTGTAGATGGTACATACAACATACACTCGCCACAGAACCTGAATGCATTTAAAGTGTTATATGCGGATAAAACATTTTTCACAAAAAACGGTGTGTATAATTTACATAAGTGCCACATATGAGGTGACGAGAACCATTATTTAATACATAGGACTAATTTTCAACGAAAATTGAGCATACATTTAAGGGCTGGAATAATTAACAATCCTTTGATAGGACCATATGAATTACCTAGAACACTAAATGGAGAGACCTGCTATAATTTCTTACACGTTTTGCCGGTACTTCTTGAAGACGTGACTTTGCAAACCCGCCGTCAAATGTGGTTTCTTTACAATGGAGCCCTAGCACACTTTACATGAGATATTAAAATATTTCTTGATGCCGCTTATCCTGGTCGTTGAATTGGTAGGAATGGACCCATTCTGTCGCCACCACGATGTCTCGAATGCAAAGTACTGGATTTTTATTTTTTGGGACATCTGAAATCCTTTACTCAAACTTCCTCAAGAAACTTCCCCGTTAATTATCAAACAGTTACAATAGTAAAAAACTGAAGATCCCCATCATTAGCAATTACAGGATAGTTTGAACTATGTTCTCCCAATCATTAATAAATCGTGTAGCGGCATGGAAGTAATGTTTTGTTTATTTACTAATTTATTATAATTTAATAGACTTTTTTATACCAATTTGTGGGTCTTACTTTGTGTGTTTAACCAGTTCATTCATATTAAAAACCACAGACATGTAATATTGGCATAATTACTGTAATTTATATTATTTTATCTTTATGTTTATCTTTATAAGACAGCACCCTAATATGGGTTTTATTATTTCAGCATTTAATTAATTTTGTATCGACTGACCGGAAGATGCTTTGCAAATTGTAAAAAGCGAAACCGGTCATCCAGGTAGTTAAATTAAACTGATTGTAAGTCTTATTTATTTCTTTTTTACCTATTTGATAATTTAAATATCTGCCATTTCCCGAAAAGTGTAAGCCATTGTAATATTAAAATTTTTAATATTAATCTTATTCACACAATAAATGATCATCATCATCATCCAGCCTCAAGAGTCCACTGCTGAACATAGACCTCTTCCTCATGTTTCTAACCCCGTCTTCTAGACGTAGAGTCTTCTTAAATCGTCAGTCCATCTTGTAGGTGGTCGACCGACGCTTCTCTTGTCTTCCCTTGGCCTCCATTCTAATAACCTCTTTGTCCATCGCCCATCTGTCATTCTGGCTATGTGTCATGCCCATCTCCATTTTAGTCTGGCTATCTTCTCGATGATGTCAGTCACTCCGGTTCTTCTCCTGATGTCTTCGTTTGTTATTCTGTCTCGGAGAGTTATTCCTAGCATGGACTGCTCCATTCTCCTCTGCGTGACTCTTAGTTTGGTAGCTGCTGCTTTTGTTAAGGTAAGTGTTTCTGCTCCGTACGTCAAGACTGGGAGGACGCACTGATCAAATACCTTTCTCTTTAGGCATGTGAGCAGCTCACTTTTAAAAGTTTCTCTCAATTTTCCAAATGCTGCCCGCCCAAGGCCGACTCTTTTCTTCAGTTCATGAGTCTGGTTATCTCTGCCAATCATAATTTCATGTCCCAGGTATTTATATCTATCTACGAGTGCTATTTCTTTCCCACCAATACTGATGTTCTGGTTGGGCACCAAATTGGTCATGATTTTTTTTTCGAGATGTTTATATTTAAACCTACATTTTCTGTAGCCACAACGAGTTCCTGTACCATCTCTCTTGCCATACCTAGATCTTCAGCTATTATAAGTATATCATCGGCGAAACGTAAGTTGTTTAGATATTCTCCATCTATTTTTATTCCCTTTGTCATCCAATCCAAATTCTTAAAAGCATGTTCTAGCACCGTATTAAAAAGTTTAGGTGACATAGGGTCTCCTTGTCTAACCCCCCGTTCTATTTTTATGCAGTTACTGTTAGTATGTAATTTGACAGTGGTTGTTACCTGGAGGTATACTTTGTATAATAATTTAGTATATCTATAATTTAGCCTGCATTCTTTAAGCGCCTGTAATATTTTGCTTAGCTCAACTGTGTCAAAGGCTTTGTGAAAATCGATAAATATTAGAACTAGAGGTTTATTGTATTCCACTGCTTTCTCTATTAGGGTTAAAAAAAAACAATAAATGATAGCTTCAAATTATTGACTATTATTGATGAAACCGTTTGTAATTATTTTATCCGTAGAAGCTAATTGTAATTTTATGGCCAACTAGGAAAAAACTAGTTTTATATAGAAGAAGCAAATCATATCCTTTTCATAGAATTTTCTGACCATGTACTTTATATCATCCTCAACCCCCAGCAAAAATAACCTTGTCGTTAGCAAAACATACAGCAAAAGCTTGTCGTTTCTATAAAAATACTCATGTTATAGCAGATTAGTCCCTTTGCTTTGCTATATTTAGATGCTATTATATATTTCTCAATTATATATTCTTGTTTCAACGTTTTGAACATTCTTTATCTTTAACAGATATTATAATTCCTTTATAAATATAAAATTTTAAAAAGATTTTAGTTAAAGAAGCGAGATTTTCTCGGTATAAAAATCCGGAATGAACACACTATAATTTCGAATGCATCGTCACGTCTATCCTAGAAATAATATTCATTCTTGGAGAATTCTATTAAACAGCCGTACACAAAGTAATCATTTGCACAAGAAATTTGTTGGAAGTAATTTAGTTTCGGATAGCAGGAAATCACAGGACCGTTTTTAACTATGACTAGCTGACCCAGCAAACTTCGTACCGCTTTAGAATAAATGTCAAATTAATTTATTAGTTGACTTATATTAACTTTTTTATATTAAGATAAAATTAACTGACTTCAATAAAAGCTTAAACGGGAGCTAACTCACGTGACAACAAAGCAACTATTTGCTTAATGGTTTGAAATCGTGTCGATTATATTCATTGAAGGACCTTGTGCTATATTTATTTTTCGTTTTGTTGCCAGTCACAAGAATTCACAAATGCGTTGCACAATGGTTTGCGTACGCCTAAAAATGCTACGTATAATTGACTACGAGAGAAACAACTATTTTCTATATTCAGTCCACAAACACTGTGAATTGTTTATTTTCCTTTGGATATAGTTACTTGTATTATATTGCCTATAAGTTTTCTCACCACCAAACGCATTCCGGGTATGGTTAATTGCCTCGTCGTAGTTTATTACACACACGATATATTTGCAGGAATGCAGTTCGCTGCTAAAATTTTCCATTTAGTCAATCACTTGTGATTTTTGTCGTTAGCAATGATATTTAGGAACACTTTTTCAATAAGCTCATTCTTCGTTAAGACCAAATTATAAAAATTTGGCAAACAAAATCAATCACTTTTTTGGAACACTCTTCCAAAGAAAGATAGTTTAACTCACATATTTGTCATCTGATCAAGTTTCTATACAAAGCCCCACAGAGTCGATGATTTGAGGCAAGCGTTTGTTTTATCAATGCGGTCGATGTTGGAACTACTGGTAGTGTTTTGCGGAAATCGCCAGACAGTTGAATCATTGTACCTACAAAATATCTTGAGGTATTAGTCGCGTTTGTCCGCTTTTGTGCATTTATCCTAGGTGATGAATTTATTTGCTTCCAAAACTTTAGCTATTGATGAGTATTTTGCAATGCTGCACTTCGATTCTTTAGGCGTTTGCAGCTTTAATGGCAATTTTAAGGCTGATTGACTTATTCGCCATCCTTTTAGCAGCATGACTTTTATTACAGAAAAAGCTACTGCTACAGTAATTTCGAATCTGAGACACCCGTAAATTGTAGCCAAAATCAATGACATAAAGAATGTATTTTTTAAGTTCAGGTTCGTATTCTTCCTTTTGTTGGGTGTTCAACTTCGGTATATTCGCTTAAAATAAATGGTTCAACACATTTCCAACATATTCACTTTTATGTTTTAATTCTCGATAGTAACTGTTTAATGTACGATTTGTTAATGAACCTTGTTAACGAAATTTGAATGTTTTGGGCCGAAGTGGCCAATATCGTATCGTGACCACATGTTATCGACCAAAAAAAGAATTTTCTTTCACTTTTTTTTTGAATATTTCTAATACTATTAATAACTATTTATTAGTAATAACTATTAACTATAGTTAATAGTAATAACTATTAACCTATAAACATTACTTGGAGAAAGTTATAAATAAAAGGTTATATACCTATATGTTACATTTTAAGCAAGGACACCTATATGCTGTTTTATTTTAACTATTTTGTATTGTTTACAAAAATATTTTTATATAAACAATTTTATTTTATAAACAAAAAAATTGAATTAAACAAACGTAGAATGTAATTTTTAATAAAATCAATTGAAGTTTAATCTCATATAAATAAGATAATTACTTTGCGTTTACTCTATACAAAATGTTGGTATTTAATTTACCTTATGAATCTATTTTGAAACCAAGTACAGACCTGCATCTATCATAGAAATGGCATTAAACGTAAATAAATTTTCTTAAAAATATGAGGTGTTATTTATTTTGAACTTAAAAGGTAATTGTGACTGGAAACTATCACCACATTCTAAAGGAGTTCTCATTGAAATTCGAGAAACACGCGACACGATGTTACTTTATGTCCACCTGTTCGATAGAGGCAGGTACATGTAGTACATTTTGCTTCCTGTTATAAGATCTAGGATAATTTACTCTGTAGTTAACGTGATATCTTAGCTTCCACTTGACGTTTGTGCTCCAGGCTTAAAGCTATTCTTTGCGAATCTCCATTTTTAAAACGCCGCTAGCGATGCCTAGTTTAAACAACACAGTATTATATTTCCTAAAGAGGAGTAGAATCAAAAGGAAAATTGCATAATAAACATAATAAAATGTTAAAGATAAGGTTTTATTTGTTCTACAGTTTTATTTGCCGTCTTAAAGTTACCGTATTAAATAGTTAGAAGAGAATAATATTTTTCTTAATTCTAGTACAATAATACTTTACAAGTATAAAAATTTTTTAAAACGGTTGTTATACAATTTTTTGTATACTATCTTGAAGTTGATTTAACCACTCTAAAAATACGTTTTTTTTATGTTTCGATTTCTACTTTAGAAATCATTCCCAAAATACAAATTAAACAAATTATTTTGTTTTAATTATTATAGGTCTACCTACCTATAATAAATTTAACTTGATAATACCCGTCAGAAAAATCATAGCAACGATTTGTTTTTAATCTTGCGATAGGCGCGCGTATGCAATTCATACAAGCGTTGCTAGATTATCGAAGTCGGTAACACGAGAGCTTTTTCTGGAAGGCAGATGACAGAGAGTCTGAAGGGACAAGGGAGCTGAGCGGGCCGTGCCCTTTACCATGGATGAACTTGTCGAGGATTTGGGTTCACTTAAGACGCGCTGGTCCCCCGGACTGGACCAGATAACATCTGAGGCAGAGAAGGGTCTACGACGGGTAGAGCCTGCGTGGCTTCTGGAATACATGAATGTACTTCTGAAAGCACAGACCTTTTCTGAGCCTTGGAGGACATGGAGTTTAGTACTACTCCCCAAGGCTGGAAATAGTATCGCCACATCAGCCTCCTTCCATGCATCGGTAAGCTGTAGGATAGGATGCTGTGAGTAGGATAGACATAGACGATATGATTAAGAGGTTAGGTGGTTTATCTCGGAGGCAATTTGGTTTTTGTAAAGGGCCAAGCACGATTGATGCAATCGTGAGTGTACTTAAACACCGCGTAACAAAGGCGATGAACATCGCTGTACAGCCGTGCTGTTATTCGATGTTAGAAATGCATTACATACGATGCAGTGGAATGAGGTAATGAAGGTAATGAAGGAGAGAGAATGTCCTGGTTAACTGATGAATGTGGTTGTGGAGTATCTGTCCAAGAGAAGGAGTATGATGGAGAAGGGCACGATCGTCGACGTGGCGGCCGCGATCCCACAGAAATGGGCCCGACGCCATGAAACCTGGCCTGTTCGGTGCATACGAAGAGGCTACAACCCTCTTCGCATTCGCGGATGACCTCGCTGTACTGGTAGTGGCCCGAAGTAAGCCAGATCTCAAATACTTGGTTCGAATAAAGAAATAGATGACACAGCACGGACTAAAACTTGTGACAGAGAAAAAAAAAGCCATTATTCTGAAGAGGAAAAGAAACAAGCAAAGTGTGGAACTACAACGTGCTGGGGCATATCTAACACACAAGAAACACCTTAAGTACCTAGGAGTGACGGTGCACCAAAATGGAAAATGGTAAAGCACGTGCGAAAAATGGCTGGAAGGTTGCGAATGATGCTACGTTGGGAAGGGTGATGCCTAACATTGGAGGATCCAAATCTAAAAGGAGGGGGGCAGGATGTGCAGTCGATAGTCCTCTAGACGGCATCAGTCTGGAGAGGGGCGGAAGAGATAACGGCCTATAGGAGGCTCATGACACGAGTGGACAGAACAAATGTGTTGCGAGTGGCATGCGCCTACAGGACTGTAGCCGCGGCAGCCTTGTGGACTATCAGTGGATGTGTTTCTTGGATGTGTTACTCTTAAAATTTTTAACTTTATATTAGGTAAGCCTGGTCTTGTTCTTAAGTTCCATCTTCTATCGAAAGTTGGAAATCATCATGGCTATGCGGACCCTGTTGACTGCTGTTCTAAATCGTCTGCACTACTGCATTCAAACCATTCCCTCAAGTTCTTGAGCCACGATATTCCTCGTCTTCCCACATTTCGCTTTCCTCAAATTTTGCCTTGCATAATAAGCAGCAACAATGAGTATCTTTGCCATCTCATAACATAGCCTAAGTATTCAAGTTTTTTTCTTTTGATAGTTTAATCTCATAAAAATAAGATAATTACTTTGGGTTTACACTATACAAAATATAGGTATTTAATTTACCTTATGTATCTATTTTGAAACCTAAGTACAGACCTGCATTTATCATAGAAATGGCAATAAACGTAAATAAATTTTCTCAAACATATGAGGTGTGATTTATTTTGAACTTAGAAGGTAATTGTGACTGGAAACTATCACCATACTCTAAAGGAGTTCTCATTGAAATTCGAGAAACACGCGACACGATGTTACTTTATGTCCACCTGTTTGATAGAGGCAGGTGTACATGTAGTACATTTTGCTTCCTGTTATAAGATCTAGGATAATTTACTCTGTAGTTAACGTGATATCTTGGCTTCCACTTGACGTTTGTGCTCCAGGCTTAAAGCTATTCTTTGCGAATCTCCATTTTTAAAACGCCGCTAGCGATGCCTAGTTTAAACAACACAGTATTATATTTCCTAAAGAGGAGTAGAATCAAAAGGAAAATTGCATAATAAACATAATAAAATGTTAAAGATAAGGTTTTATTTGTTCTACAGTTTTATTTGCCGTCTTAAAGTTACCGTATTAAATAGTTAGAAGAGAATAATATTTTTCTTAATTCTAGTACAATAATACTTTACAAGTATAAAAATTTTTTAAAACGGTTGTTATACAATTTTTTGTATACTATCTTGAAGTTGATTTAACCACTCTAAAAATACGTTTTTTTTTATGTTTCGATTTCTACTTTAGAAATCATTCCCAAAATACAAATTAAACAAATTATTTTGTTTTAATTATTATAGGTCTACCTACCTATAACAGGGTCAACAGCAGTCAACAGGGTCCTATGCGGACCCTGTTGACTGCTGTTCTAAATCGTCTGCACTACTGCATTCAAACCATTCCCTCAAGTTCTTGAGCCACGATATTCCTCGTCTTCCCACATTTCGCTTTCCTCAAATTTTGCCTTGCATAATAAGCAGCAACAATGAGTATCTTTGCCATCTCATAACATAGCCTAAGTATTCAAGTTTTTTTCTTTTGATAGTAAATATTAATCTGATGAAGAGATAATATCCAGGATCGAAATATCACGTAAGGCTTTTATGACCTGGAAACCAGTTTTATGCAACAGAAACCTGTCAATGAATATTCGTAAGAAGGTCCTGAAATGTTATGTGTGGTCGATCCTATTGTATGGTTGTGAGACATGGACGTTAAAAACCACAATGCTAAATAAGTTAGAAGCATTCGAATTGTGGTGCTATAGACGAATCCTAAAGATATCGTGGGTTTCGCACACTTCCAATGAAGATGTTCCTCAAATGATCAATTCAGAACGTCTGCTCATAAACACCATAAAGAGGAGAAAAACAGAATACTTCGGCCATATAATTAGAGGACCTAAATACCATTTACTTCTCTTTATAATACAAGGAAAAGTGGAAGGAAAGAGATGGATTGGTCGAAAGAAACTTTCATGGCTGCGTAATATTAGACAATGGTGTGGTTTCACAGTAGAAAAATTATTTCGCGCAGCAGCCGACAGAGAAAGGTTTCAGGAAATTGTAAACATGATGACGGCCAACGTCTGAATACGGACACGGCACCCAAAGAAGAAGTAAATATTATTTCAGCTTCATTTCCTATTCTTCTAGTAACTTCTGCGTTTGATATCCTTTAGTCGGTCATGGATTATATTCTCCTTTGCGCAATACGACTACCAGAACAATATTTTAACTGCGCTAATCCAGAAGATGTCGAAGCACTTAGAAATATGATTATAGACAGTGATTCAAGCGAAGAAAATTTCATAGACGACAGTGACATTGATAAAGTTGAGGCTGTAAAGGAATGTAAAGAGAATTCTGCCTCAGAACAAAGTTCGATAGAATCTGGCAACGACGATGATATTACAAATATTTATTGTTAAGCAGCTACTGGAAATTAATTTACGTATTATTAAATTTGTAATTTAACTTAGTTGGAATTCTCGAATACCTTATTACAACGTAAATCTTGAAACGTAAACCAATCTTTTATAATAGGCCTCTGTAGATGTAAATAAATATTATGTATTATTATTATAAATTATTGCTTAAAATATTATAAATAACAACGCGTATGTCGGAGATACTCGTGACCGTCCTAGTTACTTTAGTGGGCACGCCTATCCGTTACTTTGGTGGGTCTGCCCATCCGTGACGAACTTTGACGATCATCGTGGCAATATTTATCTGCCCATCCGTGACGAACTTTGACGATCATCGTGGCGGAAAATCTGCATAGATGTTGTGTTGAATCAGGTTCTGTGGTTCTTTAACCAGGATCTTGTTTTCTTCTTAGACTATTTTTATTTGCAAGATGGCTTGTATAAGGATATATCTTGATACATATTATAAGAATATAAACTTATTGTCGTGATTACTTCATATAGTTAAATTGTTCACGAAGATTAAGTAGTACAGGATTAGCTGAAAGACTGTAACTACTCTTGTATTGGCTATGCCATTTACATAGATAATATTCAGGATTATTTTTAGTGCAATTTAAAAACAGATTGCTCAATATTCACACCTCATTTGGTAGACATTGTCAAGGCGTTGGTTAAAATAATTAATAGCACATTATATTTTGTAGGATATATAATTTTATCCGACTCACAGTCTATTTAGAATATAACGAATTGTCCAAATGGGATTAAATTACAGCTAGGAAGAAACACTTTAGACTTAATGGAAATTGAGTGGCAATCCTTTAGTAACAGTAGCAAAAATTAATATTGCAAAATTTATCCAACTCTTTCATCTATTCCCCAAACGAGAAAAGCTTCATTTCTCGGAAAATTTATACTATGTACGATAGATGGTTTTTTGGACATACTACAGTAAACGCGTACCTACATAAAATAAAACTGTGAGAAACAGATACATGTGAATGTGACAGCAGCGTTGATGATCTTAAGACGATATAAAGTTTTATATTTCAAGCAATTTCCCAAGAAAAAATTATACTCTCCTCTATTTAAGTAGTCGAATACCTATTATTATTAGATTGATTTAATGGGAATTCTTCAAATGTACCAAACAGAAAATTTGTGCCTTTTCCGAATAGTGGTTGTCTGAATGTGAAATGGTAGGAATAAACATTTTAGATCGTTTGTAATGGGAAAGTTCACAGCGTTCTTAGGCATATTTTGAATGCCTCATATTTGTTCCCAAAACTTGAAATTGAGATTTCGTGTTATAAGTTTTAAAAAGATTAGGTTCTAGCAATGGAAAGTTCTTAGCGACCGGTCAATGAAAGTAATCAATTTGATTGATCTCACGAGAATCGTGGAAAATGGCGCAACGTTTATTTATTCAACGGCTTTTTAGAAACTGATTTCATGTGCGGTGAACTACAAAAATTGTACACAAAAAACTGCTCTCTTATCATTTAAAATGCATCCTTTGATTTTTGTCTACAGCACAATCTTATCAAATGATAAAAAAAAATTTCTGTCGTGTTAATACAAATTGTATTTAAAAAAAAATTTTCTTCAAACGTCAAATAATGATGACATTACTTATCTAACTTGATCCTGTCAAAGTTCGATGTCTCCGCCGGCAGCAGTTTTTTTCCCATTTCTTTACAGAGGAGGGAAAAATGTTGTCATGGCAACAATATGAAACATGTCACAAAGCAACAATACCAACAAATGTCATTAACAACAATTAAACATCATTTTTATTTATAGTAATATTAAAAGTACAATTAGTTAATGAGGCATTTTCAAAATTGAAACCATGCAAAAATGTTCCCGACTCTTGATACGCATTGGTAATTGTTGATGATACTGATGGTCGAGAACAACTTTCAGCAATCATTCCCGATGTTGGCGGCTTGCGAACAACAATAAGCTGTCTTTAATAATTGCAAACAGCTGTCAAACAACTGTAACCAGGGAGGCGCAAATCCCACCGACGACTTAATTATTTTAATTTCTAACATCTAGACGGCTTTGATAGTTGTCACAGTTAATTTCGAGTAAAAATAGCGTATGAATTGTACTGTTTATGGTTGAAAATTGCTACGTTTGAAGAAAAAATAGTATACTTTATTCGGCAAAGAAGCGACTTTTCTTGACTTGCTCTCTATTACGCGCCGCACTTCGTTTGGCGCGTAACATTGGCCGCGTCAAGAAAAGTCATGCTTCTCCGCCTCATAAAGTAATATACTATTTTTTTGCGCGGGTTACATTCAAATTCGTCGGTCGCTTCAAACGTTGTATCTGAAAAAAAGGTTTATTTTACAGAAAAAATGCTAAAAAACATTTTTGTTCAAAATAATCTAAGCTTTATTTTTTGTTTAAAGCGTACAGATTCTTGGTAAATTGATATTTTCCGTTTTTCTCTCCTACGAGGCAGTTTTTAGGGAAAAGGCCGGGGATGAGAGTAACAAACTTTTTTGCATCTTTTTGGGGTTCCAAATTTGTCATTTTCAGCAAAATTCAGCTGTTAGTTTCGATTTTAGAGGCCAGTTTGTGAACTAGACTAAATGGCGCAAAACACATTTTCATTGTCGATAATATAAATAATATTTTTAAACTATTAATTTCGCTGCAGACGACGCACATACGCGGCGTAGCGAAGTTGAGCCATATGAGGATGGCGCACATTTGCGGCGTCTGTGCACTTAAATTATAATCATATTTTCTGAAAGTAGCACAGCATATAAGTTTATAGAATTTTATCAACATATTGCTAGATATTCAGCCTATCATTAGGCAACTTTCGTTTCTAGCTATGATTTTTATTTTACACTCTAAATGGCGTCCCGTTTTAGGAATGTAAGAATTGAGTATTTAATGTTTTTTGTTTTCATTATAAACTTATTTTTGTCGATAGAAAAACGTGTTATATACTCTGGTGTGTAAATATTATATTAAAATGGCACATTTGTAAACCTGGACCTTCTAGTACAAAAGAACGTAAGATTATACAAGTGAGAAATCCTAATAAGTTAACAGTGAAAAACATTACGTTGGTATAAAAAAAATAAGTTTGCATATCATTCAGTTAGTACTTATTAATTCTCATAGCCTATATAATAAATTTTATGACAAAAAGAAAACACTGAGCAAGTTTAGACACGAGATCATAGAAAAGTTGTTATCAGAAGTTCCTTCTCCAGGAAAAGGCAGGATACAAAATCTTGAACACACACCTTCAAAAATTGATGTCACCAATGAATGCGGTAAAACTTTAAGAAAAAGATGCCGAATGTGTTCTACCAAAAAGATACGAAAATATAGTATTTACCATTGTTTAGAATGTGAAGAAAACCAGGACTTTGCCTAGGAGTATGTTTTCAGGAATACCATAAAATATAATAGACTCCATATTTTGTGAAATATATTTTTGTTATTTTTATTTGTTGCAGATAAACATTAAACTTTCCCTAAAAAAATGGTTTTCATTCATTTTGCGAAGGCCCATATGTGCGTCTTCCGCATATTTCAATGAAATCATTCACATGTGCGGATGCCGCGCATGTGCGTCTAGAAAATAAATTTTATGCAAACCTACAAATATGGTTTTATAAAGTCTTAATAACATAAAATTAAACTAGTATATATAAATATTTTTCTTTTTAAGAGAAAAAAGTGAGGCGCACACACGGTACCTATTAGTAATTTCTGCCGCAGCGAAACTGTATACGACGGTCTCTATCATATATTATTTTTCTCTCATTATTCGTTTTATTTTTCGTTGGAAATATGTTTTCACATTTGTATATATGTATTTACATCTCTAGTTTATTAACGTCTCAAACTATTTATTTCCAGCAATTCCGGTTTTGCACTCAGTATTACTATTGAAAGTTAGCAACCAGTTGTTGCTGTTTCGGTTAGAGCGGATGCTCAAAGTGCAGTTTGTGTACTTGGCCATTTAGAGCGAATGCATTTACGGAGAAAATTAGATAAAGCGTCAGTCTCGACCAACAAGCTAAGCTAATTTATTTTACTGTATGTTCGTTGGTTAGCCTGTAATGACACTTTAGTTAGGGGGATGTAAACAAATTCTGAAACATGCGATTATTGAAAAAATACTAATATATATATATATATATATATATATATATATATATATATATATATATATATATATGTAGCCTAAGGTGTTGGTTGTAGAGTTTTTTCAACTTTCGTAGACAAACATCTTCTATTTATTTGTGTCCTTTGTAACGTACTTTATGGAATTGAAAGCGGATTATTTAGAATACCTAAGGAATTTTTTAAAAATAATAACAAATTTTTTGGCTTAAAAACAAATATAATATCTCAGTAACTACTAGCTTAAGTTAAATTCAGCAAACGGCGTTGATATAGACTTGGCAAAATGTTTTTTATTAACGAAAAAACGTTCAATTACAAGCAATGGCTCCTAAGATATAACCGGTCAAAGTTAACCAGCATTTGCGACAAAGTTATAAATAATAAGATGATAGTCTTTAAAACCATTACCTAATTGTTTCGGAATTTTTTCTTGACAAAAATTTCTTCGCTTCCAATAAAACAATTTTCTTCAATGTTTTAAACAAACGTAAATCATATAGAGCCATCTAAAAAATGTATTACCAAATGACAGAGATATTTAGTTTGATCATAAATATAGTCCAGTCTTCAGAGACAAAAATGCATCTGAAACTCTAAAAATCATACGAAGTGGAATTTTTCTGAGAATGTTAATTTTGGTACTCCAAAAAATATGTAATAAAGTTTACTATTCCTACCCCCTGGCTTCGCCTTAAACTCAGCCTCCCTCGTAGGAAACAAACGGGTGTGGCAGTCCAGTGGGACTGCCGGTAGAAGTTATACTTCTATACACGCGTTCGCCGTTTCAAATTTATATGGGAGTCAATCTGCACAATCATTACATATTTAATGCTATAGGTAAGAGAGAGCAGAAAGAGAAAAAGAATTAGGTGTATAGGTATATGGTGCATTGTTTACTGTATATTACAAAAATAGCAAGTCCCCAGGAGTGGATTGTATCCCCGCAGAGCTCATCAAACATGGAGGTAACAGCATTATGCACCAAATTCACAACATAATAGTCAAAGTCTGGGAAGAAGAACAAATGCCAGAGGAATGGTGCACTGGAATCATATGTCCACTACACAAAAAGAGAGATTTGTGGGAATGTAAAAATTATAGGGGTACAACTCTTCTGAATACAATGTACAAAATATTCTCCAACACCCTGTACAGCCGTTTAAGTACGTACGTGGAAGAAATCCTTGGTGAGTATCAAAGCGGTTTTAGGCCAGGTAGGTCAACAATTGACCAGATTTTTGTGCTACGTCAAATCTTAGAAAAAACCAATGAATTTAATATTGACACGTTCCATCTCTTTGTGGACTTTAAGTCAGCGTATGATAGCGTCCTAAGAGGTAAATTATACGAAGCCATAAATGAACTTAACATTCCCCATAAATTAATAAGGCTCGTAAAAACAACTAGGAGTAAAGTGATCTGCAGAGTACAAATACAAGGCGATATGTCACAAGCGTTTGAAACATCTGCAGGGTTACGGCAGGGAGACGCGCTGGCGAGCCTTCTCTTTAATATAGCGTTAGAAAAGACTATAAGAGATGCCGAGTTACACAATAGGGGAACAATCTTTAATAAAACAACGCAGATTATGGCTTACGCTGACGATCTGGATTTGATTGCACGTACTACACGAGGACTTAAAGAGATGACTTCCACCTTCTTGACAGCCACACAAAATATGGTCCTTAAAATAAACGAGGAAAAAACCAAAATGTTAGCATCTATTCCAAACAACAGAGATAGAGCTAGAAACGCCAAACAAAACTTCAATATAGACCAATATAATTTTGTGGTAGTAAATAAGTTTACATATTTGGGTTCTCTCATAACAAACGATAATGACACATCTGAAGAAGTTAAACAAAGGGTACTGCTAGCAAACAAATGTTATTTTGGACTAAGCAAGCAGCCAAAAAACAGAAATTTAAGCCAGAAAACCAAACTAATAATATATCGAGCACTCATCCTACCAGTGCTGACATATGGGTCAGAAACATGGACCATCTCCAAAACAGACGCAAATCTTCTGCTCGTCTTCGAAAGGAAGATACTAAGAAGAATAATGGGCGCATTCTGTGAGAATGGTATTTGGAGAAGGCGATATAATTTCGAATTGTAGGAGAAGTATAAAAAAAATAGTAAATGGTAGAGATGTAATATCCTTCATAAAAATAGGTAGGCTTAGATGGGCTGGACATGTGTCAAGAGCAAATGAAAATTACCCACCCAGACGAACTCTATTATCGATCCCAGTGGGAAATAAAAGTAGAGGCAGACCACGACTGAGATGGAGGGACGGTGTGGACGAGGACGCAAGGAAAATCGGCGCGGCAAATTGGAAACGGTTGGCGATGAACAGAAACGACTGGCGAAATAGACTGGGGAAGGTCAAGGCTCAACTAGAGCTGTAGCACCACTGATGATAATGATGATGATATATTTTTATTTTCATATATGTATAAAAGAAGTTGAATGCAAAAAAAATTACACATACTCTGCAGTAAAATTCATTGTTTATTTTGTTATTAATACAAAAATTTCAATACAATACACTGCATAATAATTCAATATAATAATACAATACAAATTAAAATGTAATATCTATAAGTATTTAAAACTGCCAATATACATAACTTACTTTACGAAGATAAACAAAAAAAAACCAACTCTAATTATGTTGTAAATTTTCATTTTATTTTAAAATTTAGTTTTATATCTTTTTTTTGCGTATATTACATATATTTATTAACATTAAGGTGAGGTTTTCAAATATTTCAAAAATAAAAAAGGAAAATCATATTGGGATTCGAACTCAGGTACACCGGCGTATGAACCAAACACGTAAAAGATTTGCCAATTAGACATAACGTTAACGGATTTCAAAATTGACAGCTGTCTGTCATAAAGTGATTATTTTGAAATATAAAAGCCTAAAATAATTATGAACATTTAATAAATAATACAAAACACATCACATCAATACTAATACTAATATATAATATATATATATATATAATATATATATATATATATATATATATATAATGTATATATATATATATATATATATATATATATATATATATATCTAATATTATATATAAATAGAATAAGAACATTTTTATTCTCGAGAGAGGAAGAGAGAGAAAATATATCTTCTGTCTCTCTCTTACTCATTATCTTACATATGTAATGGTTTCACAGATTCACTCCCGTACAAATTTCCAACGTCGAGCGCACGTATAGAAGTATAACTTCAAAAATACAGAAAATTTATGGCTCATAGAAAAAAATATTTCAAACAAAAAATGAAGCTAAGACAATTTTAAATAAAAATGTTTGTAAGCAATTTGTGTGTAAAATAACCCGTTCTCTTAAAAACATCCCTTGTTCGTATGATTTTTAGAGGTTCAGTTGCATTTTCGTCTCTGGCGACTGGAGTATAAATAAATAAATTTAGTTATAACAAATTTAATTGGCATCTGGCATTTGATATTGCATTTTTTAGATGGCTCTACTCGATTTACGTTGGATTCAATAAAAATTTAAGAAAATTGCACTACTGGAATCCAGTGGCGGCTCGTGGCTTGAGAGACAAGGTCGGCTAGGTTTTTTTTCTCTCCTCACATAGGTATACCGTCTAATAAAGACTTCAATCATCATAGGAGATTTTTTGTTTTCTTGTTTTTTGATTTTTTTTTTGTTTTTTCCTATAAATTTAGAACCTAAACATGTTTATAAATTAACCCTAGTCTACGTTGTTTGGAAGTAGCAAAATGGGTAATAACGTCATCGTAAAATTTATTAGAGTTTTGGAGAGATTTTAAAAGTTTTTTTTTTTCTATTGACATTTGAGACAAGCTTGACATTCTCTCTTGTTCCATGGTATTTCGACAAATTTCTACAAGTTTTGATTCTTTTGATACAAGAGAAATCCCGTTCATTTGAGGCAGACGTTGGTGGTAATGAGAGAATTAATGACAATAATTTATTAATTTCTGTAACAGTTTGTTGTAATGAATTGCAGTATATAAAATTATACATATCTTGTAACTTATCCCATCTTCCGAAAATATTTGGATCAGCATATAAAACTTTTAATTATTAAAACTTTTAACTATTTCATAATAATAGTATCCAAAATTTCAAAATATACTCGTTTTTCGAGATTTGTTTCTGTGTCATGCCTTTGTCTTTTTTTTGGGGGTTCGGAAATATCAAGCGAGTTCAAAACGTCACTGCGTATATACTGGAAATTACTATCATTACGAAAATCTTTGAGATTTTGTACCAGTCTTGTTATTGTATTTTTGAAATGAATAATGTCAGTTAACTGATTTTGAACAACATTGAATATCAAATCGGTTTGGGTAAACACTTTCTTAAAAATATTTAAAAGTATGTTAAAAGAGTAATCATTTAGTAAAGTTTTCAAACCGATTGCTTCACGGATCGAGATATCATCACTTTCAAAATGGTCACATTCAATAATAAAATTAAAAACTTCCAAAAGCTGTTCACAAAAATCTGACAAACTGTTTTTTTGGCATTTTTTTTTTCGAAACAAACCGTTCTAAAACATTAGTCCGTTTAGGCGAGCTTGAGAAAAATAAAGCAAATCTGATTAAACTGGCAAAAAGAAGACGACATTCTTTAATTTTTTTACATGTATCTTGCAAAACTAAATTTATTCTATGCACATGACAATGAGTAAATAAAGCTTGCGGTGCAATAGTTTTAACAAATGCCTGGAGACCATTTAATTCACCAGACATCACGGCAGCGCCGTCATAAGTTTGCACTACCAATTTATTTTTGATATCAAAAAATTTTAATCTGTCCTTTAAAACACCAAACATATGTTCTGCCGTATGGCTTTTACTCATATCTGTAAAACCTACAAACCTCTCATAGATATTACCACGTAACGCGTGGTACGCGTGAACAACAATTGATAATTGTGAATGACATGATATGTCGGTAGTTTCATCTACTTCTAGTGAAAAGCAAATGGTTTCGTGAATCTCAGATTCAATAACGTTACTCAAAATGTAACTAATTGATTCTATTAATTCATTCTGAAATGTTTTAGATACACCGCTAAATGTCTTCGAATCAGAAAGTAAATTAGAAAATTCCAAATCGTATTTCTTAAACATTTTTATTAGTTCTCTATAATTACCTTGATTTAACGAATGCTCCGATTCATCGTGTCACCTAAAAGATAATTCCTGACAACTTAAAAAAATTACAATATCAATTAAATGACGTAAAACTGCGTAATTATTTTTTACAATTTCGTTATGTTTAATAGCATTTTCACGTTGGGCATTATCTAATGAAACATAGATATTTTGTTTTCCAAATAAATCTAATTTAATCTGGCTGTAAGTATGGTCTTTCGAAATATCATGTTTATGTAAAGCTCTAAATAATTCCTTTAAATTATCGTAACCAGATTCACACCACGGATTTTGATGTTTGCCCCTGTTTGTCGAAAATAAAATGCAAGGCCAACAGAAAAGTTTGTTTTTTATTTCACTCCCGGTAAGCCATGAGTACTTGCTGTACCAATTATCTGAAAATGATCTATTACTTCCCTTACCCGCACTAATATTTATAAGCCGGGACATTTTAGGCAAAGGACGCCCCTTATTTTTAATAACAATTTGTTCTTCGTATGGAATAGATTAAAACCCATTATGCAAAATATAATTTACAATATCAGACTTATCAATACTTACAGTTTCTCCCATGGCTTGCATTTTTTAGGTTAATTTACCTGAATTTGTTTACACTTTAATTTAAAAAAAAAACTTCCAATACGTCAAAAAACCTTTTAACCTTTAACTATTTACGGCAGATGTAACGTATCACAGTATTACTTTAGAAAATAAAAATAAATCACAAAAAAAAAGGCTAGTTCGTGCACTGAATATCACTTCACAGGAATGTAGATTCCTTGTGGACTTCACTTTACTACATATATGAAATAACATTTCGTCCCACGCTCGTAATGTGCAGTTCGCAACCAATCACCAATCCAAATGAAACATCGGCAAATTTAAATTTGCCGCACTTGGTAATTAAGTTCATATGGAAAGAAATGTATATTTGGTTGCTAATCAACCAATATTCCGTTGATTTTTACAAGTAAAGTCAAGGTTGGGATCGGCTAGCCGAAAAAACAAAACGTACCTTTTTAAGAATTCATAGGCGGATGGATGTCTCCGATATCGAATCATCTACTATTTGAAAAGTGTCTACGCCGTGATCACTTAACGCTCACATTGGACGAATTCTTTTAAAAACCATGAATAAAATTTAGTCTTTATTATCTCACAGATATTTTTTTAGTTCATAAAAACAAAATGACATCAACTGATTACCTGCCACAATTATTTATTGACTGATACTGATACTGATACTGATTAAATTAAATATTAAAAAAATCTATAATATCTATAAAGATGTGGGTCGGCACTGCCGACCCTGCCGACCCTGACCGGCCGCCACTGCTGGAAACCGAGAAAATAGGAGATTTTGATATTTTAAATTCAATTTGTTTCAACCTAATTTTTTATACAAGGAAACTAAATTCCTGTAGTTGGCTGTATCACAGAATAATAAACAAACAGAATACCCACTCTCCACGGAAAATTAAGTACGCGCATCTCCTCCGCGCAGACTCGTTCCGCCATGTTTTAGGAGGATTTTAAAGAAATTAGTGTTGTTTATGTGGGGTGCATGGAAAAATTAACCAGGTTTATTTGACTTACGGCAATCATAGACATACTATACAATTATATTAACATTGTTAAATATAATAACATAAATATAATATAATTAAACATAAATATAAACAATTACATAACCACACAAATCATATGTCTGTGTCCTCCTAAAACATGGCACGCGTGCTGAAAAACTTCAAAGGCGGCATCTGAGAGTGGCCCTTCTGATTGTTTATTATTCTGTGGCTGTATCATGTATCACAAAAATTTTTATTTAAAAATTTCATTTTTCATAAAAGGTACATTAATAAAAATCCCTATCGGGCTACATTACATAATGTTTTCGGTGTAACTATTCCATCGTCAGTGCTAGCTGGATGTAATACATTTAGGGACTTCAAACATGTAGCGTGTCAAAACTCCGATACGTTAAATCTGGTCCAATTTTCGTTAGTTTTATTAAATTTTACCCGGTATATGAGTTTAATTTCTGTAAAAACTTCATAAGAAATTATTTTAGACCGATAATGCTTTCTAATAAAGCAACAATTAATAACGATAAACCTTTGATGAACCTTTTTTAAAAGTTAAAACTTAGGTGCTATCATAAAATATCTCATTACAACTACCCATCTCGCTCATTTGACTAATTTGCCGCTGGATTTTGTTGGCAAATATAGGAACTAATCCCTTGAAAAGTTCTACCGAAAAATATATTTTTTTTTATTAACACCTGCGCGGTGTTTGTATACTGCTATCTGGTCACAAATGACCAATTATCAGTTATTTTCTGACCTAACATAGTAACAGCAAATACTTAAATCTAAGGGCTCTTACCCTATGGCTTACTCTTATTTTATCTATTAGCTAATGCACTACAACTAGCATGCAATAACTTCACAGCACTATACTCTGCTTTTTACACTAAACTGTTACACATTTACACTAGCTCAAATGGTTTTGTCCTTATGAGTCTTCTCTTTAGTTCAGTGTTGTCAAGAAGCTGGATTGCCTCGACATTCACATGACTATGCAGCCTCTGCTCGTGACTTGCTGCTGTTCTCTTAATTATTTCGATCACAGTTTCCATACCCAGGTCCTGGTGGAGGTTGCTGTTACGGATATACCAAGGAGCATCAACAATGTTTCTCAGTACTTTATTTTGAAATCTCTGGATAATAAGTAGATTACTAGCTTTGGTACAGCCCCAGAGTTGGCACCCATATACCCATACTGGCCTCAGTACTTGCTTGTAGATGGATAATTTATTATGAATTGACAATGTTGAATATTTTCAAATCAGCCAATACAATTTCTTATATCTAATATCAAGCTTCCCTCTTTTCTTTTTGACATGGACTTTCTAGCGCAGCTTAGCGTCTAGGGTGATGCCAAAGTATTTTGCTGATGTTGCATAAGGAATTCGGGTATCATTTATTCTAACTGGGAAATTTTCTATTTATTTATTTGTAAAGTTAATGTGTGCAGATTTAGTCTCATTTAATTTTATTCGCCATTTTCTGGTCCAGTTATGTATTTTATTTACTGATTTATTTATTTATTTATCGTATGGCAATTACAACACATTTAGAACAAAATTACAAACACTAGTAATATAGGTATATGACAAACTTTAAATAATTACAAACAAACATCAAGTGTATTAACATAATCAATTGACTCTGAAGTTGCAAACAGGAAGTCTTCAGGGCTACCGTTATAGGATCTTGAGGGACACTCTTCAATAATGTGGTCGATCGTTTGGTCCTTCCCACAGTCACATTGGGGAGACAGATGCTTTCCCCATTTATGTAGCATGCATGCACATCTGCCATGTCTGGTTCGGATCCTGTTTAGAGTGGACCATGTTTTACGTGGAAGATCAAATCCTGGTGGCTTGTGGGTAATACAGGGCATGTTATTTTGCCATGCATTCCATTCTTGGGACCATGCATTCGTGATGTTGAACTCCTCATGTATCATTCTTGCCGTTTTCATTGGTATTTTTCTAGAACGTAGACGGGTATTTCGTGCATCCTCGGTATCTTGGTGGATCGGCAGGTTTATATTGTTCATGATCTTTTTGTATTCACGTGTAAGTGCGTCAACTCGTCGTAAATGTGAAGGTGGAATGTGACTTAATACTGGAAGCCATTGGGTGGGAGTTGATTTAATTGTACCAGATATCATCCTCATAGTGCTGTGCAGCTGAGTGTCGACCTTTTTTACGTGTGGACTGTGTAGCCAAACTGGGGCACAATATTCAGCGGTCGAGAAAACAAGGGCTAAAGCAGTAGAGCGGAGAGTGGAAGCCGATGCTCCCCAGGTGGTACCGCAGAGCTTCTGTATAATGTTATTTCTTGTACTCAACTTTTGGGCAGTTTTTGTTAAATGCTCTTTAAATGATAGCGTTCTGTCTAGTGTTACGCCCAGGTACTTCGGTGTTTTGTTGTGGGAAAGTGTGGTATTTTCAAACCGTATGTTGAGTTTCTTTCCAGCAAGTTTATTGTTCAGGTGAAAGCAACTTACTTCTGTTTTGGATGCATTTGGTTGAAGCCGCCACTTGCGAAAATATTTGCTCAATATATATAAGTCTGCCGTCAGAACTTCTTCAGATGTTTCAAGTGTTCTGCATCGTGTAGTGAATGCCCAGTCATCGGCGTATCCGAACTTTCTTGATTGTGTTTCTGGCATATCTGCTAAATATAAGCTAAATAGTAATGGAGAGAGCACTGACCCCTGTGGTGGGCCATTTTTAAGTTTCTTTGGTGGGCTGATATCTGTGCCCATCACTATTTGCAACATTCGGTCGTTAAGCATGCTATCTATTAAACGTGCTATTTGTTTACAGGGAATTGCACGGAGAATTTTGTATATAAGGCCCTCTCTCCATACTGTATCGTACGCTGCCGAAAGATCAATAAATGCCGCTGAAGTTTTAAGTATCTTTGGAAACCCGCTTCGATGTAGGTGGTGAGTGACATGACCTGGTCCGCGCAGCTTCGTTCTGGTCGAAAACCCGCTTGTTCGACTGGGATCACCTGGAACAGTTCTGTACTGATTCTATTATATATAAGCCTCTCTAATAGTTTGTAGGTAGCAGAGAGAAGCGCAATTGGTCTGTAGTTTTTTGGGTTGTCAGCGGGCTTGCCTGGCTTTGGTATGGCTATTATCTTAGAGCGCTTTAGTTCTTGTGGGATATTTCCAGTTTCCATGATGTCTGTGAAAAATCGAGCCAACCAAACTTTTGTATACTTGCCACAATTTAGTAGGAATTCAGGGTGAATATTATCAAATCCTGGTGCTTTTGCTGGCTTAACATCCTTTAGAGCCTCTGATATGTCTTCGCTGGTGAAGGGGAGGGAATGCTCCGTTTCTGTGGCTACATGTTTTAAAGTTTTAAGTTCTCTCTTTACGTAGATGGTGTGTGCTTTATCCTTTGGTGCTCTGGATGTTTTCACTATATGTGATGCTATGGCATCTGGCTTTACGGCTGCCTCTTGGCGTTTCTTACGGACACCAACTGTTTACTGATAGTTGCAATTTATCAGTCGCTTCTTCACTAGCGTCTCCTATCGCTAGTATGGCTGTATCATCCGCGAAGGTGGCAATAGTATTTTGTTCTAGCTCTGGAATGTCACAAGTATACAATAGGTACAGGACCGGACCTAAGACACTTCCTTGTGGCACGCCAGCTTTGATCTCCCTTAAGTCGGTGTACACTTCTTCTTGTTTTACTCTGAAATATCTATTCGCAATATATGATTTCAAGATTTCTGAATACTGCTTAGGCATGAACGTTCTTAGTTTATAGTTTAAACCGTCATGCCAGACTTTATCAAACGCCTGTGCTACATCCAAGAAGATTGTAGAGCAGACTTTATTTTCTTCTAATGTTTTTTCTATTATATTCGTTATTCTGTGAAATTGATCTTTGGTGGAATGTTGATTTCTGAAACCAAATTGATGATTTGGTATAAGATTTTTTCTTTCTATTATTGGTTTTAATCTTTTTAATAGAAGTTTTTCAAATAGTTTTGACATCACCGGAAGGAGGGATATTGGTCGATAGGATGTCACTTCATTAGGAGATTTACCTGGTTTGGCCATTATAATTACTTCGGCTACTTTCCAGAGTCTGGGAACATATCTCAATCTAAAAGCAGCATTTATTAGGTGTGTCAGCTTAACTATGGCTTTTCTTGGTAGATTTTTTAATAATTCTCCTGTTACGAGATCATATCCAGGAGCTTTCTTAGGATTTATATTCTCTTTTATCTCTGTTGATACTTCTCTAAGTGATGTCAATATTATTCTTTCGTCAGTTTGGAATGGTTCTTCCCATCTCAGTTCTTCACTATCATTGTCGTTGGCTTTGAACGTGCTTTCTAAATGATCTGCAAATCGTTCTGCTTTCTGTTCGTTACTTCTAGCCCAGTTGCCGTTTTCCAAGTTGATAGGAGGGGAATGAATAATTGGTCTCTTCAATCTTTTTGTTGCCTTCCATAAAGAATAATCTGTGTTCTGGTCAGCTGCTAAATTACTTAAAAAATAATTAATTGTTGAATTTTTTATATTCTGTATCTCTCTTTTTAGTTTTTGTGTAGCATTATTTAGACTAGTTTTGTCTCGTGGAGCTCTGTATTGCTGCCATTTTTTTCTTAACTTCCTTTTTTCTACTATGAGTTCTCTGATTTCTTTTGGATAGTTGTTACCTTTTATTCTAGAAGTTATTGTGGGAGTATTTTCCCAAGCTGACTGTTGGATATTTTTTATAAAAACTTCTAATTCGTCATCAAGTTGCCTCGTGTTTCTTAATGGAACAGCAAGATTAATTTTGTGTTCAAGGTTTATTTTGAAGCTCTCCCAGTCAGTTTTTTTATTAGTCAATATTGGAAAAATATGACGTTAGCTTGGTAAATTTTTTTATAGTCACGTTTTTTTTGCAAATATTAAACTAACCATTTCAGCAACCCGTTAGATTAAAATGGCTTACGTGTAAATTACACCAAGTAACGGTGTACATATTTTTTCATTAAAAAGCATACTTTTACAACTTTTACAGTTTTATTTTCAAGATGCAAGTGAAAGTTTTGTGTCTTCGCCTACTTTGCCTATTTTTTTCACCTAATTAGGGTCTGAAGTTCGTTCCAAATTTAGCCCCGGTAGTTCTAGATTGTCCCAGTTAGTCTCAGTTTATTGCGTTGGGAGTTCAAAATTGATTCGGTTTATCAGATTGGACATCTAAGTTCCCTTTATTGCCTCATCAAATTCTTTGAACTCCAGCCCCCATCTTATGGAATTTGACTGGACCAACAATATGCTGCTGATCTGATTAACAGCTCTATCTAATTTATTGTGAGTACTTTTTCTTATATTCTTGGCAGACTCAAGTAATGTTAACAAAATTTATATAAAAATGCAAAAGACTGGATGTAGTTACATTATTTTCTAAACCCTTTGCTATATATTATGATAGTGCATATTTCTTTATTCCTTCTTACACATTTATTGTTAATTAATATTTTTTGTAATTCTCTTTTTAAACGTGATTTAATATACTTACATGGATAAACTAAATAGTAAATATTTTGTTCTTTTAGTTTATTTAATAAGTACTTTATTGCATGTTTTGTTTTTATTTTCATACAGTTATTCCATTACAAAAAGGACTTAGGATAGTTCTCCTGTTTCGTATGATATACTTTATATTGATATTTGATATGATGTTTAATTACCTAATTTGATGGCTGTATTCGAATGCTTTGTGGTATTTAATATTTTGAATATATTTTGATGTCGTGAATCTTACCATATTATATTTTTATATTTGCATTTTTTGTGATAATTTCTACATTTTTATTCAAACATTTAAAAACAGTGCACCCTTTTTTTAAGAGTTGTTTTCTTTCATGTTTCTTTTCTGTTGTTTTGTATATTATAGTCTCTCATGTGTTTCTCACCTCTATGATTGCTTATAATCTATCCGAACTGAGCAACGCAACCGCGCCTTCGAGCATAGTGTATCATTGTTCTAAGTTTAATTTTTCATAATCTAGTTCGCTAGATGTGGTACAATCTCTTCCATAGTTGTAAACGAAATGTCAGGAAGTAACAGTTCCAGATCACAATCTTTAAATCCCGAATACAATGTTTCATTACCAACAGTGCATTTTTAAAAGCATACAGCTTTGTGTCAACTTTTATCAAAATTTGTTTTGCTAGTGAGAAACTTTTCTCTAAACTTCCAGTTTAATGGATCTTTACTCTGGAATATAGTTAGCTAATTCTTTCATGACTAATCTTTAAGTTGTTACTATCCAAGTATGACTACATCTAAAGTCCTTGACATTTTATAAGTTTCAAAGTGGAATAATTTGAAAATCGTTATACAAGAAGGATTATAACAAATATCCTACTTGTATGAAGACGAACTATACGATAAATTTAATCTAGGAATAGTTTAAAACTTTAGCCAAGTTAGGATTTAATGGAATTATTTTCCGTGTAATAATTTACTTTACTAATAGTACAATATGAGGATTTAAAATTTAGAAATAGAAGTGATTTTGTCAAAATTTATTTTGTTAACTAATTATTATAATTGTTTACCATCAAATATTTAATGTAATATGTTTTAATATAAACAATACATAAAATGAAACAACATATGGGTAATCCTCACAGTGGTGAACATCAAAGTTATACATAAATAATTTCAGCAAAATAGTAATAACACAACGCACGGTTAGTACTTCAGTAAATAAACATTATAACAACATATATTGTAACGCTGCAAAATATTCAGTTGATCCAGTATTTGACATTGGTTTTTCATTAGATAGACATTGTTGAAAGTATTCATTCAAGATGCCGATATAAACATATGGTAAATACAATTAGAGGTAACAATTTCATAAAAAAAAATATATATAGGTTAAGCATATCAACTAAACATCAATGCACTGAAAACGCAATTACGCAATGCACGCAAAAGAAAATTATTTTGCTACTGAACATTATTCCAACTGTTCAATCACAAATTAACCCGTTAATTTCTAATCTCACATAATTATTAATTTCTTAAACTTTTATAGTTTCACCATGTATAAGTGAGTCATTGTAAAACCATATAGTATAATATTTTAATAATTAGTTCATTTACCTACAACTAAATAAATTGCCGAATAATATATTTTCTAATTGAATTTCCTAAGTGCCGCAATTAAGGCCTAGATTTAAATGTAATGTAAGCAAATAGTTCAAAGTTTGTTGGTATGGTATGATAGAAAGCAACAACCTCTGTACTAAGGTATGAATTATTTGTGAGATTACAAATTGGGGATTTGAGCTCATTTGAGCAGTCTATCACAAGTAGTTACCTAACGAACATCATATTGTGGAATTACCAGTAACTGTCAATAAAATCAACATTTTCTGCACAACTTCAACCTTTTATTATATTTATCATCGTCGATCGACAAAAAGCGGACAAAGGGGCATTTACAAACCGATGCGAACCTCAAAACTAAGTTCGAAACTTTCCACCAACTAAGACATTGATGAGCAAATCTTATTATGTCAATCAATACAATAAACCTGCTATCAACTACTTCTAGACGTTTATTTATTTATCCCTTGCTGCCAGTTTCATAATGCTAAGATTAATACTATTACAAGAATTATTATTAAACTCAACACACTTCCGGGTCGAATCAATCAATTATCACTGGGCCGAGCTTTCGACATCCTTTCTGATGTCTCTTCGGGGCTTCCGAGGTCTCAGTCTCCCGAGAACCCAAAAACTACAACAATGATCACTAATCAATGCATTATTGCTGCTGGGAACAGCGGACGGTTCATTTATACCGTCGATGGTGACGTGGGTTGTGTGGAGGTTCGCGCGGGGATTTTGATTGGAGGGTGGAGCGCACGATATTTTCTTTATGAGGGATCTCCATGTCGAAGTTTCGGTTTCTCGGATAAATCTTGGTTTATAGAAGCAGGTGGGGGGACGCTATGATTCTAGAGTTTTCAAAAACAATTTAATGAAAATGGTGTTGACTAGAGAAAATTGAGTCGTAATTGCACAGAAAATGAATGTTTATAAATTTTATTTTGGATTCTACGATTTTCCTATATAAACTTCAATGCGGCGACTGCCCAAAAATTTACATCGTTTAAACTGGTAGAAACTTTGATGAACGAATAGCAGAACATAAAAGGGCTTTCAAGAATAGAAAAACAGATTCGACATACGCACTTCACCTTCTAGATCATAATCATTCTTTTAATGACAAATTTAAAATTCTTCACATTCAAAATAAAGGCCTTAAGCTATCTTTGTTAGAATCTATGAAAATCGACAAATTAAAAAACACATATATAATTCTGAATGACCAACTTGAGATAAACAGTTCTCCTCTCCTCAAACTATTTCATTAGAGACTATAAATTTGTAAACCCAAGCCAAAAATAGATCACTTGAGAAAGGCTATCAGCCGAAACAGCTGTAGTGATAATAGTTAAAATAAATTTTGTGGAAGTTTGAAAACAAAGTTTTCAGTGTTTTATTGTTAAATAATTAATTTGTTTAGCTCACGAAAGTCAATGCACAATCTTGTTTTAGATCCATCATCTTTTTTAAAAGCTAATAAATTACTGGAGCATTTAAATTTCTGGAGCAACTCAGCAAATGATGGAAATTGTTCAGTTGTTGTTAGCTTCTCATACCCTGGTAATAAGGTCTGTTGTAAGTACTCACTTTGATAAACCACATCACCATCTGAATCAAAATAAATCTCCTTCAAATTGTCTTCCAGTGCTATAGTACATGTTCTAAAGGATCCTCTTGTTTCCATAGATGCTAACATATTCTTCACTTTTTTCAGATGAAATAGTTCAGAATAATTAATTTGAAGTTGTTTTTCAAAGGGGATTTCATAATAAAAACGGGACCCTGTTGGCTGCAGCCACTTAAATTTATATACATTTTTCTTACCATCACTACTGTTTGCTTCTATAGCCAGCACTATATTTTTTTATCAGCTTAAGTTCTTGATTTATAAGTGTAATATCATACCCTTATTCATGTGAAGAGATAGCAGTTTGAATTCGTCTAAAAAGAGTTTATTATCGTTAAAATTCTACAATATAAATTATTAACAATAATAACATAACTAACATAACTTAACAAATATACAAACCTAAAAAGAGAATCAAGAACAATGCTTTTTCTTACGCCATTAATTAATTTGACATTGTACCAAAGAATACAGACGCTATATAAACGTCTATATTCATTGATTGTACCATACAATTTAGAATATGTCAATGTCAATAAAACTTAAACAGTCATACAAACTAAAACTTTAAATAACTAAAAATAACTAAACCCTGCTGTTTCACTTAAAATAAGCATATGTTTACTTTTACATCCCCCTACCAAAAAGGTATGATAAACCATCTAAGTATATGGTTTATCACAAGGCATCAATTTTGAAATATGGAAATAATTCATATCATTCTTTTTGTATCCAATATCTACTTCATATAATGTATTTGAAATTTGTTTTTTTATTTGATATGGACTTAGTCTTACTTTGTCAAGTTTTTTTCTATTTAGTTTTGATTTATTTTCTACATATGCCCAATCTCCCTCTTTGAATTCATAGGATTTTCTATTTTTGTCATACAGTTTATATATATATATATATATATATATATATATATATATATATATATATATGTATAATATATATATATATATATATATATATATATATATATATATATATATATATAAGAGGAATCACTAACAGGAGAATTTTACTGTCATCATGTCATGTGTTTGTCTTTTTAAAGACGAATTACATGCTATGATTTTTTCTGACGGATATTCTCAAGTTAAAGTTGATTTCATGTAATCGAATGAACTATCTTATAGTAAAGTCGTCCCAGGAGCGCAACTCAACAATATTGGCAATATCATTTTAAAGTCGTCTACTTTAAAATGCATAATGTATGTCTGAATTGTCAATATAAATGAGTCAGATAAAATTAAATTATTAGAAGAATTTTTTCACTATGTAACAAAAAACAAAATTTGTTTAATTTACTGTTTGTATTTTGAGAACGATTTCCGAATTGGAAATTGAAACGTCAATAAACGTATTTTTTATCTTTAATTGTGGCTTATTCCCAGTTATAAATAGTAATTAATAAAATTCACATTCAAAAATTTTCAATAAACAAAATCTCATATAATGATTCTCAAAATTTTGTTCTACGTACGTGAATCTTCAAAATATTGTTTGTACCATTAGGTACAAACAATATTAGTTGAAATCTCAAAATCCCAAATATTATTCTAAATCTCCTAATCAAAATATTTATATCCTTTCCAAATTAAGTGTAAAAATTGTGTTATCAATAAAAGAAAAAGTGCAGAAAACAAAACTATCTCTCTCTGATGATGAGTGGTCCAAATCCTTGTTTCTTGTAGACTATATTATCTACTCTCAGCCGCTCCCTAGGTAATCAGCAATATTACAACAAATTATTGCAAGTTTATCGTCCTTAATGATCTCCTTCAAATGCACGAATCGTTCAAATTATGCTAGCTTCTTCTTCTCTCAATAAACCTAATCTTTCGTTGGCCTGAGTGAAAAATGACTCTTGGAATATCTTTTCTTTACGATAAACTGAATCTCTCGTTGGCCTGAACAGTGACTCTTGGAATATAAGTAGAAAATATAACTTACAATCTTTTACTGGATCAGCTTCTATCAGATACACTAACTACACGAAAACTCACAAACTTTCACTGCTACTGCTTCCTACCTCTGGGAAACTACCCGAGAACAACGGCCGTTCGCCTTCTACCCTTGGAAACCAACTGACTATCTTTTTTTCTTCAAAAACTAACTAAAGTCTCATTCTCAAACCAAACCTCCCACCTTTTCCAATCTCATCCAATCAAAACGCGTCATACATCTCCCATTTCTTCATTTCGATAACACACAAATTTTTACCTACAATTATAAAATTTCCTAAAATTTGTTAACAAAATATTTTCCTACCAATTCTTAAAAACTAACAAAAACATATCTTTCTAAAATCTATTCTATTGTCCTAATCACTGCACTAATGTCTTTGGCAAACCCGGTTCAATTGTCTTAAGTTCGCTCACGTCCCTCAAATATATTTTAACAAAGAAAATAATTTATGCATAGCTTACGTTTTGTTCAATATAGGTAATCCAAAGATAAAAGGACTTTCATTCTTCGAAATGTTTGTCGTTTATTAATTCGACTTATCTGAATTATTTTAATTATTTGAAATTTGAAATATTTTTAAACAAACCGATATTTTCTTGATTTTACATATCATAACAATATATATATATATATATATATATATATATATATATATATATATATATATATATATAGTAGTTTTGAGTTTCTTGAACCGTATTATATTTAATATAAAATTAATGTTTCTTGGGTTTAGGTTCATTTTTAGATATACACACATTATATATATATATATATATATATATATATATATATATATATATATATATATATATATATATATATATATAATGTGTGTATATCTAAAAATGTTTGTTTCCGTTCCAAACTGATTTCCAATACTGTATAGACAACAGGAATATGCACGCACTGAAATGAAATACTACACCACACTTGACACTTCATTCTCTTGGGAATTTCAAGAAAGCCATCAGCACGAAAAATATGATTCTGTTTGTATTAATGTTTACATCAGTGACTCTGAACAATGGAAATGAAAATTCATAGGCACAGATGTGACAGCTTATTATTAGCCGTTATGTCATTGCGGGTACAGGAAAATGCATTTAGGGAGAAAATCAGATTACATTTTTGGTACGGTGAAACAATGCTGAAAGAATTTGCATTTCCATTTGGTTGATAGGACCGTAAACATGTAAACAGTAATGAGTGTATAATGTAGAGCACGTTCCTAAAGTATGTCATTAACCTACGAGATAATTATTTTCGGGTTAATGCCTGTCAATTAATTTCTTTATTTCCTTTTTTAAATTAATTCCCAATTCAATACTCTAAAAATATAACGATATTAATTGTAATGTTACCTATAAAATAAATTAATTCACATTATATTGTGAGTATATATTATATTGTGTTTTCTACACAATTTTCTATTGTGTTTAGGTTTATAGGACTTTTACTATTTTAATGGGAAAGTTGATTTTAATGTTTAGATTTTCTTCTCGGAAATCGAAACGTCAACTTAAATTTATTCTTAAGTAACATTGTTGCTTATTCCCAATAAAAATAGTAAATTGTATTAAGATGTCACGTGTAACCAGTAAACGTATATAAGACGTTTCAATATATTTTCCGTTTTTTAAATAATAGTTAAGGTATAATTAACTTAAACCGGCGACTATGTGGTGACATTTTCTGACAGTAGCTGTGTGTTGGGGTTTCACTAATTAATAAATTATCACTAATTTTTTTTTATTAAGAAAGTTAAGAAAATGTTTTATTTTTACATGCAACTTTAAGATTTTAAATTGTGGTTATATTATTATATATCCTTTGTCAAATTTATATCATTTCAAAAATTTCCGTTTAAAAATTAAAGGATTCAAAGAAAAATTTGATTTATAAAACATTTATTTATAAAAAGTAACCAAGAAATTTTATTTAAATAGCATAATTAACAATTTGTTGCACATTTAGAACAAAAATATACACAAAAAGAAATGTCACATTTCATCTCTTTTAATCCTCTCTGTTCTTTCCACGGTGACACACTCTACATCTGGATGTTATTCGTTATTTCTTGTTAGAAGGTCCTTAAGTGTTTCCTCTCCGCTGTCATTTCTTTTTAGTTTCTCTAAAAATCTGCATTTTAGTGTTTCAGTTGGTTTGTTATGTTAATAAGTAATATAACTATTTATTCCTGCATTATTAATCAGTGAAAAAATTGTTACATTATATGTTGTGTAACTGTTCAGTGGAAAACGGGATTCTTGAGTTCTTCCAGTTAGTTCTTGCTAAATATTATTTGGAATTCACCTGGTTTTAGTAAAAAACTCAAGACCGTAGATGAAACTATTTAATGCTTCTACGTGAACGTTATAATACAGGAAAAACTTAATTGTTTGTAATATTACAATTAAAAAATATTAAAATATAACCAATATACTACATGTTATTACATAGATGACTTGAAACAGAATGAATGCCGGATGAGGGTTGAATGCGGCGGAATGAATTTTCAATCGATGCCCTCAGAAGAGAGTGTGTCATGTAAGGCAGAATTGTTGGAAACCCTTGAGAAAGTTGAAAAGTTCATTGTTGGCACCTTTAAAGGTGCCAACAATAATACGGCCTGGGCCCGTATTTTCGAAACCGTTCGAACGGAAGTCGTATGCGAAAGATGATGAATTTCGTGAGATGGCCGGCCTAAATTTTTTAATTGAAAGAAATGTTTTAAATGCCTTAGAAGATGCAGAAATGTTTGCGAATCTGGAGAATAGAGTATACCATGCATTTTTAAACCCTCTTGAAGCCTTATCAGACAAACAATTTGTAAAATTATACCGTTTAACAAAGCCCCTGGCAGAGGAACTAATAGAATTTTTGGAGCCTCACTTGGTACCTCCATCTAGGGCATCTGCATTGAGCATACCGAGAAAGATAAGTATAACAAATATTTTTAATTCGACATAGGTATACTGTGAAAATGTTGCCCAAAGCACCCTCCGCTTTGTTCCTTAAGAATAAGCATCCGGGCCAAGTATTTTACACAGAGAGTAATAAAATTGTTTACCTGCAATAGTTTTTTGCAGGTTTTCTAATCTATGTTCTTCCATAAAATCTATCAGTTCTTTTTTTTTTGTTCGGAAGATACAAATCCTCCGAACATGGAATTTTTATTTTCTTTGTCCATATTGGAAACAGAGAAAACAGATAACTACGAAAACACAAGCACGTTAACACTGTGTAGTAAAATGAGCAAATCACAAAAAACTAAAAAACTTCAAGTCTGCTTCAACAAGTAAAATAAACTTGTCAGTCAAATAAATGTCGCCTGTCACCTCTACCTCTTCTTTTCTTAATTTCGTGCGAATTTGCGGCGTTGCCAGTGAATTTGGGTTAACGGATTCTCGTATGCGAATTAAACTTTCGAATTGCGTTCGAAAATACGCTTTTAAGTTCGTGCACGATTTTTTTTCGTTCGAACTAATCGCATGCGAATAAATTCGAACACATTCAAAAATACGACCCCGAACGAATTTTTGGCCGTCGTGCACCTATACTACTTATATTAAATTAAGTAGGTCAAGTGCTCCATGGCGCTCTACCATTAGAGCTTCACGACAACCAATGCTCAATTTCGGACAACACCATTGGCTGCAATTAGGTTTCAATTCGACCAATCGTAAAGCTGGAATTGAGTTATTGGCGACAAGATTCTATTAGATTCGATTCGATTCGATTTTATTTAATTTTGTTTATTTTTTTAATTTTGTTTAATTTTATTTAATTTTAATTAATTTTATTTAATTTTACTTAATTTTATATAATTTTAATTTTATTTAATTTTAGTTAAATTGAATTAATTTTATTTCATTTGAATTAATTTTATTTAATTTTATTTAAATTTAATTTCATTTTATTACATTATGTTTATTTTTAGTTAATTTTATTTAGTTTTAGCTAATTTTATTGTATTTAATTATATTTAATTTTATATATTATTTAATTTTATTTATTTTTGTTCAGTTTTATTTTGGTTTATTTAATTTTAAATTCGTAATGATTTTTGGGTAAAAAAAGACAATGAATATACAAAAACATCCAGGATACTCTAGGAGTCAGGGGGATATTGAGTATGCACCTTTATGTCCCATCGGTGTCTTGACTTTCTTTTTTTTTTTTTGTTTTTTGGTGCGTAGAATCGATTTTTCGAGTATACTAGGCTGAAAATCCGTCAGATAATTTGTGATTACCAATTTATTTGTTTAAGTGATTATGATTTTGAAAAAATTAACAAAACGATAACCTTAGATCCGATTGTTAGAACCGAAGTTATAACAAATTTTGTGATAAACAAAATAGGCACTCGATGGGGTTTTTCGAAGTACAACACAGTTTTAATATGTGCGATTAACTTTCAAAACTGCCTCATTTTAAAGGTAATTGTTTCAGCTTTAAAAGTAACTTCAAAAAATTACTTTATCTTTTAAAACAGTTATAACTATTAAACATTAAAAATTTAACTAAAAAGTGGCGAATTAATTTGTTTATTAAGAGATTTAACTTCCTTGTCAGAAAAATGAAACTGAAGGTAAAAAAGATAAGAAAATCCAAAAGTTCCAATATGAATGCTCAATTACTCAAGATAAATGAAATCCGTACTGAGGCTGCAACTTATATCAATCAGGTAATAAATAATTTAATATCAGAAATAAAAAACACTGACAAAAACAATAAACCTATTAATAACCCAATTGAAATCAAACAAGTATGGACTAAATATATTGAAGATCTTTTCATGGACACAAGAACCAACACATTGATAACGAGGAAGCTCCAATATTATTAAAATCTAAAGTCCAACATGCTATAAATAACTCAAAATCTGGCAGAGCCCTTGGCGCAGATAAAGTTGAGCTAATTAAACTTATAGACAAAGACAATTTAAGTGCAATAACTATACTCTTTAACAACATATACAAATCTGGTGAGATACCTACAGAATGACTGCTATGGACCTTTGTTCCTCTACCAAAAACCAAGAAGCCCAAACACTATAATGACTATAGATTAATCAGCTTAATGTCACACTTATTAAAAACATTTTAAACATTATACATGCAAGAATATTCAGAAAGTGCAAAGCGGATATGAGTAATAGACAGTTTGGCTTTCGTAACAGCTTCGGAACAGTGGAAGCTCTGTATAGTTTCACAACTCTTGCCCAAAAATGTGGAGACCAACAAAAAAGATCTTTTCGTTGCGTTTATGGACTATGAGAAAGCTTTAGACAAAGTTAAGCATAACATTCTCCTGGAATGTCTAAAGAGAAAAGGACTCAACAAAAATGACATTAACATGGTGAGAAATCTCTATTGGAACCAACAGGCTGGTGTAACATTAGATGGAAGTAGCACCGATGCGCAACAGATAAGTAGAGATGTGAGACAGAGCTGTGTACTTTCACCATTACTATTTAATATATATATTTCGAAAAGTTATTTACGCAAGCACTTGAAAATTGTACAGAAGGGAACTAGATAAATGGTGAAAATATAAATAACATCCGTTATGCTGAAGACACCGTCATTATCGCTGAAAGTGAGACATACTTGCAGATGGTATTAAACGCAATTTGTGATACTGGGGAACAGTCTGGTTAACAATAAATATAAAGAAAACAAATACCACGGTTATCACTAAAAGGGGCAAAGTCATTACAAGAATCCAGATAAAAAATGAAGATATTGAGCAAGTGGACAAAATGAAATACTTAGGAGTCAGAATACAGAAATTTGTTTAAGAATAGAGCAATCACGAGCAGCCTTTTTGAAGATGAGCAAATTTCTGAGTAACCAAAGACTCAATCTTTAAATCCGATATCGGATGGTAAAATGTTATATTTGAGATATGGCAGATATAAGAAAAGCAGACGATAGAGACGAATTTGCAATGGTTATAGCCAACCTTCATCAGTGGAGATGGCACTAGAAGAAGAAGAAGAGATTTAAACAAAATTAAGCTATAAACTCTGAAAATCTGGCTAATGGAAGTTATAGAACAACTTAAAACAAACGTTTTAAGCTTTGGTAAATGTTTCTATGTAAATTTTTGACAAAGATATGGAACTTTTAACAGTTTCATTGCCGATGGCACACACCATGTGCAGGACCTTCTAGTTCGAAGCGTGCACTTACAGCACTAGATGTGAGGCTCCCATTGTTAAATTAACAGCTTCAAGAGTAAGCAGATTCACTATGGGAAAGTTCAAAGTAAGATCCAGTAGTTTCATCAGATAATTCTTTGTCGGGGTCGGATTATAATGCTGACAACGATAGAGTTAAGGCTGATATTGTGAATAATCCTCATAACACTTTTAGCGACGATGATGATGATATCCCTCAAACAAGATTATTTTCAGACTGATATAATACTCCTAACTTAAAACCAATTGATTTCACTGGAATACCTGGCTTTTCTGTACCACCACCTGTTAGTAATAATCCATACGATTTTTTGAGTTTGCATGTAAGTAATGAATTGCCTAATTACATTGGAGATTAAACGAATATTTATGCAGAGGCATTTTTTTAAGTCATTCTACTTGCAGAAAATCCAAAATAACCGAGAGGAATCTACTTTCTCTAGCGAAATTAAAGATTTTTTTGGTATGTTGCTCCAAGTGGGAAATGTACGACTTAATCGGCTACAAAACTAGTGGAAAAAAGGTAAACTCTTTGTTATTCCTGGTTTACAAAAATATATGAGCAGACATATATTCATGATCATAATGAGCAGCTTTCACTTCTCAACAAATGCACGTCATGAAGGAGATCCTGATTATAGTGATCGTTTAAATAAAATCAGAAATCTTCAAGAATAATCAAAATTATTTCAATAAACGAATAGACGAAATGTATTACCCTGGCAAATCGTTATCCTTAGATGGGTCCATGATGATGTGGCGAGGAAGACTGTCTTTTCGCCAACTTTTCAAAGGTAAACGACACAATCGGCATAAAATTGTATATGTTAGCTGAACCAGATGATATGGTGTTGCGATGCAATCTATACAGTGGTACTCAAAGTGAAACTGGTGGTACAGCTCATATTGAAAAATTGGTATTGCTACTGATAAAAGGTTTCGAGAATGAAGGACATTCTTTATATATGGACAACTTTTATATTAGTGTTCCCTTATGTCGGAAGTTGCTTGAGCAAGAAACTTATGTTACCGGTACTCTCCGGTAGACGCCGAAAGTCATGATTGACGCAAAAATTAAGAAAGGCGAAATATTAAATTACTTTTAAACTGAGCGGTTTTTAAAAGTTAATCGTAATTACGAAAGCTTAGTTATACTTGGGAAAGCACCATCGAATGCCTATTTTGAAATTGTTTTTCACGAAATTTGTTATAACTCCGGTTCTAATAATTGGATATAAGAGTACCAAACGCCATTTTGTTAATTTTTTTTAAAGGAACTATTTTTATTTTGGTAAAATGAAATATCTCTAATAGTTCAGGAGATACAATCATTTAAACAATTAAATTGTTAGTAACAAATTATCTGACCGGTTTTCAGCCCGGTACCCTCTAAAACACGATTCTACGCTCGGAAAAATAAAAGTCCGACCATACCCCCATCTGGCTATTTGACAAACAAAATAGAAGGAACTGATAATTATTTCTAGATATTTTTTAAAAAGCTATAATAAGTTTTCGTCATATATATCGTTAATAATTTGTCCATAGAATGATTCGATGCAGTCACCATGCTCAATTTTAAAAGCATTAAATTAAAACACTGCTGCCCAACTAAACAAAATAATTTTTATTATATGTCTGCATGTTAGAGATGAATAAGTAAGAAATTCCATTCGTTCAAAAAAATTTAATTTTATCTACAGGATTTAACCTGAGCTTTGATACTACGTCATTTATTCTAAAGACCTTGCTGCATAATTACAGCTTTTTATTCCAATAGCTTTTCACAAATTCTAGCCGTAATTTCATTAGTGTATGTCAATGTTTCGTGCAATTTGTTCTTTATTTAGAGATTTGCTGCATTAGCGTGCGACGGGATTTTAATCCGTTGGTGTACTCGACTTAATAAGGTTAGTAGGATGAAATTTCTAGGTATAGAAAGATATAATCCTATTAAAGAAGAGTATACATGCTAGATAGGTAGAGAATAATATTTTCATATACAGGTATGTACAGAAACGAGGTACCCAAAAACTTTATTAAAATTAACTAAAATCTTGATGCTAAAATCAACACATCGCTGTTTTTTAAGCATATGGAATACGTCAAGATGGAACGTTGTCTTTTTTTTTAACTACAAACGCATTGCCTACATACAAATTTGGGTATAATTTCGCGAACAGTGTTTTTACATTGTTTTCGGGGTTTATAGGCTGTAGTCTATATTTTTTCCTAATGTCTCGGTTACATAAAGTACATATTTTAAAAGCTTCTTATTTTTCTTCTTCTTCTTCCTCCTTACAAGTAATTCTACTTGTTCATTGGCGGATTAATACCTCTATGGAAGGCTGTCACTCCATCTTTTACGCGGTCGTCCAATACTTCTTCTGCTGATTGGTAACTTATTTCTTGCTATTTTGACGACACGGGTCTCCTCCATTCTGCTTATGTAGTTATTCCATTCCTTTTTTCTATTTTGTGTCCATTCATTTAAACTATTCGTTACATTTATTCTAATTCTTCACTTCATTTTAGATCTTTCAGCGTGTTTTTGAAAACAATTGACCAAAAGACATAACTTTCTATCCCTCATTCGATGGCCCATCAGTGACTCAATATTGAATAACGTAAATATGAAAAAAATATCGATTACTCGAGTCGGACTGGCTCACAAAAAAGGCGCCAACCCTAACGTCAAAGGGAAAGCTCCAAGACTCCTCTCCTAAGCTTTTTAAATCAAACTTTCTTTAAATTCTAATGTATGAAGAAAACGCATATTATTTCCGATTTTTTTTAACATTACTGTTAATTTAAATCCATAAACTTTAATCCGCCTTAAATCAGCCTGGCGAGGAGTTTCTCACCGTTCCTTACACTCAGTTGAACCAAAAACCATATGAACAAGCTAAATTTTGCCGAGAATATTAATTTTGGGACCCCAAAAAGATTGAATAAAGTATATTACTTTAACCCACCGGCTGTCTGTAGTCTGCTCTAACAAGGGTCGACTATTTTTTCGATGCGTTTCCAGAGAAAGACTATATTTTCACTATAATCCCCCTTAAATGAAAACATTCTTAAAAATTTGGATGATAGAAATTTTTCTTTATTTTAAAAGAATATATCATATAAATAGAAGAAGAAAACAGTACAGATGAAGAAGAAGGGGTTGAAGGAGAAGGAGAAACAGAAGGAATGCTTATTGATGAGCCAAATTTCCAAAATTATTTAAAAAAAACCTCGTATGTCAGACAAACGACTTTTTTAAATTATATCCTATTCAAAGCGAACCCAATAATGAGCTATTGCCTCTTGTTGCAAAATCATACTTTTTTATTCGGTGAGTGGTCAAGAATTAAATAGTCACTGACTTACTTCCATAGAAGTGTAAAAAGCTGCCTGCAGTATTTGTTTGTACTTTTTAAATCATGAAAATAGTCGTAAAGATTTCGTAAAAACGTATATTTCTTGTAACGGGAAAAAATTGTTGATGTCAACTGTATGTTATTTGGAAAAAATCGCTAAAAAGAAAATAAGAAGAATTTGAACTGAGAAAAATTGCATCTGATATCATTAATGTTTAGATGTTGATAGAAAAACAAAGTCTTGCAAACACTTCAAAAGAATAAATAATTTTTTTGCATATCGTTTATCTGATTTTGAGATTTATTTAGTATTGTTGAGAATTGAAACAAAATGATGTTTAACTATTCAGAAGAGTTTATATATAAAAATCAATAAAAAGATGAAATATTCCAATATTCCAAACTTTTGAACATAAATGTGTATATACATATATATATATATATATATATATATATATATATATATATATAAATAATATAATAAAATTTTATATATATATATATATATATATATATATATATATATATATATATATATATATATATATATATATATATATATATATATATTTATATATGAATAAGAACATGTCAAGAAATTGCATGAAAAGTGCTCAAGACAGAGCACAATGGACAAAAATGAGGGAGGCTTCTTCTTTTCCACAAGAAAACCAAATGAAGCGATCGGTAAAATCTAAATTCACTGGACAATTAGATTAATAATAGATTAATAAACTTTAGTGCTTTGTAGTTAGTTATGTCAAGATGTCCAAAACTTTACGGCCTACCCAGGGTACATAAGGGTACGTTCATTACGGAGACCAACGCATGGTATCCTCGCCTAGAGCACAGCACTGACAGTGAACGCTTGCATTTAAAATAATGCATTGATTTTACGTGGCGATGATAAAATGATACCATCCTATGGTCGGCGCCTCGTTATGAACGCATGCTAAGGAAGGAGGACCCTTGCGATCAATAGTTAGTTCTATCGGATCACCTCTACAACCTTCTTCTTCTTATGGTGCCCTATCCAATTAGTGGATGTTGGCGACAATTCTGGAATACTCCCTCGATCTTGTGTGGCTCTAAAAAGTGCATGGGCTTTAAGATTTGTCTAATTCCTTATGTTTTATCTCTTATGCCTCTACAACCACTGGCAAAATTTCTGGCTGAACAGCTACAACTATATGCAGAAGAAGCGGATTCTTAAGTCAAGAATGCAAACCACTTCATTGAACGTATTAAATTCCATGTGGTTTCACTTTTTACGAATGTTCTTATAGATGAATCAGTAGAAATTATAAGCAGAAAGTATCCAATACCACCAAATACTTTAAATCTAACAAAGCACTGCTTAAATAACACATATCTCATCTATAAGGAGCAAAGATATAATCAAGTTGAAGGAGCACCGATGGGTTCACCACTGTCACCGGTAATAGCAAACCTGTTTATGCAAAAAATAAAACAGCGAGAAATAGAAACAGCCGAAACAAACCCAAACTTTGGCTGAGGTACGTGGATGATACTTTTATAATCTGGACACATGGACAAGAAAAGCTAAAGTTGTTTTAAGAGCACATCAATAATATACACCATAAAATCTAGTTTACTAGGGAACTGGAGGAAAACGAACCACTGTAATTTTTAGATGTGTTAATATTAAAGAAGGAATACGGGCACATAGAACACACAGTATACCGAAATCCCACACATACCGACAGATTCATACATGCCGATTCACAATCCAATGCCAATCACCATCCTGCACAATTACATTAGGTCATTAAAACCCCGATGACACGATCCGAAATACTGACAGATAGTCAGTAGAAGTAGAAGTCAGTAGAAAAACATAAAATAAAGAAATGCATAATGTGAAAGTGCGCTAAGAAAGAACGGTTTTTCAACACATACTACTGAAAATGCTCATAATGTTCAAAAAATAATTAAGGATCCAACAAAAGAGGAAAAACCGATTGTAAAAGTTATTCTACCATATGTAAAGGGTACAATAGAGAAAATAGGGAGATTGCTAAGAAAACACAAAATCGAAACGATATGTAATACCGACAGAAAAATCTCCACCATTTTACCATCCGCCAAAACAAAAATATCGTTAGAAAATCAAGGAGTATATGAGATTCCATGTGGCCACTGTGACAAACCATACATTGAACAGACCAACCGAAGAATCAATGTTAGACGTGAAGAACAACGAAATGCCATCGAAAGGAGAGAAAAAACATCGTCCAGTGCTAAACATATCTGAAACACAGGAGATACAATAAACCTGAACCAAACTGCGATGCTAGCTAAAATTGAAATTAAAAGACAACTCAAAATCAGCAAATCCCAACAGTCTAAACCAAAGAGATGATGCTCAAGGGATGAAGTGTTAAAATAAGTTTTTTTTTTATAATGAATTTCTGTGATTTTTGCAATAAAATCAATGTTTAAACAATGACGCCGTTAATTTAAACTGATACTTTTGACAATAATTCAATGAATTCGTTCTGAAACGATCTACTTTACTTTTTACGTGTATTATAATTTTAGTTGACTGGCCTATCTCTACAAATACTTGCATTAAAGTAAATTATGAATATCATTTAAAAATTTTGATTATATAATTAATTAAACCACTGTTTTTTAGATTTTTTATAGTGTGATTTTATGTGTAACTCAAATTTATAGAACACCCATTTATAGAAACACCGCTCTACGGCACTGGTTGACACTATTACATTTATAGACTACTGTATTACAGCTAAAAAGCAACTCAGTTGCTACATACTGTAGAATACACAAAAATTTATAGTACAACAATTGTGGTAACGTATTTTAGATACTCGCGGCTCTTTTATAATGATATAATTTAACCTAAAAATAGAGAACAAAAGCTATGCAAACAGCGCATCCAGTATTGTTTTGTTGTGCTACATTTTTTGTGTTTCTTTTGGCCCATATGCACATAAACCTTGCGTAATTGTTTCAGGTAAAAACAAGGAATATTTAGAATTTGAATGCTATGTAAATGTAAAAATGACGACAATAATATTAGTTAACAGTAAAACACGGATATTGTTAAAAATAATGATTAATAGGTATATAGGTATTCACTCAGTAGTGTGCCCATAAAATGTCCAATCTAATTTTGCTACAAGAGTTAAAACATCTTTTATTTTAGTTTTGTTACTAAAACAGTTATCTCTTTTTCCATCTATCTGATATAGTCCAGGGAAATCTCATGACTTCCCAATAGCCAAGTATTTGACAAATGTTTTAGTTCATATATATCTATAATAAGAAAACCTTTACCGTTTTCTGCAGAAATTTCGGCGTTCTTTTAAATTATGAACAATTCAGCGCGAAAAATGTGATTTATTCGAATTTTTTTTACCGTTAAAAATGTATTTATTTATATGTTTATGTGAGAAATATTACAAACAGCTGGTTAATTAATTAAAGCAGTAAACAATGAAATGAAATAAGAAAAAAAAATCGATTGAAAACATAAATCTTTATCGACTCAAAAGAGACGTACTTACCATTTTTGAAATGTTGTAGTTGGCAGGTGGGAGGACAGCATCGAAGTTTGCCGTGTGCATCGAGACGGCAGAAAAAAATGCCACGAGTTCTTGCTTGGTTCTGACTTGCAAGCAAGCAATTTAATTAAACCCAGCCTGTGAGACATGTTCACCTCTAAGAATTACGTTCGGGTGTAATAATTCATTGGAGCGAGGTGTATTAACTCGCGAGGAGTAAAAACAGGAGTCACTCCACCGCGCTCCAACGGTCCAGATAATCCCTTTCCCCCCTATAGCACTCTGATGCGCGATAGGGGCACAACTGTCAGAAAGAAATTGTTTCCAAAATATAAACAATTTTTCTCCGCCTCCGGTAAGTGCTGGGTGGATTGAGAAGCTTAGTAAATGCTGGTGCCGGTTCCAAGCCCGGGTAAAGGAGGTGGATTGAGGCGATGGGCTAGCAACTCATCCCTTGTCAAAACAAATACATGCTAAAAATTTTGACAAAAAGCCTAAGAATACAAAGGATGGAGCAAAACAAAGACGAATAATGCAACAGAAAAGGAAAATGATATTGGCTACATGGAATGTACAAGGACTTAGATCCAAACAAGCAGAAGTATTCAAAGAATTAGCGGAAAGAAAAATAGATATATGTATTCTCACCGAGACCAAGAAAAAGGGAAAAGGAAATGAAGAGATAGGAGAATATCTACATATCTACAGTGGCGTGAGTAAATATAACAGAGCTAAGAGAGGAGTCTCTATTGCCATTCGAAAAAATCTTAAAAACAATCTTAAATCGTGGACTGAAGTAAATGAACAACTACTAATACTGGAAATGAAAAAGATGAGCACAACATCGTCATTGTCGCAGTGTATGCCCCAAATGAAGATGCAGATCCAGAAAGTAAAGACGATTTCTACAACACTATAAATGAAATACTCTCTGAAGTTAAAGAAAACTGTAAAATCTTTATACTAGGAGATTTAAACGGCAGAGTGGGGAGAGAAGAAAATAACAGAGTCGTAGGAAGATATGGGGAACAAATAACCAATGACAACGGAATGCGTCTTGAAGATTTTTGTGAAACAATGTCTCTCAAAATTATGAATGGATTTTTTCAACATAGAGACATCCACAAATTTACATGGATACAACCTACTAAGAATCTGCGCTCGATAATCGACTATGTAATATAACGTCAAACTTCCCAGCTGAAAACAACTGACGTAAGGGCATACCGTGGATCAGAATGTGGATCCGATTATCGTTTACTTATAGCCAACGTGATAGTTAACTATCGCAAAAACAATAACACTCAAGTACAGAATATAAAAAAGGGACAAGAAGTAACATTCCCCAAATATAACCTAGAAAGCTTAAAAGAAGATTCAATGAAATTTCTTTACCAATTACGACTGGCCACAAAACTACAAAATGTGGATCGAGAAAATTTATCCTCGGAAGAATTATACCAGCAACTTAAAAAATGCATTCATGAGACTACAAGTGAAGCTTTGGGTTATAAAGACAAACATGAAACAAAAAATAAATCGAGATGTTAAAAGAGAAGTAGTGAACAGTAAAAATGAGATGTGAAATCGAAGATGTGCAGAGGTGGATAGGTACATGGGTGGAACAAGAGTTGGGCAAACTTGGAAGGTCTCTCCGGAGGGAAGGACAGGAAAAATCGAACTTACAGTTAATAGATCTGACTGAAACAGTGGAAACACCATTATGAGGTCTTACTGACAGAGGATAGATGTTAATTCCAAGAGATCGAAATGGAAGAAATATTCGAACACATCAAATAATTGAGATAACAACCAGAGAGTGAAACGATGCCCTCAAAAGATCGAAAAATGGTAAAGCAGCAGGACCTGGACACATCCCAATTAAGTTGGTAAAGTATGGACCAAAAATATTACATGAGATGTTGGTTCAACTATTTAACAAATGCTTAAAAGGACAAAATATCCCTGACGATTGGAATACTGGATACATCAGCTCAATATTCAAGAAAGGGAATAAACGCAAATGCTCTAATTATAGGGGAATAACTGATATCAGCTCAGTGGGGAGGTTGTACGGTCAATTAATAAAAGAAAGGATAGAATCAGAATACGAAGACATAGAAGAGCAAAATGGATTGCGTGCAGGAAGATCGTGCACTGATGGTATATTCGTTCTGCAGCAGGTAATCGAAAAGCGGAAGGCAAGGAATCTATCTACCCACCTATTTTTTGTAGATTTAGAGAAGGCATACGATACGGTACCTTTGAAAAAGCTGTTTCAAACATTGACGACGAAAGTAGGTCTCAGTAGAGAGTATGTGAATGCTATCGCAAATATATACAAAAATGCAAGAAGTGTCGTTATAGAAGGAAACTTTATATCTAAATCATTTCAAGGGGCTTAAAATAGGATGTTGTCTATCTCCGACCGTATTTAAAATATATATTCAATCATCGCTAGAGTGGTGGAGGAAACACGTACGCGGAATGGGAATAGACATAGGCGCAGGCGGTGGTAAATGTCTAACAACTTTATTTTTCGCAGACGATCAGGTAGTCGTAGCGAGTGATGAGGAAGACATGGACTACATGTTTAGAAAACTAAAGAAAGAATATGAAAAATGAGGCCTCAATATGAATATGTCAAAGACAGAGTATCTTATAATAGGAGATGATAAAGATGATCCAGAGCAAAACATGCAATGAATATAAATATCTCGGATCTATAATATCTAAAGATGGCACTACCAAAAAAAAAAAAATATCGAAACCAGAACGCAATGGGGAAAAAGCGGTAAACATTCTAAACTCTCTACTATGATCTAAAGATATTAGACAAGAAACGAAATTGACCCTAGAAAGTAGAGCCTATTATGACTTATGGGGCAGAAGTTTTGCAGATCACGAAAAAAGATAGAAAAAGAATAGAAGTAGTAGAAATGGATTTTCTAAGGAGAGCGTGTGCTGTATCCAAAAAAGATCATATCAGGAATGAAGATATTAGAAGGAGGACAAATACTGTATATTCCAGTGGAGACAGAATTGAAACGAGACAACTAGTGTGGTATGGTCACGTGAAGCGAATGAATGAAGATAGATGGCCAAAGACAGTTTTAAATTACATATCACAACAAAGAAGAAGAAGGGGAAGATCTTTAGTTGGCTGGGAAGAAAATGTACGACACATAATGAGAGATAGAGCCATCAAAGAAGAGGAATGGATGGACAGAAAATGATGGCGGTCGAAATGCGAGAGGCAGTAGACGCTGTAAGAACCTCGCTTTTATAATATTACCTCTAAGTGTACACCTACATTGGAACCGTATTTCTCCCGATCCGATATCTGGCGACGTCGGCCAACGTCGGATTAAAAACAAACTCTTCTTCTTCTTGTTCTTTTTTATAAGCAAAATGCTTGTTCAATGTCGATTAATGCCTCTATTGGAGGTTATCACTCCATCCTTTGCGTGGTCGCCCGATACTTCTTCTACCTTTTGGTGATTTGTCCTTCGCTATTCTGACTAATCGGGTCTCTTCCATTCTGTTTATGTGTTCGTTCCATTCCTTTTTTCTGTTCAGTGTCCACTCATTTATTTCTGGTATATTGCATGATCTCTTCACTCCTCATTCGATCCCTCAGTGTGTTTCCTGTAATTCTCCTCAGTAAACGCATCTCCGCTGTTTCTAGTAGTTGCTGAGTTTTGGAGGTATCCGGTCTTATCTCTGAAGTGTATGTCATTATTGGTCTTATTGTTGCTTTGTAGATTCTTGATTTCACGTCGGTATTAATGTGGGGATTGTGCCATAAACAAACTCAAGGTATTAAATCAGAGTGCCTATACTGCTTCGTCATGGAAGATGCTTATATAGCATATAGTTTGCTTTCAATCCGACGTCGGCCGACGTCGCCCGATATCGGATCGGGGGAAATACGGTTCCAATGTAGGTGTACACTAACAAGGATATTCCTCTAACGTTTGCGCATTCAGTTCTATATCCCGTTTTGTGTATAGGAATTATAATGTATTTGGTCTATTCTTGCAGCATTTCTTCGACATCCTACACATTTGATTTTTCATATATTATTATTTCTTCAATTTCTTCTCTTTTGGGGCTTGGTATTCTTGCTACTACTATTTGCGGTTTAGAAAATTTATAATTTTAGTAATCATCAACGTCATTTACAAAAATGTTATTGATAATGAATATGATAAATACAGAAACAAAAGTATTAAGAACCATAATAGAAATTTCTATTAGAGATAGAAAAAACAATGAGAATATATTAAGAGAAACTGGAGTCCATGATGTGGTGAGAAGAAGAATTGACCGAGGAAGAATTCCGAAATGGGCAAAAACACATAAAATCAATAAAAGAAAACCACTGGGAAGACCCCCGAAGAGGTGGTATGATAGCTGGTACCAACATTACAAGAGCTGAATGGATGGAATAAACAGCATCACGCCCTGCAAGTGGAATAAGAAGAAGAAGAAATATTTTGGCTTGCTAAATTAGAATCATAATGAAACTGTTGAATGAGCTCTTGATTGAAAGATAAAGTTAGATGTTGATTCTTGAAACACATGTTTTAGGAAAATTTTTATTTTGGAAGTTGGCACACCTGCTATGACAAATCAAAAAGTTTTCTAGCTCCATGTAGTTTATAACCATTATAGCTGATTTGTGAAGTTCATGTTGTGATTAGTCCAACGAGCAAGCAAAACAAAAGTTTAACATATCTGTATAAAATCCAAAATGGACCTGCGGCTTAAATTAAAATACGTCAGTGCATCGCGTCAGCCTATGGATGAGAAACACGGTAAAAAATGGGGTCGTACAAACTTTGCTCATCCCAATGGTTCCCAGGTATTTAAGATGAAAATAAAAAAGCAATAAAACAGTCTCCAGTTGTGAACAAAAGAATTATATTTCCCATTATAGAATCTGCAGGTAAAATAATTCCTATTGTTTTTTAATCACCATATATATTTAAATTTGGTCTGTTTGGTTTTTTTTCTTTGTTTGATGAAAAAGATATAAATTTCCCTAGAAGCTGTAGAGAATTTCCATTTGTTGTTTTAAAAAGACGTAAATTTGCTGTTCGTTCAAAAAGTTTTCCAATAAACAGTTCAACCTTGATTTTACTTGTCACCTCGTTAACTAGTCCCTAGAGATGAAAATCGAACTGGAGAAAAATTAGATCGATAGACCAGCCAATAGTTCCGCAATTTGTTTATAAAAGACAATAAGTTTACTGCTCTATATTTTTTATTATCCAATAATGTCAATTAAAACGAATTTTAAGTAAATCCGAAAAAACTTATAAAAATAACCTACATCAAAGTATGTATAATAACCTAGTTATTTATGTTTAGTTATTTTTACAGCTAATAAACGGTGCTCATAAATCTATTGCATCGGTCTTTTTTTTAATAAAATTTAAATTTGGACATGTTGAATTTTGCATGTAACTGGCTTGGACATGTCGTGTATTGAACCCAAACTCTTGCTAAAATGGCAGGAATTGTAAAAACTTTAAATTTTGGATATTTTTTATTAAACTCGCATAACAATTTTTCTATTTAACATTAAAACATAATATAAAAAAATACAAAATATTTAAATAACGAAATGTAAGTGTTTCTCCAACAATTTTTTTTAGTTTTGTTGTCGTCTGGTTCATCCTCTCTCAAAGCCTTTTACGATGTTAAGTAACTAGCTTCATTTGACACAGATACTGTAGTATTTTTGAAAAGGATCATGTTTCATTGTTTTCCCAAGTGTCTCCGTAGTGCTTTTCAACCAGTTTACTTAGGTATACTGTTTTCTAATCTGGTTTTAAAGGTAAAACTACCTCCACTGCAGATTGCATACCCAGTTTCTGTCTACTTCTTAGCAATGACATAGAATAATGAACAATCAAAATGCCCACTCTGCTTGTCAAGATAAGTACGCACATCTCTTTCGCGCAGACGGAATCAGCCATGTTTTAAACGGAACCAGTGCTGCTCAGTGAAATTTTATCTGTTGTGCATAGAAAAATTAACCCAGTTTAATTTATTTACGGCAACCATGGACATAAAATGCACTATTTTATTCGTACTTTTAGTTAATGAAGAGAATAAATTATTTCAAATTTACTAAATTAATAATCTCTAACAATTTAAATTACAGTTCTGTCGTAGCTTGTCACAAAGTTCTTAATTAGAGTTCTTAAGAACATTTTGTTTGTTATTTATTCTGTGGTTACAAGTAAGTCGATGAAGAAGTATGATTTTAGAAAACTGAAAGATGTCAATGTTTGACTGAAGGTGAGTGGAAACCTCAATACAAGGGTGCTAACATGCAAAAATGTCGAAACTATAGAGGAAAGTCTGACCATCATACAAGAAACAGTGAGAGAAATAAAAGAACAACACCTGAAGAAAGACACAGAGAAACTCAAATCGTGGATGACCGATGAAATACTTGAGCTTATGGATCAGAGAAAAAAACAAAGAAAATCTCCAAGAATATAAGATAATACATACCATCGTCAGAAGAAAAATAAAAGAAGCCAAAGAGAAACAAAAAACAGAACAATGTCAAGAAATAAAAGAGTATCAGAGTCGATATGGTAACTTCAATGTTCATCGAAAGGTGAAGGAAATAGCTGGAAAGTTTCGAAAACGCAACAGCGGAAAAATAACAGATAATAAAGGCAATCTTGCCATAACCAAAGAAGATAAAAAAAAGTATGGGAAGAATACTTGGGGAAACTTTTCCATGACCTTAGAACAGTACAAGAGCCCACCGTTGAAGAAACTTCAGGTCTCGAAATCCTACCAGAAGAAATAACGGCAGCCGTCAGACAAATGAAGGATGAAAAGACACCGGGACTTGATGAAATTCCTGCAGAACTGCTGAAGCTATTAGATACAGAAAAAATAAAAATAATAACTGATATATTTAATGAAATATACAAGGCAGGAAAAATACCAGTAGAGTGGCTCAAATCGGAGTACGTACCATTGCCCAAAAAACCAGGAGCAAAAGTTTGTGAAGATTATAGTGCAATAAGCTTAATGAGTCATCTGCTGAAGCTGTTTTTAAAAGTCATACACAAAAGAATTTACCAGAAATGCGAGGAACAAATTGCGCCCAATCAGTTTGGATTTGTGAACGCCGTTGGTATGAGGGAAGCTTTATTTAGCGTGCCGATCTTGTTTCAGAAATGTAGAAATGTCAGCTGTAATTTTTTTGTATGCCAGATTGACTACAAGAAGGCTCTCGATAAAGTCAAGTATGAACAAATGATGGAAGTGCTGAAGAGAACAGGGATTGATGGAAGAGACTTAAAAATTATAGCTAATCTGTATTGGAATTAATCAGCGATACTCCGAATAGATGAAGAATATACAGATCAGGTCAAAATCTTAAGGGGAGTGAGACAGGGGTGCATAATTCAATCTGTACTTGGAGAGCATTTTTGAAGAGGCCCTAAAAGATATTGATGAAGGCATCTCAATAAATGGAGTCAAGCTCATCTGCGGATGCAGATGATACAATAGTGTTTTCCAATACCATAGAAGGGCTGCAAAACTTAATGAACAAAATAACGGAAACAAGTAGAACATATGGACTGGATATAAACACCAGCAAAACCAAGCTAATTATCATCAGCAAGCAAAACATAACTGGAGCAAATCTGTATGTGAACCAAATGAAAATTGAACGCGTCTCACAATACAATTACTTGGGAACTATAATCAATGAGTCGTGGGACAATACCCAAGAGATTAAATGTCGCATCGGAAAGGCCAAAAGTGCATGCTTGGCTATGAGCTCTGTGTTCAGAAGTCATGACCTCACCCTGAAAACAAAAATAAGACTCCTTAAATATTACGTGTACTCAGTGCTTCTGTATATAGTATAAACTGAACATTAAAGGCGGAAACTCTATTAAAACTTCAGGCGTTTGAATTATGGTAATACAGAAGAATCCTGAAGATACTATGGACAGACAAAGTCACCAATGAATAAGTACTGCGGAGGATGAACACAACCGCGGATTTGGTCAACATCGTGAAGAGCCGTAAGCTGGAGTACTTGGGACATATAATGAGAAATCAAGGCAGATACGAGCTGAGCTACGATATCCCCCACTTCAAAATTACAGACCGGGCTGTTTCCATTTCTAATAAGATGCCCGAACATCCAAAGGTTCGAGGTAAATAAAGGGACTAGTAATTGGAAGTGCGAGAAAAGATAAAACCTTCTGAATTACGTTCTCTCAGAAAAATACTATGAAGCGCATTACGACAAAGTTTACCAAATTCATTTAAAAGAAACCACCTGAAACCCAAAAAGATTAACCAAGCCCTACCATAAAATATACTACTACGACGTCCTTTGATAAGTCGGACGTATCCATACGTTAAGAATTCCATATTATTTCGATGGTTTCAATAAAAATTTTTAATGGTAAACAAGACCACCCGCATGGATATTTGCAAATACGGCCATGGGCGTCTTAGCAACAGGAGTAAAGGGATTAAAAATTATATAATATTTTAAATATAAAAAAAATGTTACAAGTTCCAATCCTTGTAAGAAAGTATTCTCTTGCACTGTATACAATCCGTTTCATTAAATCAATACATTCCTGATAGGAATTTTTAGAAGTTTAAAGACAGAAACCATCGGCGTATTGTAAAAATTACAATTAATACCCATACCATGTAGATCCATAGTATATAGACTAAACAACATAGGGCTAAGCACTGATCCCTGCGGCTAACCTTGATTAGCTTAAGAGTTGTGTAAGTTTATATAACGATAGTTATAACGGTTTTTATGATCTCTTTTCTAAAAAAAAAACATTAAAATTACCGCTGGTCTCCATTCGCTCGGTATTCTATTTTTTGTATTGATTTTCGGTTTATAACATAATTTCTACATTGTTGTCAATATCAACAAGTCAGATAAAATTAAATTATTAGAAAAAATTTTATCAAGCAACAAAAACCAAATTTGATCAATTTATTAATGCTTTATATTTTAAGTACAATTTCCGAAGTGGCAGTTTATTATTAATTTTAATGTAAAATTGTGACTTATTTTCAACAAAAAATAAAACAAAAATAGTAAATTGCATTAAGCTGCCACAAGAAAATAGCTTCAGACCAATATTATGCGACTTTATATAATATGATTTAACTATTTATAAATTTGGCTGCCTGGTCTAACGTCTCGAGAGGAAACTGATATTGTCACTTCTGTTTACCAGCAAAAAGAAAACACGAAACAAAGGTAGATATATAACAAAGTCGCCTAACATTGGAAGTGAATAAAAGCTATAAATAAGCCTTTTGTTAACCGTTTCTCGACAGTCGGTCTTGAGCTGTTACAAATATAATCAATTCTCAGATATTTGGTGGAGACTCAGACTCTCAGTACCTTCGCTTACGTTTTACTGTAAATCAAATTCCGTTCTTGTAAGAAAATCATCCTTTGTAGTATGCAATTTTCCCCGGTTATATCAAACGATTTATGTGGTTGGGGTTTAGACGTAAAACCAATAAATTCATATGCTATACATATAGGTATATGCCAATATAAAAAATATTGGAATAATAGAACTATTTATTAACTTTATATATAAACAATATTTTTTTTTATCAGACAACATATACTTTATATTTATTTAACAATGATTTTTTAAAAACCATTTTTGGTTTAGCAATACAAATGTAATCAACTGGTTACCCCTTTTATCTTCTAAACCCTTTACCAGCATTGAATCGTACAATTCGATGTTAAAAAATAATTTATCTCACATCAAATACCCATATAGACGTACACTCTGTACATGTAGATGTTTAAATTCTTACTCGTTTAATAAATACTAGACTGTTTACTAGCGATTCTCAGTAATGGGACTGCAAGAAATAAGAAAGACAGAGAGAGAGAGAGAGAAATAGGTAGAGAGAAGAATAAATTACACTAATTGTATTACAATTGTAAGCAAACTGATTGTTACTAACATTTGTATTATGCTGTTTGCTAAAATGACTATACGCAGACGACACAGCAACCTTTGCGGCTCACTTAAACCCGTATATCGTTTCACAACTGCTCCAGACCAATCTCGATAAAATAAAGATTTGTTACAAACATGGCAAACGAAAGTCAACGAAAGCAAGTCAGTACATAAAACGTTCATTAATCGAAAAGGTACATGCCCAACCGTCTCATTAAATAATCAAATATTACAACAAAAGGATGATGTAAAATACTTAGGTATGAACCTGGACCGCAGATTAACGTGGAAGAAACACATATTCACCAAAATAAAACAGTTGGTTCTGAAACTCAGTAAAATGTACTGACTAATAGGAAAAAGATCACAACTGAATTTGTACAAAAAAATCCTAGTATACAAGTCAGTGATAAAGCCAATATGGAGCTATGGGATCCAACTGTGGGGATCTGCGTCAAGATCCAATATCAACATACTGGAGAGATTCCAATCGAAAACTTTGAGCATTATCACAAATACACCGTGGTACATGCCCAATGAATTTATCAACCGCGATCTTCAGATGAAAACTGTCAAAGAAGAAATTGGCAGTTACTCCCAAAAATATGACAGCCGACTGCAAAACCACCCCAACAGGCTAGCGAAGAACCTTATGAGGCCCCAGGCAAACAAAAAGCTAAAGCGTTAGTGGAAATTATCCTTAAGTCTTTTGTAATTTAATTAAACAATTTACTTATGTTATGTTACAGTTACAAAAATATTTTAACATTTCGATCTCTTTCTTTTTCTCTATGTGCCATCTCCCAATAGGAGGTTGGATACAACATCACTATCTTCACTCTCTCTACCGCTGCTCTGAAGAGTTCTATTGAACTGCACACAAAACCTGTCCCTTAAATTTTTGAATCACGACACTCTTCTTCTTTTTATACTCCTTTCTACTCTTATCTTTGTTTGTATTATCAATCTTAGCATTTCATATCATTGTCCTCTCATTACGTATTCCAGATATTATAACTTTCTTATGTGTGTTTTCTTCTGTGTCCATGCTAAGCATCTTAGAATGGGCACAGAAGCCTATCATAATATGTTAGATAGATTAACAGATATTCCGATGTCAAAATACAACTTTGAGACAGAATTAAATATCATTAACCAAATAGCAGTAAACAACGAATACAACGAACAAACAATTAATAAAATGTTAAATAAAAAACTACACAAGAAAGCCCTGAAATTAGTATTTTCACCACCAGAGAAAAAACACAGTACCTTTTGCTCGATTACATATACAGGCAAAATATCAACAAAAATAGCCAAACATAAAAAAGAAAGGAGTAACACCAGCTTTCCGAACCAATAACAACCTATGCAAATGTATTAAAAACACCAAGAGCCAAAATAAAAAACATTTACACAGTGGTGTGTATAAACTTAAATGTGGCGTCTGCCCAAAAACTTATATCGGTCAAACTGGTAGAAACTTTAATAAACGAATAGTAGAACATAAGAGGGCTTTCAATAATAGAAAAACAGATTCTAGATACGCACTTCACCTTCTAGATCACAATCATTCTTTTAATGACGAGTTTAAAATTCTTCACATTTAAAATAAAGGTCTTAAGCTATCTTTGTTAGAATCTATGAAAATCAACAAATTAAAAAACACAGATATAATTCTAAATAACCAACTTGAGACAAACAGTTCTCCCCTCCTCAACCTATTTCATTAGAGACTATAAAGTGTAAACGCATGCCAAAAATAGATCACTTAAGAAAGGCAATCAGCCGAAACAGCTGTAGTGAAAACAAAGTTTTCAGTGTTTTATTGTTACATAAAATAAATTTCCATCAAGTAACTGTCGAATCCATCAATTATTAAATTCTCTTCTATGTAGGTTTTCTAATATACCCAAAACATTTGAATTTACCCATATATGAATCATGTGTGTTTCCTGGGTATCTTGCATTCACATTAATTATTTTAAGATTACTATCACATATAAGTTGTACATTTATTGAATGATACCCCTTCCGATTAACATAAATGTATTCAGGATTTTTCTCATCATTAATTTTTGGTGGAAATATAGCAACATGGGTGCAATCGATGCATGCTACAACACCAGCACAAAACTTTGTCCTAGTTTCATTCAATTCCTCGACATTTCTTGACAAATGTTAGTGAAACGCCACGCTAACTTCTTCTAGACATCGCGACATTGAAGGTTGTGAAATTATTACAAATGATCCATTCGCAATGTCCATCTGGTAACTGCCTGTTACGAAAAAACGCAATGCAGCTAAAACCTAGAAAAGATATAATAAGGGCTTTACTATAAGACAAAATGAATAACTTACTCTTGTGATCGTGCTTTAATCTGTTGCTCGTCTTTGCGGTCTAATGTGCGGAGTGACTATTTCAATTCGAAAATGCTGCACAAATTGATTGTCAGATAGCATTTCAAACTATCCATGTTGTTAAATCGGTTACGTGGTTGGACTGCTTCTTCGGAATTTTCCAAATATTCAATGGCAGCAATAGCTTGCAAATCGTCCATAATATACAAATGAGTATATCCAATTACTTTATTTGATACTTTGCGTAGAATTTTTCTTCTTAACCCTAGAACCACAACGTGAGGGAACTGGAACATAAACTACAACGTGGGGTCACCTTTGACCCTAATAAAAACTTACTCAAATATGACAAATAAAAAAATATATTTGGTACTATTTCATTTTTAAATAGTTTATTATATGACAGATTAATGTTTCTACAGTAAATACCGAAATAACAAAATAAAACTAACCATTTATTAGTAGTAAAAATAACATGAAAAACAAATCTGACCAATACAAAATAATTAAAACAAGATTAAGATATACATATTTCACAAATGCTAAACTGATGTTCTGCATATATATTTTTTCCACAACGAATACAAATATGTCGTCCTTTACGGTCACGAAATCTTGGACAAAAATCACAACGACGTGAACGATTTGTGGCTCTTGGTTATTTTCTACTCTTTGCTTCATATAATCTTCCACCAAAGCATCAGCTAAGTTTTTGAGAAAAGTAGAACGGACGTTACAATTCGGCAATGTTTAAAATTGATGTAACACAAAAGAATTGATTGCGCAACTGTCTTCGAATGACAGAGTTGATCAAACATATCGACCCCACTTTTAGTCAAAAATTGTAGAACATTGTAATTTCTGGCTTTTTTGTTTCTGCATTTATTTCGTCTCCAAAATAAATAGAACTTACAAGTAGGACGAATTTTTTCTTTTTTGAAACATGGAATACTATAATTACATATTTTAAAAAAGCAAACGCTGATGAGGGAATTTCACTGCGTTTTACATCTAGAAATTGTACCGGTATTTCTCTTTTATTTTTGCAAAGAGTTTCTACCATGGTAATTTTATTTTCAAGAAGTTTTTTTGCTAACTCGATCGATGAAAACCAGTTGTCTATTGTTATGTTACAAATTGGTTCTTGCTATTGTGTTTGATAGTTTCATAACATATTGCGTTGAAATAGAACCATTTTCAGGCCTTCTGTTTGGATCTTTTCCTGTATAAGGAATCACAGAACACATATAATTGGATTTGGCGTCGCACATCATAATAATTTTAATACCATATTTGTCTGGTTTGCTAGGTAAGTACATTTTGAACGGGCAGCGACCCCTTAAGTTTAATAGCTGCTCATCTATAGTTACATATTTATAAGGAATATACAAGCTTTCGCAGTTTTCTATAAATATATCCCGTATTTCATGGTGCGAATTTATCTACAGTTTTTCTTTCTGCTCGAGTTGTTTTGTCATCAAAATGCTAACAGTTTAAAAGAAATTCGAACCGGTTTCTTATCAGTGTATTTCGAAATATTACTAAGCCAAAATTTTCTGACCATATGTCTTTGAGGTAAAGTTTAAAGGTAAAATACCTAAACAATGGAGAAATGCCAACACAGTCTTAATACATAAGAAAGGAGACCGAACAGACCTAAACAACTGCCGTCCTATTTTCCTTTTGTCACAACTATATAAAACCTTCACAAGAATAATAAACAACCGACTATCCTGTAAATTTGATAACTACCAACCAGTGGAACAGGCCGGATTCAGGAAAGGATACAGCACAATCGACCATCTACATGCGCTTAAAATCTTAATTGAGAAAACCAACGAATACAACCTTCCGCTGTACTTAGCATTCGTAGATTATGAAAAGGTTTTCGACAGCATTGAACACTGGGCGGTTGAAGAAGCTCTGGTCAATAGTAGAATAGATTCAAGATACCGACAATTGATACATGATATTTACCAAAACGCAACCATGACCGTAATTCTGGACGACAAATTAATAACGGATAATATAAAAGTTAAACGAGGAGTCCGACAAGGCGATATATTTTCAACTAAACTGTTTATCTTGACCCTCGAAGACATAATAAAATCAACAGATTTTATTATGTATGGAAAACAGAGGAATATGTATTAACGGAAAATACCTAAATCACCTTAGATATGCGGATGATATACTCCTGATCTCCTCGGAACGACAAGAACTGGAATTAATGCTGAATGAACTTCATGAAAAATCACTGCAAAAAGGCCCAGAAATTACCTTCAACAAAACAAAAGTAATGACAAACACGGAAGACCAAGAGGCAATAAAAATAAAAACAGAAAAAATAGAACAGGTAAATGAGTATATCTATCTAGGACAAGCAATCAGAGCTAACAGAGAAAATCAAACAGCCGAAATATCTAGACGAGTAAGAATGGGATGGGCAGCGTTCGGCAAACTTTCTTACGTTCTAAAAAATCAAACAATCCCTCTATACTTACGAAACAAGGTATATAACTCCTGCATAATACCGGTGCTCACCTACGGAGCACAGACATGGACATTTACACAGGCCAATTTGGATAGGATAAGGAAGGCACAAAGAGCGATGGAGAGACAAATGTTGGGTGTATCACTTAGAGATAGAAAACGTAACCAGTGGATCAGAACCAGAACAAAGACAGTAGACAGTAGACAGTAGAAATGGGCTGGACACAATGAACGTCTCCAAGACGGACGATGAAACAATGCCATCGGAAAGTGGCGTCCATACAATGCAAAGAGATCAAGAGGCAGACCACAGATGAGGTGGAAAGATGACATCAGGAAACAAGGATATCCCACATGGCAGAGAACAGCTCAAGATAGGGAAAGATGGAGAGAACTGGGGGAGACCTACATCCAACAATGGAAGGATAGAGAATAGGTTAAAAAAAATGTCTTTGAGGAAAAGATGTGCTTGTTTTAGAAGTCCTGCAAAGTATAAAAGCCCAAACAAAGCCATAAGTTCTGCTTTATACCTTTCTTGTATGTATCGTTGTTCCGATGTAAATTTTGATTTTTGAATTTCGATTTCTCTATTTGAGCTCTTGACAATTATCTTTAAAATTTCATCGGTAAAAAATAGCTGCCATATTTCTTTCGGGCTTTTAGTGTTTTTACATTTTTGTTTTGGGCCAGGTAAATGTAAACTAAATTTTTTGCCGAGGTCCTCGTTCTCTTCGAAATTAATGGCTGCGAGTACCACTTAAAACCATTACGAACAAAAAATCCAGGACGGTCACCTGCAGCATCTGTTTCCATAGCTTCCTCATTATTGTCTGTTCCCTCCTGTAATTCTTTAATAGTACATTCATCAGATGCAGAATCGTTGATTAAGACATCCTCGTTTTCACTATCGTTTTCATCTCAGGACTCCTCGTATGCCAGATCGTCATTCTTGTCTTTGTGTAACTAACTCTTTCCAAAGCTCTGTTTCAGTAAGAGCATGCCGTCGTTCATACTGCAGTTGGAATAAATACACTTCGTTTTAAATTTTTATCAGTAATTTTTCTACAATAAATCATTATTTAAACAACCAAAATAAAAAATAATAAATTTAGCTTACCGCAAAATATTATAACGTAAACCACAACGTGGGGTCAAAACCAATTCAAATCCTTATTATCCGTGAAAACGAAAGCCCAGTGTCTTACTGCGCACAAGCGTGCTTAAGGAAAATGAAACTGCAGGGTTAAGGGCGACCCCATGTTGTGGTACTCGGGTTAAAAATGATTTTAACTTTACCTGGAAAATTAATAAACGTTATTAGATATTAATGAAGGAATAAAATTATATAATAATTTACCGCTCAAATTATTCTACCTAAAAGTTACAGCAAAATTTGCAAATTTCATTTAAAAATAAACATAAGCATAATAATTGTTTTAACATAAAACGTTACAATCTTCACTTGCGAAGACGATGAGAATGATTACAACCACTCGTAGCGAGTTTAGAACGCTCGTAATAACTGTTGAGAGTGCTGAAGAATACGAAAAACAGTATTTCGTTCGCATCGTTCGATCTTGAGAATGACATTTTTGTACTTGCGAGTGGTCAAGAATAGCGCCCCAGATGCAACCCCTTGTAACGTTGTTGGCACGCACCGGGGCGGAACGTAGCGACAGGATTTTTGTCTTGTTGTTATAGTTGTTGAGGCTCTACCCAGCGACCCAATAAATAATTGTAAAAAACTTCTTGTTGTTCTATACTTTCATTGATTTTAAACTTTTGAAATTTTATTTGGAAGAGAACTTATTTCACGAAGGCACTCGTTTTTAAGCGATAAACGTATGGGAGAAAAACTTGTACTGAAGAATAAGTCTGGTACTCGCTAATTACAATAAACAATTAAATATTTTAAAAAACTACTATTTGAAGTACGTTTAAGATATAGGACAGGAGCTAAGACAATTAAAGTGCTGAATTTAATATTTGAATAGTGGGTGGGAGTTTACTTTAAAAGAAAAGACTACAGAATGAAATGTTAACTAAATCGAAAAGGTTTGGAATGAAATGTAACTCAAATGTCAAAGATACAAAATGAAGAGAAAAGCTATATCTGAGAAGTAAAATGCAAAGAAAAGCAATTAAAGGAAATAAAAATAGGGAATGGAACATTGAATCGTTACACTACATATATTACATATATAAAATTACACCTAGCATGTATGAACCTTTAATATAGAGGCGTGCATTGAGGGCAGTTCGTCAGATTAGAAAAAATCGATCCTCAGAAAAATTCAAGTACGTCAGATTAATACAAGGTAAAGTTAGTATAGCATTTTTCATATAAAAATGCTTGCATGTAATTCAAGATTTACGACGTCAGAACCCCACAGACTTCGGAATCTGCCAATCGGCAGATTCGGAATCGGCCAAAACATTGGAATAGTTGGTAAGTGAGGAATTTTTAAAACGTCAACTATTTGTCAAACTATTATATTAACAGTAAATACACTTAGTTTTAAGACTACTGCAACACCCTAAAATGCATAAGAAAACATTTTTTAATACAAAATTATATACTGATTCTAAATTTTAAACTTACCTCTTTTAGGGCTTTAATAGTAAAAACGTTCCGTCATAATTTTTTGTTCAAAATAATCTATCTTATATGAAAGCTTATCAGCTTTCTACAGGCTATTTATTTGTTTTGGCATAGCACAATCACAATACACAACAATAATTATTTTTTAAAGCTATTAATTTAAATTTAATATGTATTTATAAATACAATTTATTAATATATATATATATATATATATAATATATATATATATATATATTATATTATGATCAAATTGTGTGAGAAATCAAAACATTAACAAAAATCTTACTCTAAAAAAGCAGCAACACTTTATACACTTTTGCCACACGCTGAACTGACAATAAAATTTTAAGTATTTCCGTATCATTTGCGTTCAATTATCTAATCTATTGAATTAAAATTATTAGTTATTCCATAAAATTTATATTATTAATAATAACAAATATTTTTGGTTATTTAATCAATATAATTCTAAAATTTCCAATATAATGATGATTACATTTTTCTGATTATTACTCTAATTTGAAAAATTTGAACTCTAAGGTTGACATTCTGGAAATGTTATATATAGGTAACGTCACTTTATATAAATTGTGACATGCAAACATTTTTATATGAAAAATGCTATACTTGAAGTGTACAACAGTCTTAATTTCAATAATCTGACGATTTAAGCTTGGCGTAAGGAAATTGGCGAGTCACAAATTTGTAAAAAAATGTCATCTTAAAATACTCGAGCGCGATTGATTTTTTTTTATTTTGAAGGAAATCTCTTAAGGTTTACGAAAAAAATATAATCTGACGATTTTCATGAAGCGATGTAGCTAAAACCATAAATAACGTGTGAAGCGTACAGCTGCTGACATGTATTTTTCATTCCGCCTTTCTCTTTCGTTCTCACTCTTTAATTAATTAATTTGAATAAGTTGTATATATGCATTACAATAATGAGTTATCTAAGTGTGAAATGTGTATTTTATAGAGACATTTCTTTTCACATATTTCTTTTATAGAAACATGTGAAAAAATTTACACCGGAAACTTAAAAGAAATGTGTAACTATTTTGGAGTATCATAAAGTGAAACCAGTTCGAAGAAAATCTAGCAACGCAAAGCTATTATGCCCAATGTTACAAACTTTTTTCAGCTATCAAAAATACCGTTCAATTTTTAAAGACAAAATAAAATTATACTAGAAAGTGCACAGAAATGTGAGGATGCACCAAAACTTGCCTAAGAGATTCCGAATTATCTATTTCTAGTACTTACACAATGCAGACTGCTGGTAAAGTTTATATAGCAGTAAATGGTTGACTTCAATTAGTACCTGGGTTAACCGATAATAGTATAAAAGGCCCGGTTTCAGGTAAAATTTAAATATGTTTCCTGCTAAAATTTGTCAATCGTCATTTCTTAATGTTGATTTAATTGTGTAAAATCCAATTTCATTATAATTTCATTAATACAGATAATACTTATCTTGACGAAACTGTACTGATAAAAGGGTTTTTCGAATTCGATGGTAGTGCGCGACGGGTTTGTTAATCACCTTTTAAGTGGTTTTCAGGTATTTATATAATAAGTTTATAAAACTAAACACCAACCAGTATTTAAATACGAGTTCTTGATAAAATTTGTTTGTCTTTATGTATCACGGGAAGTGTTAAGTAGTATTGCTCATTTTATTCTTTACGTTTTCTATTATTATGTGGCGTCCGTGGGATAATAATAATGGGGCTTCTTCTAGTGTTCCGATGAAGAAGAAACGTTTATCTTTAGATGCAAAGCAAATTGTAAAAACCATATACAGTACCTTACTTATAAGAGGTCTTGACACAACTTTCGCTACGAGTAAAATAGGTGATTTGACAAAAATACCTCTGACCACAGTAAAAATGATTCCATCAAATCCTATAGAAACAAGAAAAATACGTAAAGATTCCAGTTCCACCAAATGTATGAACGATGCCGATAAGGACTTAATACGTCGAAAAGTCTATATCATGTACGAAGAGCAACGCATACCTAGATTGAGAGCTCTGAAGCAACGGCAATGTTGACGAAACCCAAATAACCTGTAGCCTCACCAGCTTTTGGACAATTTTAAAAAAGTATAGTCTTTCGATATCGTATAAGTGACAAAAGACAAGTAATTATGGAATCTCATAGATTACAAAAATGCGTTATGAGTATATAACTTGAATAAGAAAATTCTGTTCTGAAAATAGTCCGATAATTGACTTCGACGGGACATGGTTTGACACACATTCAACGCGACCCAAAAGGTTTGCCCATTTCTCCGGTAAATGTTAGACAAAAACTCCGTCATATAGAGGGTAAAGGATAACGATTCTACATGCTGCATCAGAAAAGGGTTGGGTTCCAAATGCCCTGTGGCTTTTTGCAAAGAATATTAAAGAATCCTGCATCGACTACCATGAGAATACAACGGCCAAACTTTTTGAAGAATGGTTCAAAAATAATCTTATGACAAAGATTCCTCAGAATAGCATGATAGTAATGGATAATGCAAGCTATCGCAGTTACCAACTGAGTTAGGCTCCAAACTCGAATAATACTTAATTGGAAATTCAAAATGACATGGAGACGACTGATATGTATTTTGAAGAATGTTGCACCAAACAAGAGCTTTTAGAAGTTTTAAAGGCATTTTCTATAAAAAAAAGTATATGTTTGCGATACATTGGCAGAGGAAATGGGACATACAGTGCTACGACTTTCACTCTATTATTGTATGTTTAATCCCATAGAACATATTATGTGGCACGAATTGAAGTCTAAAGTGAGGTCACAAAATATTTCTCCAACGTTAAGTAGTAGTGTTGTAGAGTTAATAACAAAATGTCTCAATGATATTCTTCCAAGTAGTTGGAGAAATTCTGTCTGGCATGTAATAGGCAAAGAAACTTCATATGTTCCTGTAGATAATAATATATTTGAACCGATTGTAATTAATTTAGATGGAGTTATCGATAGCGAAAGAGAACTATGTGTTTAGTGATACTGTCATCAAATCTTCAAATATTACGATTAAATAAAAACGGTTCTTTTTAGAACACAAATTATTATAAATGTTTTTTTTTACCGCATCAACCCCTAGGGTTATTAGTGGGGTGGTATATCTTTATTTTAGAAAAGTTACATTAGTAAAGTTACATTAGTATGTTATTAAAATTTACATAAAAGTTTTCAAAAAAACAAAAATAAATACAAAATTATGTTTTGTTACAGTTTGTTATACAGTTGACAATTTTTGATAAAATTTATTGTATTACTGATGTCTTCTTTAAGAGTTTCTTTTAGATTGTGTTTTATTTTTGCTGTCGATCTTGCTGTTGAGTACACTGGACAGTCTATCATTAGATGTTGCACTGAAATTGGTATTTGACAGGTGTGGCAAATCGGCTGAGGGTCCTTGGAGATGATGTATCCATGTGTAAATTTAGTATGGCCTAGCCGCAGTCTGTTAATAATTACTTGGTTATGTCTTTGACTGGGAGTGGTAGTGAAGCAGAAGTAACATCTGGTTTGATAATTTTTAGTTTTGCTTCTGTTTGGTTCCATTTTACTTGCCAGGTTTTGTTAATATAAGTTTTTATTAATCTTTTTTGATCTGAGATTGGTATGTTTTGTATAATAGGAATTGTCATGTTATTGATAGAGTCTGTTGCTGCTTTATCAGCTGCTTCATTACCCTTTATTCCAACATGGGATGGTACCCATAAAATTTTTATGTTTTTACCACGTGTTTGGGCAATGTATAGCATGTCTTTTATTAGTGCTAAATTGGCATGAGTAGGATACATCTGCTTGACTCCATTTAAGGCACTCAAAGAATCTGATATAAGTAGAAAATTTATATCATTGCTGGTACATTGGTTCAGTGCGTTGAAAATTGCTTGCAGTTCTCCAGTGTATATGCTACACTCCTTGGCTAGACGGGTGACAGAGGTGTTGTCTTCAAAAATAGCTGCAGCAGCTACACCATTACTGCTTTTAGAGGCATCAGTAAAAAATAGTTTAAAATCAGGGTATCTGGAGATGGTAGACTGGAATTGTTGTTTTATTTTAGAAGGATTGTGTGATTGTTTGGGATAGTTTAGTAAGGTAAAATCTACTTTTGGTATTTGAACTTTCCAGGGAGGATACTGGAATATATTTGTAGAAGTGGCTCTCAATTGATGTATATCGAATTCAAATCGATGTATTCTTTAATTGAAAGGTAAGTTTCTAGGGCAATAATTTGAGTACAGATCTGGAGGGTTGCTCCTTACTAGGCTTGTTATAAACGGGTTTTCATTTACACTGAGATATTTAGTAGCACAACACATCGAAAAATATTGTCTTCTGAGAGCTAATGGCGGTTCTTCTGCTGGGACTTGAAGGCTGCCAATTGGCGTGGTTCTGAAAGCTCCGAAAACTATACGTAATGCTGTGGATTGGATGATGTCCAGTTTGTTCAATTGACTTTTAGTAACAGTTTCGTAGCATATACATCCGTAATCTAGTATGCTTCTAATTAGAGCTTGATATAATCGTAGAAGAATAGTGGTGTCTGCGCCCCATTTGTGATTGGAAAGAACTTTTAGAAGATTTATTCTCTGTTGGCATGATTTAATTAGTTCATTTATGTGCGATGTCCATTTGAGTTGAGAGTCGAATGTCATTCCCAAAAATTTGATTTCGTTGATTGTTATAAGAGTATTTCCGTTTAGTTTTAAATTTAAGTCGTGTTGTTTTTTCCTTTTGTTAAATATTATTACTTTAGTTTTTTCGGTTGAAAATCTCAAGCCTATATCTAAAGACCACCCTTCTAATTTATTTAGTGTATTTTGTAATATTGATGCAGCTGACTTTAGGTTTTTACTTCTCATATATATTACAAGATCATCGGCGTAAAGGTTTGCTTTTACTGGAAGCATAAAATGGTTAGATACGTTGTTGATTGCTATTAAAAACAGCAGGGGGCTTAATACAGATCCTTGAGGGATACCATTTTCCACTGATTTCTTAGTTAACATGACGCCGTTTGTTTTAACTTTTATACTTCTGTTCTCCAGGAAGTTTTTGGTGGCTAAGGCCAGGAAGGCTAAGAATTTTTCATCTATTTTCCAACTTTTCATTGTTTTTAAGATGTGATATGTCCACGTGGTGTCAAATGCTTTTGTGATGTCAAAGAAAATTGCTATTAATTTTTGTTTATGTATAAAAGCTTCGTGTATTTCAGATTCTACTGCTATATTATTATCTATTGTAGACCGTTCTGATCGGTACCCACTTTGGATGGATGTAAGGAGATTTTTCTTCTCTAAGTACCATTTTAATCTTTTGCTTAGAATCTTTTCCATTATTTTGCAGATGCTACAAGTAAGAGATATTGGTCGATACGAAGAAGATAAGTTTTTTGGTTTATTGTCTTTTAAAAATGGTATTATAATTGCTTCGCGCCATAGAGATGGAAATTTATGGGTCGAATAAATTTTGTTGAAGATCTCTACTAAAGTAACCTTCGCGCTAATAGGTAGTTTTTCGATGAAAATTGGTGGTATGTCATCAGGTGAGGTATTTTTGAGGTTATTAAGACTTTCATTTAATTCATCAAGTGTTATGGAAGTGTTAAGTGGACTAGCAGTATCTTCTATGTTAATTTTTGATGTTTCTGTTCTTTCTTTATGTTCTAAGAAATTTGGGTGGTACTGCTGATTGCTTGAATACAACTGATAGTGTTCTTCTAAAATTTCTGAGATTTCATGTTTGTCTGAAGTTGCTAGATCATTTGTAGTTATTGTGTCAATATGATTAAATGTTTTTGAACCTTTTATTTTCCTTATTTTTTGCCATATATCCCTTATGGGCGTAGACGAGTCAATTGACGACACGTAATTGGTCCAGCTTTCTTTTTTTGCTTTCTTTATTAAAAATCTAGATCTGGCCTTTAAAGATCTAAAATTGTTTAAGTTATTAGGTGTGTTATACTTCTTGTATATATTAAAAGCATGTTTTGTTTGCTTTAAGCGGATGCGATTTCAGTGTTCCACCAAGGAAGAGGAGCTTTTGTAATATTTTTGGTTTTTCCTATGGAATCTCTGGCTGCGTCTAAAATTATACGTTGAAAGATGATAGAGTAGTGTCTATATTATCTGATATAACGAGATTTGGTATACGTATGCTTACTAAGTTCGAGTATTTCTCCCAATCAGCTGACTTTAATTTCCACGTTTCATATGGTGTTGTACAGGTTTTTTCATCTTTGTCATGAGTAATTATAATTGGAAAATGATCACTGTCGTATAGGTGGTCCAATGTATTCCACTGTAAAAATGGAGCAAAAGTAGAATCACTGATAGATAAGTCTATGGAGGAAAATGTGCCATTATGTGCATTGAATCTAGTAGCTGTTCCTGTGTTGTTGTGACAGTTTGTGTCGCCCAAAATTAATTTTGGAGATGGAATTTGTTTAATTACATTTAGAAGCTCTAATAGAGTAGTTTCGTCAGGATGTGGTAAATATAAGTTGCATATATTGATTTTAAAATGATGTATTACTGAAACTGCTACTGCTTCCAGATTCGTGTTTAACGGAATTTCTTTGGATTGGATAGTTGAATGTACAAAAATTCCGACTCCACCACTAGATATTTGCTGTACTGTTCGATTTTTTGTATAGGCCATATAATTTTTTAGTTTTGCTTGATTGTTGGAAAGACGAGTTTCTTGTAGACATATTATTAGTAGTGACAGTTCATTGATTAGCATTTTAATGTTTTCAATGTGGCTATAATAGCCATTTAAGTTCCATTGAAGAATGAATTTAATTGGACTATTGAGATAAATCGTAGTCGCTTCCTTCAGTGAGGGAAGATTCATTTGTTGGATTTATTTTCTTTATAATTCTTATGATATTATTTTTTATGCGTCTATCATTTAATTGTGAGTGAACCATTTTTAATAAGGTGTATAAGCCGTCAAAATCTTCTGTATAGTTTTTAACTGTGACTTCAGGATATTTTGATCCCATTGCGTTTATAACGAAGTCGCATAATTCAGAGAAATTTAGCGTATATGAAGGAGATGCTGTCATTAAAATCTTTTCAATTGGTTTTAATGTGGCTTCGACATCTAAAGCCTTTTTCTTCTTTTTTGGTGCGGATTTTTGTGGAGTTATAAAAGTTTCGTTTAGGTTTTTAGTTTCTGAGATTTCAGGGGAGATTGAAATTTGCCTTTTTGCTTGATTGGTTGTTTTAGTATTACTGCTGTTTGTCGTTGGGATATCTGCAGAAATAGGGTTGAAACAGTTAGTTGTATTATCTGTAATATTTATTATAAATGTTTGTTTTTCTATAATCTTAGTAATTAAAATAGATTTAATTTATTTTTATATTATTATTGAGTTAATGCCTCGACAACTATGATCATTGGCATGGTACAGTCAGGTACCTAGTGCAGTGTGTGTGTGTGTGTGTGTGTGTGTGTGTGTGTGTGTGTGTGTGTTTGTGTGTGTGTGTGTGTGTAGAGTAATTGTCTTGATACTTAGCAAAGTCGACGTCATTGTCTTTGCTAAGAGACGCTAATTGTATCCGAACGTCTGCGGTCCCTCCGGTGAGTACCGATCGCACAAGGATACAAATTATTTTCATTCATTAATTTTTATTAAGCAAAAATTTCTCCACCCAGATGAGATTCGAACTCACTACCTTTAGGTTTAAAGGTAGGCGCTCATAATTTATTTTAAAACTCATTTGAAAACATTAATTTCGGGTATACAAGACAAAGCAATATATTTTAAATCCGTTTTTTGTTTTTGTAGTCATAATTATTCTAATTTTGTGAATCCTTTGCTTTACTATAGGAGTACCATCTAGTCTGTCTACTTCGTTTCCTTATCGCTCTGGACCGGTTCTAACAATGGACCAAGTCAGATAAAGTTAATCAAATTTACGACCGCACTAATTGAAGCCAACCATTTTCTGCTAAACGAACTTTAAAACAGTAGACGCTCTTTCTGCTCAATTAGGCCTACTTGCGTTACAAGTACTACCAGCTCTGTATACGCTAACGGGACGTGATTTCAGCTCAGCTTTTAATAGGCGGGGCAAAAACAGGCTTTTTGACATTTTGGTGGGATCTTCTACTTTTGGAGAAGCATTTGAAAAGTTGGAATCTGAAGCTTATGATATTAAAAAATTATTTCCTATCATGGAATCTTTTATCTGCCATTTGTTCAAATTAATAAAACTAGCTGATGTTATTCGTGCTATAATGGAAATGTTCAATAAAACATACACAATATCTAATACGTCTTAGACATTCTCATTAAATGTGCGTAATTACGACAACGCTTGTAGTTTGCTAGCTTGCCCATCAGAGCTACGGCAACACTTATTGCGAATTAAATAGATAGCATGCTTGTGGAGAAATGCGCACTATGCCCATGAAAAAATGTGGATTAATTGTAGAGGTGGAAATTGAAATGTGGAATTCGTTGGTAACCGAATTCCAGAAGCATACGAAGATGTAGTCATAACACCTGACTTTTATGAGATTATTTAAGGTTAGGTACCTACGTTTTATAAGGGTAAAAGGAGTCGCGGAAGATGACGCATCTCCTGGTTAAACAATTTGAGAGCTTGGTTTAACTGCACTTCTGCTGATATCTTTAGAGCAACGGTATCGAAAGTACGTTTTTCTTTTAATACTATAATATAAAATAACGAGACCCCAAATGATGAATATATAATCATTATGGGTGATTTTGGGTAATATTGGGTAATACCGGTGCTCACCTACGGAGCACAGACACCAACACCAGAGTTCGAATGCTTGGATTCTTTTTTGTGTTGCTTCTGTCATTGTTCAGGCTTCAACACCATAGAGCAAGGTGAAGAAAACATAGCACTTAAGTACATATTCTAGTTCTCAATGAGATGCTCAGCTGGCGGTTGCATAGAACTTTTTGCATTTTGTAAAACATTGTACGTGCCTTTTTCAGGCGTATTCTTATCTTTAGTGAGTGGTCCCAAGTTTCATCAAGATTACTTTCAAGGTACGTTGTTCTTGTTACTCTTTCCAGATCTATTCCGTCGACATTGACTTTCAACCTTCTGTTTTGGTGCTTGCTGATGACCATCGTTTTTGTCTTCTTTGTATTCAATTTCATTCCAAATTCTCTACAGGCTGTCGTTACTCGGTCCATTAAGCGTTGCAGGGCTTCAGCATTATCTGCCAGTATGACAGTATCATCAGCATATCGCAGGTTATTTATACATTGCCCGTTTATAATTATACCATCCGAGGGGCCTTCCAAAGCTTTCTGAAATATCTTCTCAGAGTAAACATTGAACAGAAAAGGTGATAGGACACATCCCTGTCTTACTCCCTTCTCGATATTGATTTTTCCAGATGTTTCGCTTTTTATTCTAATTTTAGCCTTTTGTTCTTGGTAGAGGTTTGAAATGATCCTTAAGTCTTTATCGTCGATATTATGTTGCCGAGAGGGGGCATTAGGGCCTGTGGGACTCATCGCCGGCTCTTCGGACTTCTTCCTGTCCCCGGAATTTGATCGGGTGTTGACCATCTTTGTTTGTCGCTATCGAAAGGGTTAATAATCGCTACTGGTATAAAGTAACAGTTACCGTGACAAGTATCGGTTATAGGTAACAGTTCCACGGAACGGTTACGAAATAACGGATCAAAGATAGAAAACAGAACAGGTACAATAATCTAAGTATTCCTTGACTTACGGAAGGAATAGCTTAGTAAATCAAAATAAATCAAACGGTATAAAAATATAATAGAAGGTAAATGCTCCTAAGTGTTTCTTGACTTAGGACAGAAATATAATAAAAAGTGAAAATATGCAAATGTGAGAATAAAATATGGAAATATTTCTAAGTGTTTCTTGACTTACGGAAGAAACGGCTTAGAAAATAAAACATTCAAAGTATAAAAACAAGAAATGCAAAAGGGAAATAGATTATAGAAATATGTCTAAGTGTTTCTTGACTTACGGAAGAAACAACTTAACGAAAAATAGAAAATAAAATAGTCAATAATATGAAATAATATCTTAGATAAAAGTATCAGAAATAATAATGCAAATATGAAAATACTTATAGTGTTCTTTTGACTCACCGGAAAAGAACGACTTAGACACACACAAATTAACAAGTCGAATAAAATAGCAAAGCAATATTTCTAAGAGTTCTTTGACTTACCGGAAAGAACAGCTTAGATACAAATACAAGAAAATAATCAATCAAAATAATCAAATAAAATATCAAACAATAAGTACATGAACAATGTGTAATATTCTAACCTGAAAAGGTCTGAATATACAATAATGCTAAAATAAAAATGGTATATAGGAAATCAGAAATAAAACAATAACTTAGTTGGAACAATAATAGCACCGACTAGGTCTACAGTAGAAGAGGCAAGCTCGACTGACCGATGAGAGAAATTCCGTCTGCTTTTATATAAAACAAATCCTTTGTTTTACGTAGTAAAAGTGGAATTTCCCTACATCGAGTCAATTAGAAATTCGGATTTGCCCACACTTGGAATTTCCAAGTATTTCTCCGAATTTCTAAATGCGTCCGGCACGGCGGTCAGCTTCTGCCTGACACGCCTCCGGAGACAATTACATGACCTTAAAATATCTATTAGTTTATCATGTTTCACCAGGTCAAACGCCTTCTGAAAGTCTATAAAACACAAGTATACATCAGAATCTACATCTTTCAACTAGCACACCTATTGAAAAAAGTGCTTCTCTTGTTCCGAACCCATTCTTAAAACCAAACTGAGTTTGACCCGTGTGTTCGTCTAGTTTATTGCATACTCTATTGTGTATTACTCGTAGGAAGAGCTTCAACATATGATTCATCAGGCTAATAATCCTATGGTCTTCACATTTCTTGGAGTTTCTCTTCTTTGGTAGTGGTATAAACACCGATGTCAGCCAATCATTTGGTAGCCTGTTTCGTATATTTTGTTAAATAGAATATCTTCCATTACTTCGATGTGTTCGTCTAGTAATATCTTTATTATTTCAATTGTGATATTATCTTCCCCAACAACTTTTCCGTTCTTTAACTGATTTGCCGCTTTGATAATTTCTTGCTTTGTGATATAAGGTCCAGTCGATTTCCGAAGTGGAAATTTCAATAGATTTCCGAAGTGGAAATTGAAGCGTCAATAAACGTATTTTTATCTTTAATTGTGGCTTATTCCCAGTTAAATAGTAATTAATGCTCTTTTTCTTTGTTAATATTTCTGGTACTTGTAGAAGTTTTCAACTATTTTAATGGTTTCCTCCCTATTGATTGTAAGACAACCATTTCTATTTTTAATCTTTATTATCTGCCTTGTCCCCGTTCTTAGTCTTTTTCTCAATACTTTCATACTTCTATTGTTCTCAATGGTATGTTCGATTTGTTCTTGGTTGTATTTTCGAGTGTCTTGTCTAACAGCTTTGGATATTTCTTTATTTAATTTTTATAGTTCGTCGGCTTTAGTTTCCGTCTCGCTTCTCATTTCTCTTCTTTTTTGCATTAGTTGCCTCGTATTTTGGCTAATCTTCGCTTCTTTTTGAGTTCTAGGACAGAATTTGTTTTTACTTTCCAGTAAAGCATTTGTTAATTTATTACTTAAGTCGTTTATATCATTTTCTGTTTCAGGACTGTTAAGTATGTCAGAAATACATTGCTGAAAACTATCTATATCTGATGGTTTCATCCATAGTGTTGATTTGGTATTCTTTTTAAACATCTTATACCTCTCCTTCTTTAAGCTTATTTCTATTTTACCTCTTACCATTCTATGATCGCTACTGGTAACAAATCTGTTTAGAACCGTGATGTCTTTAACAGTGTGTTTTGTGTCCATGATAATAAAATCTCTTCTCTTCTTCTCTTCTTTTCTTGTCTTCCTAGAAGAGAATTTATAACACCTTGGTACGCAGTATAGTGACCTATGGAGCAGAGAATTGGGTAATACATAAACTCCATGAAATGGAGTTCATGAGAAGAAACTGCAGAGTGACAAAAATAGATCGCATCAAAAATGAGGAGATAAAACGAAGAATGGCAGTAGAACAAGACATACTCAGCTACATCAAAGAAAAACGTTTAATTTGGTATGGACATGTGAAAAGAACAGATCATACAAGGTGGATATCAAATATTTTTGATTGGAGCCCAATAGGAAGGAGGAAAAGAGGTAGACCCCGAAGATCATGGAGGGATGAAGTGGACGAGGCCATGGAAAGACGAGACCTTAGAGATGGAGAATGGCAGAACAGAAAGAACTGGAGACGTTGGCTGAAAGAAGAAAGGCGGCAACAACTGTAAAAATCCTTATATAGATAGATAAATAAATAATAATAAAATCTATTTCGTTTTAAGTTTTTCTATTAGGACTTTGGCATGTCCATCTTCTGTGTGGTTTCTTTATAAAAAACTGTTTATTTGGAATAGTTCATGTTGCAGCATGAACCTTAACAGTATTTCGCCACGTTTATTTCTACCATCCAAGCCAAAGTTTCCCAGTGGTGTTTCTCTAGGGTTGGATTTTATTCCTGTTTTGGCGTTAAAATCACCGCATATAAAAGTAAAATATCCTTGATGGTCTTTAAGAGCAGCTTCGATATCATCATAGAATAGATTCACTTCTTCTTCATCATGGTCTGTTGTTGGTGCATAAACCTGAATTATTTTCATATTATACATTGTATTCGATTTTAGAGTAAGACAAATCACTCTTGTGGAAAATTTCTTTAGTGTTACTTGTTTGAAAACGCTTGTGTATAATGAAGCCGGTTCCTACCAAAGAATTATTGTCGTCACCTACGTGGTAAAAACTATGTCCTAATTTTAGTTTAATTAAATGTTCGCCACGTCTTCTGACTTTGCTGAGACCGACTATGTTTGGAATATGTAATCATAATATAAATAAAAGTTCTCGTATTTATTATTGTTTAATTTTAAAAATCATCGAACAAATGAACAAAAGTAATACAGTAAAGCACAAAAGTAAAAGTAAGTTTCTAAAGTGTCGGTTTATCGTTATTGTTATTTATTCTTACTGTTACTTCAAGTACTCTGCTTTAATAATATAGAAAAAAAAAACAATTAAAAATAAAAGTCATGAATTTGTTGCTTGTGTGAGTCCATTTCAAATAGGTAAAGAAATAATAAATCAGACTTACTCACAATCAATTTAATTTAACTATCCAACGACCGGTTTCGCTTTCTACAATATGCAAAGCATCTTCAGGTCTCGGTACAAAGTTAAACAAATGCTGAAATGATAAAAACCCATATTAGGGTGTTGTCTAATAAAGATAAACAAATTAGATGTTATAAATTACAATAATTATGCCAATATTACCTGTCTGTGGTTTTATTTAAATGATTGAGTTGAATAAAAGGTATAAATATTTTTTAAAAAAGTTAAAAGGACAAGGTAAGGCCCACAAATTGTCATAAAATCTCTTCTTTTGGAATAAATTAATGAATGCGCAAATAAATAAATGAAATAAAATAAATTAAAATAATATAATAAATTAAAATAAAATAAAATAAAATAAAATTACTTACATGCCGGTACTCTATTAAGCATGTAAGTAATTTTATTTTATTTCATTTATTTATTTGCTCATTCATTAATTTATTCCAAAAGAAGAGATTTTATGACAATTTGTGGGCCTTACCTTGTCCTTTTAACTTTTTTAAAAAATATTTATACCTTTTATTCAACTCAATCATTTAAATAAAACCACAGACAGGTAATATTGGCATAATTATTGTAATTTATAACATCTAATTTGTTTATCTTTATTAGACAACACCCTAATATGGGTTTTTATCATTTCAGCATTTGTTTAACTTTGTACCGAGACCTGAAGATGCTTTGCATATTGTAGAAAGCGAAACCGGTCGTCGGATAGTTAAATTAAATTGATTGTGAGTAAGTCTGATTTATTATTTCTTTACCTATTTTAAAAATAAAAGTTTAAAGATTTTCAAAATATATAAATCTGCACTAATAAAAGAAAGAATGCACCCGCCAATGGTTTCGCTGTTGCCTTAGTGTATCAGTTATCTCCTACTAAAATATGGCTAAAGTAATAATTTTGAGCGTACAAAAAAAACTGTAAAGAGTGCCGTTTTTTCCGTTCCATAGATAACGAATATAAAATTGAATCATATTTTATAAATTTTATGATTTTACTGACATGTTCAGCGTGTTAAATCAAGTTATCTCGTTTGAGGACGCACTTAAAAAATTAAATTAAGGAAGTAGCAAACTCTTGAGGCCTTATCGTAACATTCCCTTGGAATATTCTTCTTATTAAACGGGATTTTATGAATGTTTAGGATGAGATATTAACTTTTTGACCTCGTTCTTTTTAAATAAAGTATTTAGTAATGTATTTTTTCGCTTTTCGAATAATACATTTTATTTACATTTTAAAACCTATAAAAAATTAAATAAATTCCTCTGTTCGGGTATAATATGTATTATGGTACACTTGCTTCTTATATGTTTTGCATGTATTGTCTTTGTGTATATAATAAATGTTTTACAAAATTTAATGCTGCACCTTATCGAAAGACTTCTCAAACTATATAAAACATGCATACACTTTAAAATTAATACAAAGCATCATGCTGGAACAGCAATTCTCAAACTTTTTTTCACACGTACCACTTACATAAATTCTGCGTCAATCGCGTACCACCTATTAAAAAAGTAGATAATAAAATTTACTAATTTTGGCAAAAATGTATTTATTTAAAAAAGGGCATTATAAATGTTACAAAATAAAACTTACAGTCTGACCCAATCCAAAAATTCAGTGAGAACGATGGTTCTGCATAGCTACAACAAGTGAATCGATATCAGGATCAATTGTGCTTAGTTTCATTCGTAAATTTGGATCAACATTAAGCCTACTGCGAAATTTATTTTTCAGTTGTAGCATAGCAGAAAATCCAGTTTCACACAGGTAGGTTGTCGTAAAAGGAAGTAAAAATAACAATGCTTTTTCTGATAAGGCTGGATATTCATTTTTAATATTTAGCCAGAATTCAGCTAATTCTAATTTAGAAAACTCTATTTTCAAGCCTCCATCACAAGATAGTTCTATTAAAGATTCTTTTTCATCCTGTTTTAATGATTCAGGAATGCTATCCAAAATAAATGGTTGTCGTATCCAAAGAAACTGAGCATAGTCTTCGTCAAAATATTTTTTAAAACTATCAATTAGCATTTGACAATGCTGTTTTATGTTAAAAATAAGATCATCTTTAATCTTTATTTCATGCTCAACCACAAAATTTTCTAAATTGGTAAACGACTGCAAGTCTTTGTTTGAAACACTATTTTTCATCATATAACATTTCTTGATAAAAGCATTTATTTTGTCGTTTACAGAAAATCGATTATGTGATTTACCTTGTAAGCTTAAGTTTAGGTCATTTAATCGATTAAATATATCTGTTAAGTAAGCTAGTGTTGTAAGCCACAATTCATCTAATAACCGATCACGCAGTTCAAAATTGGTTTCCATTAAAACAATACTTCAGAACGCAACTCGAATAACCTGTTCAACATTTTTCCTTTTGATAGCCATCTTATCTCCGTGTGTAGCAATAACTGAATATGATCACTTCCCATTTCAGAGCATAGTTTTGAAAATAAACGCGAGTTTAAGGCTGAGATTTTATGAAATTGACTATCTGAACGGCTTCATGGAGAACATGTTTAAATTCATCGGGCATTCGCTTTGCTACCAAAGCTTCTTTGTGGATACTACAATGGGTAAAAGTACAATTTTCTGCAACCAGTTTTACTTTGGCAGTTACACCTCCGTATTTTCCTGTCATGGCTCGGGCACCATCCGAACAGAAACCAACGCATTGTTTCCAGTCTAGTCCATTTTCCACAAAAAAATCATTGATTTTCTTGAATATTGCATCGGCAGTAGTTCGTTCCGTTAACGCCTCACAAAATAAGTACTCTTCCTCGATTTTGGTTTGAAATATATACCGCACATAAACCATAAGCTGAGCATAGTTTGTAATATCTGTGCTCTCATCAAGTTGTATTGCAAAAAAAAATACTATTTTTTATCCGGTTTATCAATTTCTCTTTAACATTTAATGCCATTATTTCAATCCTACGACGTACGGTATCATTGGATAATGGTATAATACTAAGCTGTTTACCTGAATTCTCTCCAAAAATACACGTTACCATATCTTGTGCGGCAGGCAGAACTAGTTCTTCGCCGATTGTATGCGCTTTTCCACACTTCGCAATTCTTAAACTCACGAGGAAGGATGCCTCTACTGCTTTTTGGTTGCTGCCGGTGAAATTCGACATTAATTTTTTTGTGCCTCTCATCTCCGTTAACTTCCGAACGAAGTAATCCTTAGGTTTATTTTCCAACACTGAATGTTTTGTACTGAAGTGGCGTTTTAATAGCGAAGGTTTCATATACTGGTTAGAAAGAATTTCCGAACAGATTACACATTGGGGCCTTGGCTCATCATTTATATTCGTGAATGTAAATCCTATATTATTGTATTCAGGATCATATTTCCTAACCGCCACTTTTAGTTTTTTGAAATAATTCTTTTTGTCATCACCCTGGATAGGCTCCGACTCTGAAGTGGAGCTCGATAGACCGGGATTTTCAGATGTTCTGTTGTCTCTTTTAAGCCACTTCTTATCCATTTTTTATATGCAAAAATTAGCACGAATCAGTAACAGCAAATTACTCTGATGACATCTATGAAACTAATGACCACTGATGACGTGAATCAAGGGCGGTGGCAGTTTGCCGGGATTCCAGTGTTCCCAACAATGAATAAGACATTACGCGCTTGTGATATCAACATTCGTTGATAAATTTGATTAAAATTCTTCGTTTCTTCTAGTTTATAGAGTACCACCTTAAAGTTCTTTGCGTACCACCAGTGGTACGCGTACCACAGTTTCAGTACGGCTGTGCTAGAACATTTAATCAGCACTAGGCGAATTGTATAAACATAATCAAGATAATTCCGACAATCCATCCGATGAGAGCATATAAATAGGCCTGCACTTATTTATAACATTCATTCATTAATTAATAACAAATCAGTAATAAGTTAAACATCTAATAAGTTCATGGTTAATTGTATTAAGAGCGTGTATTTATAGTTCGGCAATAAGTGTTTTGTATTATATTTTGAAAATAAGGTTTTTACAAACAAAGTGTCTACGAAAATAAATTTTCATTTAGAGCATTTAATCAGCACTGGGCGTTCCTAGTGCGAAATCCATATCTAAATTCCATTTGTGTATTATTATTACTTATTTTACCCATCGTCTACATATAGATCCTCTTAATATATTTTTTTCATAGTATGACCCATTGGAGCTATAGTACTATGTTCGCTGCAGTCCTTTGTATTACTTATCTACTTTTCAGATTACCATAAATGTTTATGCAGACACAAGGTCTGCATTTCAAAGTGTTACAATATAAGTCCAATTAACGTTGGGAGCCAATTATTTTGGGTTTCCACTAACTCTAGTCTCTCTTGTGACGTCTTATATTTCATGCAAATCTGAACAAAGGGAAACGACGCGTACAAATAAAGTTGATATATTAACTAATAATATTTATTATACATTAAATATGTATACAAAATGTGAAAATAATACTTACGGCAAAATGTATGATTAGCTTCATGTAGTGGGATAACTTGTTGGATTCATGCAGTTAGACAAAAAATATCATTAGAACAAAAAGAGAAATCATACGATTTCTACCTGGCGAAATCGAATTCAAATATAAGCCGCCGTGTCCCCTAAGACTTGCGAAGCAAACAGCTTGACGAATGCATCGGCAAGGGAGTCTAAAAATTGCATTCCAAATGCCGTTCATATATGATATGGAGTAGTAACTATACCGTACTGAGGAGATCTAAAGAGATCGAAATACGTATATGCGGCTTGTTGCTGCTCTGTATCAAATCAAAATCTAATATCGTCATTTTGTTTTGTTTATTTACTTCATTTGGAGTACCAGAAATCGAATTTACTACGAATATAGGCCATGATGAACGGCATTTGGAGTGCAATTTTTAGACTCCCTTGCCGATGCATTCATCAAGCTGTTTGCTTCGCAAGTCTTAGGGGGCAAGGCGGCTTACATTTGAACTCGATTTCGCTAGGTAGAAATCGTATGATTTTCTCTTTTTGTTCTTAGATGGCGTAGTTACGTCCGTAAATAGCTATTTTTAATAACTATAATCTACGACGGGAAAATGTTTTGGTTTGATATGGAGTAGTAAACTATACCAGAAGTACTGGAGAGGGTTGGTAAAGAAACAGAACTAATCACCACTATACAAACCAGAAAACTGGAATACCTAGGCCACGTGATGAGGGGACCAAAATATGAAATTTTGAGACTGATAATACAGGGGAAGATTCAAGGAAGAAGATCTGTTGGTCGAAGGCAGAACTCATGGTTAAAGAATCTACGTGATTGGTACCAATGCAGATCGATTGATTTGTTTAGAGCAGCAAGTTCTAAAATAAAAATAGCCATTATGATTGCCAACTTCCGTAGGGAGACGGCACTCTAAGAAGAAGTAACTATACCGTACTGAGGAGATCTAAAGAGATCAAAATACGTATATGCGGCTTGTTGCTGCTCTGTATCAAATCAAAATCTAATACCGTCATTTAGTTTTAAATATCATTAGCTTCATGTAGCTGAATGTAGTGTTAACTGCAGTTGTAGTCGAATGTAGATAAATGTTAGCTAAAGTAGTTTGAGGTAGGTGTTAAGTTCCTTATAGTAGCGACCATGTTACTGCAGCTTATTCCCCGATAGTCCAACACGCGGTTATGGAAGTTCCACCCAAAAAGTGTGAAGAAATTTGAAGAAGCTACATATTGGGTGACAGAAGGAGAGGACTTAAGACCAGGAGCCATTCTCTTTCCTGCTGTCACCCAATATCTAGCTTCTTCATATTTATAATAATTTTTAAACTGCTTGTCCTTTGTCTCATGTTGTGTAAATGTATTAGTAAATATTTATGACATTCACCAAATTGTTGGATAGCCTACTTTTGACGAAATGCCCCCAAAGATGCTCTAGGAGCGAAAGTACTTGTGCAGGATTTAATAAAGAACTGAGCTCGATATCTGCCTTTTATTTAATTAAAGATTGTATATTTTTTTATCTGAATTTATCATTAGTTTTTTTGTTACAGTTTACCAGATAGGATGAAAAGCGGAGACGCCAAGTTTGATCCGAGAATCACTTCTCTCCACTTATCCATTTAAACAATTGCAAAACGTATACAAAGGCCTTCATCAATTCGTTTCGTTTGCTCGGTGATGTGTTTCATTGATGACGTTACAAGGACTACCAGTGACTTGTGATGCGCCTACTGACGTGGAATTCCTTAATCATGTTCGACATTGTGTTCGTGTTTTTCTTGTTCTTGATCGGAGTGACGTGTTTGGTGTATTATCTTCCGAACAGAAGAACAGATGTAGATGATTATCCGCTGCAGTGTTACGTCAGCACGTCTGCGGTGGAGATTCAAGGATCTGCCATTGATCATGTCTAGATTATTTATGGTAAGTTAATATTAGGCTCCAGAATTTTAGAATCTTATCTAATAAATTTTTTCAAATCAATTATGCCATCTTTGAGATTATATAGATTTTGGCACCTACTGACATTCATATTTTCTTCACATTGTTTTATTAATTTAACGACTCATAAAATTTGGAAACTCCATCAAAAATTAATAGCTACAGTGCTATTACTATTAGCGTTGATTGAATATTCCAAATATTCAATCAACGCTATTTGGAATATTCAATCAACGCTATTAGTTTTAGGTAAATTTGTACAACTAACCAGCTGTCTTGAATATAGTCAGATAAAAGTCGAGTTAGGTCATATGGTGTTAGTGGAAGATTAGAAATAAATAATACTTATTCACAATCTATTTATTTAGTAAGCGACGATCGGTTTCGACTCCACCACTACAGTTATCTGGCGATTATCAGGTTACCGATAAAGTACAATATTTACAAAGATTCCGCTACAAGGTCTATTGTTAAAATGTCCTGTTTCAAATGCTCATTTTCGCTTACGTATTGTTTGTGGCTTT